>CM034149.1:16941951-17254451 GCA_019776745.2 Taxus chinensis
ATCGTGGTAAACTATGACCATATTTAAAGTAACTTCATGATACTATATATCACCTACCAATAAGAAACCAAAATAACTATGAAATTAGTAATTTAAAATACATCTCTCAATCTTATACAAATATGGTGTTCTACATTTATTGCTCAACCCAATCGATTAATGCAATAATATTATTTTCGTGTTGCATTATAATCCATATTCATTACGACACCATGTCCCTTCTATCCATAAAATAAAACATAATAAAATATAAAATGCAAACCCAAATCCAAATATCCCTTCTTTAAAGTGCAAACCCCCAAATCCATAAAATAAAATATAGTATAAAATGCATTTGAGAATGGCCAACCGGTCCCACCTTCACGAGTTTCAAAAGTAAATAAATGAATGGGAAGCTAAAGTCCATGTGAGTGAGGTGTCCACGACAAAGCAAATGGTTCTGCATGAGACATTTTTATTCCGGCGTGAGGCCTCTTTTAGGCAGTGATCTCTCCACTATTATAGCCTATCAGCTAAATATGTGATGTTTATAAACATGATATTTTGTTACATAATGTTTATTAACATCATCTATTATTTTATGGAGTTCTAGAATTAACTCCCTTGTGTGATGCTTTGGTGCAAAGGGGATGGATAAAGGTGGTTAATTCTCCCTGCCTAGAAATGCTAGCAGATTTGGCTTGAATGGAATATAAGGATCTTCCAATGTCTGAAATCTGAACTATGCTAAGTTTGGTGGAGGGTAACCAACAATATTTGCGAACCAACTAGAGTGCAGTACCTTTCTGTTGAAGTTGTTTCTCATTTAGATCATTTCATCCTTTAGAGGTTGGACCATTGTCCACAGCTTTCCCCCAATGTATGAATAGGAAAATAGAAAACCAGGTGTAGTTTCTAGACTCTCATAAGGTAGATTGCATGAAATTGAACATGGATGGAGCTTCTAGTGGCAACCCTTGCCAAACTAGGGCCGGAGGACTTTCTTTGAATGATGAGGGACAAGTTATGGTTTGTTTTTGGATCTTACAAGAGATTTCCAATTACCTCTTGGAGGCTCTGGCCATGAACGGGGATCTGATTTTAGTTTTTGACCTCAATACTCCAAAGATAATAGTTGATACCTAAGTTGTAGGGAAACACCCCTGCCCCCCTTTCCCCAATACCCACATCTAGAGGTTTCCAATATGGAAACAAAATTAAAAAAGCACCCAAAATGCCCTATGTCCCGTGATTCGTACCAGAAACAAATTTTCGTTTCTATGTCATATCCCTCCCATTTTTGGTGGCACAAGTCGCAAGAAAAGTGAAATGTAAAAAATAGTCATTTCGAACAGCTAGTCAATATAAAAGGCTCAAGTTCCAAGATCTAATTCTAGAATCTTGTTTTGGATCAAGTTCTACAGCTTGGTTGAGGATCATGTTCTACAATTTGGTTAAGGTCCAGGTTCTACAGTCTAGCCATCACTCTAATTAATAAGATCGTGTTATCGTCTATAGACTTGCAAATATTTCCTTGGTCGAGGATCTCTTGTTAAACTTGTAGATATTAGTATCCCATGTTGAGAGAGATCAACATGTTGGCAATAGGCAGTATACCAAATTGGGTGACCGTTTGCGACAGATATATATATATATATATATATATATTGTAGGTTTCTTTTTTTCATTGGTGCATCGAGGCTAGTTGTATTTGATTAGATAGGCTCAAGACAACATTTTTGAGGTAGTGGCAATTTTACATGTGAAATTTCAAGCATGTTTGAATGTTTTGAACTTTCATGAATACTATATTTTTAAGTGCTTTATCTTTTATGGTCTAAAAAGAGAGCTATACATTTTTTTATTTTTTTACAGTACATTGTACGGGCATTTCCCCGTTGTTTCAAACCCAAGGCTTTTTTGAAATTCAACAACATTTCCATTTCCATACCCATACTCGTTTCCTGGCAACCTAAGTTGAGATGGATTCTCAAATTATAGAAAGTAACCTCATTAAGGATACTGATAGACTTCTCTAGTTTGATGATTATGTCATTGGTTATATCCCACTAGGAGGGAATCAAGTGGCTCACCTTCTTCCTACAACAACAATTTCTTGAGCTGAGAGTGGAATCGAGTGTCAAGATGTCACAATTGCAATCCCCTAGGCTTAAAGATGGCCTTCAAAATTAATTTGACAAGGAGGTTAGGGCATGATTCTCTCAGTTATGTTTTGCTTTTCGATGATGATGATTGGGCATACTCCTAATGATGTATGTTATAATGTGATGTTGACTTTGATGACTGGGTTATGCTTGTTTCACTCTCAGATACTTTGATACTCATAGGTTGACTTTATATTTTCTTGATACTTGGTACAACATTGCATGCAATGCCAAATCCTAGGACATTTAGGTTCTCTTGATAATCAAACGTTATTGTTCTATGTAGGAGTGGAGTATGCTCGCGCATCCAGGATCACTTCTCCAAGCCATTACCATAGTGAACCAAGAAATCAAACACACAACACAAACTCAAGATTATGTTTGTGTATAAGTGTCTCTCAATATGATGTGATATTTTACAATAAGGAGTGGTATAAATAACCTGGTGAGTATGTTTCACAACAACACATTATTGTTGTGAACAAACTATTATTAAGGTGACTAAGTTTGCAATCATAAATTATTGGTATACATAATGACAGCTTGGATGGGTCCCGCTCCTGCTTGCAATGGTAATGGCTCCTACCTATGACCCCGCGACGGTTTTGCCTCCCACTCAACCGTAAGGGCTCTCCCTTCTACTGCCTTGCCCCGCGCGACTGGTTGTGCCCTCAAACCTGAGCTCTCGAGATCCTTCTCTATGGGATTCTTTAACGTGCTTCTGCGACCTCGATCTCGGCCCGCGAGTTCCCCTGTAATGTCCCTTTTTCCCAATCGAAGACCTTTGGCCTATTTTTTCAACCGGACAGCCAAAGGAAAAATATAAGGGTGACTTAGGTCATAATAAATTTCCCCCCTTACACTTTTCTAGATATTGCAACTTAATTTATAAGTGCATCTTTTAATTAAGCCAAATAAATAATTATAAGTGCTTTAATAATTTTGTTTTATTTTTTATAGCACTTTATAATAATTTATTATGACTTAAGTCACCCTTATATTTTTCTTTTGGCCGTCGGGTTGACAAAATAGGCCAAAGGTCTTCGATTGGGAAAAGGGGACATTACAGTCCTCCCTTCCCAAAAATTGTTTGCCCTCAAGCAATTATGATCTTGTTTTGTCCAAGTGTCATGTACAAGAGACAAAACATGTTGAAATGTTCCACAAGCCTAGCCCCTGTACCTGTCAAATGAAGCAAATCTTGCCACAAAATATAGATCTCCTAATGCTCATAAAGATGAGTATGGACCAAAGGTTCAGCATACTACATAATGTAAACTTCGTCCTCTAATTTGACATGCTTCTCATGGGGGAAAGAAATCTGAATGTGCAACAACAAATTAGACATATTATCATTCGTTGCATACCTTGGAGTATCATCATTCTCTAACTCCATGATGACTTGGCTTCTCTGCATCAAATTCTGAGCATCTTGGTTCATAATGGGCTGAATGTAAGACTGCTGCAACAACAAAGATGATGTACTTCTTACCACCCAATCTGCATCCCATGAAGTCTGCTCCTCTTAGGTTGAGTCCTCCACACTCCAATCCCTGCCAAAAGCTGATGTATATCCTGAAAAATTGGAAAGTGACATGGAATTCCAAGTAGGACAGCTATTAACTCCTGATAAATCAATGAACATGGAGTCACCAATCAACAAATAGAGCGTTGCCATATCATAATAAATCGGTGACATAACCAAGGATGAGTTATCGATGTCCTCAACACCCATCAAAGACAACTCATGAGTGGCTGGTCCACTTTGAATGTCATCAACAAATTGATCAACTCCATGAAGGACATGATCATCAACTGAAAAATTTGAATTATGCTCACGTGAAAGATCCAATGAATCCATGCCATTGCTATCCAAAATACTAACATGCTCTATGCTAGCCTCAAAAGTAGAAGCTTCTAGTGAAACTTCTTTCAAGGATGATGTAGATAAATCATTTCCCTGAGTCAAATCAGCATGTCTATCAAATTCATCACATAAATTTTTGCATACCTCATTGGAACTTGAAGACACCAAAGCACTCTCATAAAGAGTTGTACCATCCATCTGTGAAGATTCACTATACCTTCCATGCATAAACAATTCTAAAGCTATAGTGTGATATGCCTTCCTTGCCTGCTCAGTCTTGTGGCCAATCTTTGGGTGCATGTCCATGTAGTGCATGAAAGGAAAATTCTCCTTAACATCTTGAGGAAGAATGCTATACTCCTCAAATATGCTAATCACTTCCGCTTCTTTGTCCTGTGGTGTTGGACTTTTGTGAATAGAAAGTGATGATGATCTAGGCCTCCGATCATGTCTGACCCTCATACTCTCTCCTATCTCTTGGCCTATCCAACGCCAACCAGTCAAGAGTGGAGCCCATACATTCCGTGGTCTGAAACAACGGTTGTTGGGTGTCCACCATTTCCCTAAGAAGATCTTTGTCCAGATCCCATGGAAAGCTTTTTTGTTTAACTCCCATGATTCAACTCTATCACTAACCTCTCGTGGCTACATTAAATAAAAAACCCTCCAGGTGGGAGGAACATTGCTCTGATACCACTGAAAGATCCCCTAAATGATCTTTTACCCTAAATAAGATTTATAATGTATGGTAAATGATAAAAAACAGTTTTTAAAACCCTCAACAAACAACCTAGGGCCAAATTGAGTTTATTACAACAAATGCGACTAGGGTTTTTAATGGATCTCCATACAAATGATCCCAAAAAATTATTGCCAGTAATTTTAGAACCCAGAATATGATAAAAATCAGATTTATTTGCAGCCAGATAATTCAGAAAATTCAGATCTAAATCTGATTACAAACTGCCTGAAAAACCCTCCAAACTTGCTCAGAAAATTATGAAATTGCAGCTCCTTTATTTATAAAAATTCAGAGATATCTGACAATGTTTTTCAGAAGTAAATACCTCTAGAATCGTGCCCAAACAGCCCCAAACTGGGTCGATCCAACTGCTGCAATATGCTACCAAAAAGATCACCAAAACACTGCTGGAAATTGACTCGAAAATCAGAATTAAACCGCTGGAAATTTCTAGGTAAAATTCCCTCTCAATCTCTTGGGGATTTCGTCCACATGAGAACTCTTGGGATTTTTTTGTCCACAAGAGGTATAAACTAAGGGTTTTCGTCCTTAGAATATTTTTATACAAAAGCACCAAGCTTAAGATAAAATTTAGAATTGATAAAATAATTATGAGATGTCTCTCCTCCAAGTCGACCCTTTCTTTTAAAGGGAAAATTGACCCAAAAGGACCTCCATAATCACCAATCACAATTGGTGATTATTTCTAAACATAAGTCCACAAACTCTCATCTCTCCAAGTCGCATTTTCCTCCTAGGGAGGATACAAATTTATCATGGGCCTTTTACCACCCAAGTGGCTAATATTCCTTCTCTAGGCAAGTCGCCAAACTCCCTGGGAAAGATACAAAATTAATATTAGGCTCCCCCCTTGCACTTTTCTAGATATTACAACTTAATTTATAAGTGCATCTTTTATTTAAGCCAAATAAATAATTATAAGTGCTTTAATAATTTTAATTTATTTTTTATAGCACTTTATAATAATTTAGTATGACTTTAGTCACCTTTATATTTTTCCTTTGGCCGTCGGGTTGACAAAATAGGCCAAAGGTCTTCGATTGGGAAAAGGGGACATTACATCCCCTACGAGCACGAATCAAGCCCCCTGACTATTGGCCTTTAGCCCCTGACTATTGCTCTCCTCCTGCGGATTGTATTTTCTCACCTTTGCACACGAACAAAGCCCTCAAGTCTCCCTCCGATCATGGCTCTCTCTTGCAAACCGTGGCTCCTTAACACCGACCTGAACCATGGCCTACCGTTGCTCTATGATCGGTGGGCACAGGGTTCGACTCTAAACCTCCTGGTTCTAAATTCAACAAACTGTTTGACTATATGCGCACACCAGTACTCCAACAACTTGATCATCTGGGTGATTCCCCTAGCATCCCCCTATCTCTAACTCCACTTCAGGAAATCCATCGACCAACAATGTCTCCATCCAGCTCAGCTGTGTAGGTAGATTATATCACAGGGAGGACAGAGCAAGGACAGTTCGAGGGGCGTTTACCCAACATAATTGAGGAACTTCTTCACAAACTGAAAATCGTCGAATCCTTTAACAAGGCTTTCAAAATGGAGATCTTCAAGCTTACTTCGCGGATGGAGAAGGTAGAAGCAAATAATATCTCTCTGCGGAGATCACTAGCAAATACCACATCACACTCCACTTCCAACATTGTCAACGACCAGTTGCAAGCTGAGCTCCTGTACCTTAAAAACAAACAAGAAGAATTCAAAACCTAGCACGAAAATCTGAAACAACAGACTCTTGGGCCCAAGTGGTGAAGGGAAAGGGCACAATTCCTCCTCCTTTGGCAGTAGTGGAAGAAGTGGTGCAGGTTAAATTGATAGAGGAACGAACCACGTAGGCTAGGGAACTCAACCTCAAGAAAGGGTTGCCCACTCCTTCCTCAAACCCGATGGCCATTGGGTCTAATTTTCTCACAGAAAAATTGGATCTTCCAAATGTGCAGCTTGACAGGGCATGGATTGGGCTCGACTCAACCCTTTTTTTCTGTTTTAAATCAATGGAAGACAGGCTTAAAGCACTTAGAGCCAAACACAAGCTATTCTCCCTCCCCAATAAGATCTTCCTTGATGAAGACCTCACCAAAGGCCAAGTCGCCAAACTCAAGCAATCGTGAAGCGGTGGTAATGGTAGTTAGGAAAGCAGGTAAGTGAGAGGTAATTCTTAATCTCAAACCTGTTATCCGAGACTCCTTCCCTCCCGACTGGGCTCCCAAGTCCGGTCCTAAATGAGGGTCTCGCTGGGGGAGACGACGAAACAGGGGTATTTCCATCGCTTAATGGAATGGTAACGGGTTATTCTGGTCATCTCCATGTGGACTATATGATGCTCTAGGACTTTCAGACCTTTTTGTCACAGAGACCCAAGAGATTCCTATTCGTCCTCTCCCGGAGGTTCGGGGGTATCACTGGATTTCTATTTGCAGGCAGGAGACTAGGAGTTCGGGTGGTGCCAGGAGCTCATGAGAGGTTGTTTGCTTGGTCAGAGATACTTTCCAGAACAACATTTCAGTGGTCGTTGTGGATGAGTTTGCCCGCTTCCTTTAGGTCAGGATCAGACGGACGTCACCCCACCTTAGAGACTTCTATATAGCGGTTTGCTACTTTCCCCCAGCTTCCTCCCCTTATGCCATTCATAATGGCCCTGACGGGGATCCTTTCTTTGACCTCTATATAGGTATCTCACAATTCTCAGCGGTTGGAGAGGTCTTCATCTTGGGGAACTTTAATGCGCGAACCAAAAACCTCCAAGTCCCTCTTCACGACAGGATTAGTGATGTGCTTTGTGCCTTTGAGATGGACCCCAACTCTAGTGGTATTTAGAGAAAGTCAAAAGACTATTCGGGACCCCTGACGTCCTATGGTCGACATCTCTTACAAATGGGAGAGTCTCGTGAGCTGCTAATTCTGAATGGTCTTTCGTGCTTTCTTGACTCCATGTTCTTCACTTGTACACCTCACGGTGGAGGGGCTAGCGTAGTGGACTACATTCTAACCACCCCATCCTGGTTCCTCACATCCACCACCTTTTTATCTCCCCCATCCCTCTTGCAAATCATGCTACCCTTTCCTTCTCTTTGCAGATTGATCCCCAGGTCTTGTCTCACTTTCACTACCCACCACATACTATTATGAAGCTTGGTGAGGGTGACCCTCAAACCTTTTCTTCCCACCTTCATCAATTTCTCACCCCTGAACCTCAGTTCACCTCGCTCCCCACGAACATGAAGTACAACCTCCTCTCTTCCATTATCCATGAGGTCTTCTCGAATTCCTACCCCCGCATCACTCTCACCCATCATAGCAGAAAAACTTGCCCCATCAACCAATGGTATGATGAGGACTGTAAAGCCCTTCACCGGCAACTTCGTTTTGCTTTTGTCCATGTTCTCCCATCCTTTCCCTCTCTCAAGTCTGCTTATCACCACCTTCTTCACCACAAGAAACGTATCTTCAACTCTCGACGGAGGCGGGAACTCCGTGAGTCCCTTTTACACTCTCCCGAGCATTTTTGGCATACTATTCTCCCTCGGCACTCCCCTCCTCCACAGGACCTAGATCTCAACTCCATGTTTGTTCATACCTCTACTCTTTACGACGTCCCTGGCCAACCCCAAATCCGAGTGGTATCCCCACCTTCCACTTGTCACATATTCACCCACACGAATGTTAAAAATGTCATTTCAGCCACGCTAGACAGTCTAGATACGGGTACGGGTACGGGTACGGTACGCCGATACGGCAAATTTTTAAAAATCTTGGGTACGGTACGCTTTTGGGTACGTTTTATATATATATATATATATATATATATTTATATATACATGTATATAAATATATAAATATGTATATAAATTATAAATTTAAAGAAGCATTTGCATACTTATTGAAATTTAATTCTCATACATTGCATACTTATTGAAATTTATTATTTCTCTATCACAGTTATTTATCTTAGTGACTGTGATAAGATTCAAGGAGTTTTGATTGTTCATGGTGACCTTCCTTGATCCACTCAGCACAATAGTATTGTCTGACATATTTCCCGAAACATCATAACTAAGCAGGAAAAATATGGATCCAAGCTGGCAGGTGGGACGATTAGTCCGAGCACAGGAGAATACTCGCCGAGTTTTGGAAAGCTATCCAGTATTTTTAATTACTAATCTGTCTACAGGCGATCAAAGCTCATGATTCTTTCAGAAGATTGCAAGAAGTTGCTTGGTCCAAAAAGGTGCAAAAATGGATTTTATGAAAATAAGAAAAATATTGCCATCAATGCGTAGAGCTCGAGAAAATATACACTTTTAGAGAAAACGACACTTGAAACGGAGTCACAGAATGAAAGTTATGGCACATGCAAGTTTTTGCTACTACATCTTCCTGGACCCTTTCCAAAAATGGCAAAAAAATTTCTCTTCTTGTGATTTTTCCACCAAAAATCCAAAAAAGGAAAGAATTGTCAAAAAAGGAAAGAAACAGTCTTTGGCAAGTTTTTTTTTTTACGGGTACGCTTGGAAACGTACCCATAGGGGACAAGGTACGGTCTGGGTACGGCAAAACCGTACCCAGACCGTACCCTGTCCCCTATGGGTACATTTCCAAGCGTACCCACAGCGTACCGTACCCCGTACCAATACCTGGTACGTTTCCAGGCTGGTACAGGGGGGCCTTAGGCGTTTCCAGACAATCTAGCAGCCATGAATAGCAACAAAGCAGCGGATGAGGAGGGCTTCCAGGAAGAATTCTTCAAGCAGGGACTTGGCAACTTGAACAGCTATTTAGCGGATCTATTCAACCAAGTGGTTTGCACATGTTTTCCGGGGTCTTGGTCCCGCCACATTATTCACCCTATTCACAAATCGGGTCCTACCTCTAATCCCAACAAATACCGAACAATCATGGTGGGTCACACATTCGCCAAGCTATATGCTACTATACTTCACATGCGACTTTTAGAGTTTCTAGACCAGAATCACTACAAAGCTAGAGGACAAGCGGGGTTTCGATTAACCTACCAAACCATTGATCACATCACTCTTTGAGCCATCATCGAGGAGGCACATCATCGCTCTTCCAAGGTCTTTTGTTGCTTTTTCGACCTTTGAAAAGCCTTTGACTTTGTTCCGCAGGAAGCTCTCTTCCAGAGGCTCAGAGAGATTGGAATTTCCGAGACTCTTTTAGTTGCCATGATGCGCCTTTATGAGGAGGTTTTGGGTCATCTCTGCACTGCTAGCGGGCTCTTTGACTTCATCAGGAGTACCATTAGGGTCAAACAGGGTTTCCCTTTGTCTCCTAAATTGTTCAACATCTATATAGATGAGTTGGAGGATTTTCTCAAGGACCACATCCAGGAGGGTGATGGTTGTCTTCTCCACCAAGTCCTGATCTATATTCTTCCCTTCGCGGATGATGTGGTCCTTGCCTTCTCAATGGAAGGTTTACTGAGAGTTGGATGCTTTAGCTCTCTTTTACGACCACAAGCAGCTGACAGTTAACCTGGTAAGACCAAAGTTATGATATGCAATACCCTGAAGACATTTGATTTTCATTTCTTCTACAAAGGAGAGGAGCTTGAGATCACCAGCTCTTACACTTACTTGGGAGTGCTCTTTTCTGGATCTCGCTTCAGCTTACGACCGACACTCCAACCTCGAGTTAATAAGGGTTATGGCTCCTTGGCAATCTTAGAGAGAGTGCTTCCGCCATCACTTCCAGGACATCCTGTCCAAGTTATCCCTCTTGGACTCTCTTGTTAGGCCCATGGTTCTTTATGGCTTGGAGATTTGGGGGCCTTCCCTCCTTGAGTCCGACTGGGCTACAGTGGAAAGAGTTCAAATCCTCCTTCTCAGACGTATCATCGGATGTAATGAAACGGTTCCCCACGGTATCGTCCTGACAGAGTTTGGTGCTCGTCCCTTTAGGTTGGAAGCAATTTTTGGCATTGTTTCCCTCGTACATCGCATTCAGAGGCTAGCTGATTCCCTTGTGGGAAGAGACAGGTACCCCTACCATGCTTACTGCTCATCGGAGGCCATTGCTTCAGCTGATCACCTTGGTTGATCTCGTTGTTGGTATGCTGGAGTTTCACGACTACTTGATTCTATTGGTATTCAGACAGGTCACCTCCCACCATACAGTTATTCCTTGGAAGCTCCCGCCCATCTCCTTCCGGGCAAGCAGGATCTGAACAAAATCATCAGAGATGATATCTACAAACAGTTCATTCAATACACCTGGACCAACCCCCAGGATGGGATACGTCTGAAGATGGCCTTCTACGTTGCGCATTTTCTTGAGGTCAATAATGGTCTTATTTCTTGGCCCTGATATATTTCTCGACATTGGATGCACGCCCTTCGCATCTCCCTGGGTCAATTCAAGGTTGGCTCTCATAAACTCCATGTTGAGTGTGATCATCAGATTGACCATTCCGAGCGGATTTGCCAACTTTGTTCCCTCCAGGAGATCGTAACGGAGGAGCACTTCATCTTTTGGTGCCCCATCTACTACGAGATCAGAGGGAGATTCCACTGCATGTTCAGAGAGTGTCCTGCCTTCACTGAATTCTTCAGATACTATGACTGGAGGTGCCTTGCTCTTTATCTGCATGAGACTTTTAGGCTTCGGGAGGAGACCCTTCAGCCTTCTTCTAGGCAGAAGACTACTCCGCAGATTACCTCCTTTTTTACAGTGCTCTCTCCTGGGAGGGGCACTAAGCGGAAGGGTGATACCAATCCTAACTACCAGATGAGATCAGTCCAAGCTCGGGGTGCTATTTAACAAACCAAGGACATACAGTCACATACGAGGTTGAGGCCACCCTCTCATCGATGGCCTTTGAGATCCACCAGATGAACACGGAGAGTTCGTCCTTCTTCCGGTCATCGACACTCCAAATCTTCCACAACTCCAGATACCGGGCTGCAACACATTACTAGCTTCTTTTAGTCGGCCTTGGTTATTAGTTGAGGGGGTCTCTTGCCTCCTCTTCCCTCCTTTTCTTCCTCTGCATGTCCAAGTTCTGCTGGTTTCTGCAGGCTTTTTCCGGGCTTCTCTCTTTGCCCGTTCTTCTCTTTTCTAGTTGTTCTCGGGGACCTTTTGGTCCTCTAGCTGGAATCTTATTCGCCTTCTTTGTATGGTTGCAATCTCATTTACCTACTTTTTTGGTCATTCATTGGACATTTAATATATTTATCTTATCATCTCTACTTAACAACCTCCCCAAATTGAGCTTATCCTTATTCTACTGTAAACTTAGACAAAACCAAGCTAAATTGCTAAAGATAGCTTCTAGGCTAGTTTAAACACACCAACACCCTCCCTTAAGCATAACAGTTTGGAGAGAGAATAGAGGAAAGCAAAGAGACAAATCCTTAAATATAGGTACCAACAACTAAGCCCAATCATGTACCCATGTACAAATATATAGTGTAATACTAAGTGTCTATGGACACCAATCCATCTTACTGGAATACATGGATATTGAGTCATTGTAACTGTCATGTCAAAATAGGAATAGGTTCTTTATGTGAGGCTCACTCAAAAGAACACTGATCTCCAAAAAAATGGGAAAACAAATCACCACAAGGACTCTCAAAAACCAAAAACAGTAAAAGTGTATGGAGGTGTTGATATATGTTGCAAGGCATCAAAAGAAGCAAAACAACATAATACTTGAGCACAATGATTAATAAGGTGCGTGGACGGAATGAAGGCCATCACACAAGCACTGGGTAGACTGAAAGTCACTAAGGAACTCAATCCTGCACGAGTGGTTTTGTAATCTCCCCATTCCTACCTCCATGGTCTAGCGACTGGTTTTTTGTCTTAGCTTTGGTCATACCCAAGGGGCTAGCGGCGTAGATGGTTGTTGGGTATGGTTTTCACCTACATTTCACTTATATGTTATGTTTTGGCATTATGCATGTACTTTATGATGACTTCAAGTGAAAAAGGTGGGGTAATGTTCTATTTCTTTGTTGGGGTCACTTAAGTGGACCTTTTTTTGGCCTAGGAGAAATAAAGTCACTTTAAGTGACAATTAAAACATGACATATCTCCAAGGGGGGTCGAATTAGGGTTTTATGGGCACTTTTATGATGGAAAAAGTTATAAAAGGTGGTGTTTGGGGAGGAAAAAGAATAGGGGATCATTTTGCCATCTTATGTTGGAGCTTTTAGCTTGCTTTCCTTGCTTGTGGAGGTGAAATTCTGCATAAACCCTAGCTTCGGTAGTGAAAGATCTACCCCTAGCTAGTAGAGCACTCTTCAGTGGTGAAAGATCCAACCCTAGTTTGCTATTGCGGAGTTTATTCAGATCGGGTTGTCAAATTCAGAGTTTCAGACGCTTGTTGATCCAGTTTCAAGTCCAGAAAGAGAAGACATCCATATTCAGTAAGAGAGATCATCTATTTTATCAATGGAAACTTCTTGTTATTGCATGTCATTGCATGTTAGTTTAATTGCAATAAAAGTAAAGATATTGGTTCTTTTCTGATTTTATACCTTGCTGCCATAACTGTACTTTGTTGTCATATTTTTCTATATACTACTGTCATAAAAATCAGTTTGTTATTTGTGAAAATTTGGTTGGTAATCTTGAATATAAAATAAATCTGGAAAAGGGATATTTCAGGTTTGGATCCACTACTCGATCACAAAAGAAGACAAATTGACACTGTATTCACCATAATAGCTCATTACAAGGAGACTATCAATTTGTCGAATGAGGTGTCGACAGGGCAAAAGAGTTCACCAAATTGAACGCAATCAACTGCCTAAAGTAGATGCATTTATGTTCCAAGAGGTTAACAAGGAATTCTTACACCTAAAGAAGCAATATGTACACACACACCCATAATGTTGACTGGGTGAAGTGATTGAAAAAAATTGTATGAGTAGACAAATCCCACTACTCAAACACAAAAGAAGACAAGCTGACATTGTATTCACTAGAAAAGCTCCATTTAAGGAGATTGTCAAATTGTCGAAGGTGTTGAAGAGACAGACAAAAGATCTCTCAAGAAAGGAAGATGGCCCTAGTGATGATGGGAGAGTCAAGCAACTGAAATAGAGAAAAAAGAGTGCTCAAAATAGAGAACACATGCATGAAGGTAGACTAGGCTGAAACAACAAACCCCCCATGGCTCAATATGACTCAATGCTACAACACACTACACCCATACAACAAAACCACCAAATAACACAATGAACTCCAGAGTGTTGTCAATATGTTGAAGAAGCCATAAATAATATGCGAGTTGCTCCTGAAACAACTACCGAAAAAAGAGATGCGCTAATAAAAGAAACATCATGAGGCAAGAGGAGTAGTGTGCGGACTAAGAAGTTGAATACCGAAGGTACCGCACCTATAGAGCCCTCACAAAGAATGTTTATGATGCCGCCACAACTGATTTGAAATCCATCCCAAATGAATACAGATGGTAGTAGAAGATGCCTACATATGATTCAAGTCATGTGCACAACCAGTGCATGCACCGAAACGTATGTAGGTTTGTCAGGAGGAACATGCCTGACTAAAGAAATCTCAGGGTTCTCAAGGTGCAATAGAACTCGTGTTGCTTAGTATCCTCACGAAGAGTAAAACAAACAAAAACCAGGGAAGTCTTCATGTGATCCTAATGAAGATGCAACACTTGCTTCATAGCCAATGTAATTGCGAGCAATGTAGTTAACATGCTAGATAGGAGAAATAATGCCTTGCGAATGTTTACCAATAACGTCACTAAGGTGACCCATGGAATGGAGAATGTTTCTCAAAGGAACCAGTCAGTTAAGCAGGTGGATCTAAAGTGGGGCACACAAAATAGAGTATGTGAGGACTGAAGGTGGTTATGCAAAAGGTGTTAAGACAGGTGAATCAAATACAGTAGCAGAAAGTGCAACAATAAGAGCAACAGATATAGTAACAAGCTCAAATACTAACAAATCAGGGTCAATAGGTGCAAGAGCAGTGATTAAAGGTGGACTGAGAGCAAGGGAATGTAAGTCCAATGACTTTGTTATGCAGTCTCTCAAGAAACTAAAGAAGGAACCGGAGGCAGGAGTCTAAGGGCAGCAACCCCCAACAGGGTCGTGGGGAAGCGCTAGAAAATGGCCAGGAAAACACCCATTTGTGGAATAAAAAAAACTTTTTTTTCCTTTTTTTAAAATAATTGTGCCCCTCCCACGAAAATATGTTCCCCACTTAGAATAATAATGTCCCCACTTTACAAAATTGCCCCTTCCTGAAAAAACTTGTGCCCCACTCTTAATTATATAACATGTTTTTTTAAATGCCCCTCTTGGCCACTAAAACACCCTTTTAAAAAACTCCCTCTTGTGAAGAAAACTAAAGAGGGCATAGTTTGAAGCTAAGACCTCATTATAGAGAGATTTTAGTTAAATACAAGATGCCATTATGCAATTATATAGCTCATGGCATTTAAATGGAAACGCTTTTTGAGTTTTACATAAGAGTTCAAAAATTCAAAAAAATAATTAAAACCTTTGAAGAGGTAGTTGCTTGGGAGTCGAATAGAGATGAGGTGGAATATAGGCACTCTTGAAGAGAGGACATAACGGTTGGAAGCCACATTGAGATGGTGACTACACCAATGGAAGTGGAAGAAGCCAGCTAGGGCTGTTGGAGGTGGCATGCCTATTCAATAGAGGTTAGCCCGACAAGAATGTAAAAGCCATGAAACTGAAAAAGCTCAAGTAAAGAAGCTACGCCTTTATCTCAGTGCAAAACATAAATAAAACTTCCAAAGTCTATCTCCCCCACCAAGAAATTTAAAAAAACGACAGATCTGAAAGTTATGTTCTGAGGTGAACCCCATCAAAATACAAACATTTATATTGCCAGCAGATTGCCCAGCATGGCAGCTGTCAAAGAATACCTTCTAGAGTAGATGGTGAACCACAGAGATAAGTGCCAAGGTGTCCTTGGATGACAGAGATCGTTTCTGAGACTCTCAGATCAATCCGAAGGAGACATGCAATGGATGTGCAGCAATAATCAATGTTGACGCCGTCTACCCAACACATTAATTGAATGTCGTGTCCTGGATGTGCAGCGATAATCAATGTTGAAGTAGTTTGCCTGACACATTAGTTGAACGTCATGTCCTAGAGGAAGTTCCTGCAGGTTCTCAACAATACAGCCAAGCATGGAATGACAATGCACATTTCCAATGCTTCAAATATTTATATAACACCAAAGAAAATGCTTGTGTTGCGAGTGTAGGTTCCACTGAGCGGGCTGAACAACAAAGAGAAATCCAGCACAAGCGGAGTTGAACGGTGTGTGACCCACAAACAAATTCAATGTAGCATTTTGAACCGGAATGGACCGACGGCAGGTGTTGCAAACAGCAGCAGGTCGGAGCCAACACCCTAGGAGTGCAGCAAAGCCCACTCAGGCTGGTGGTAGAGAGTACACTCTGGTGGCTAGGAGACCGAGTAGAAATTGACAGCCAGCAAGAGATCCGACAGCAATCGGGTAGCGCCCAGTTGTCAATGCTAAATGCACCTCCTTCCTTAAACACTTCTTCACATCTGAAGGCTATGACTTTGTTCACACAACCCAGATTGCAACACTGTTGTAGAAGCCTGTGTTTGTAGTGATGCGATCCTGGGAGTGTTCAAATCTGCGAACAGTCTGCATAGAAGGTAGTGTGGTGTCCAGCAGTACATTCACGATAGAGACACACCAATGAAAGATGTCACACGTGTCACATAAACAAAACCAGCAGAGTGGAAATCAGGGGATGCACACTCTGACAAAAATACACTTCTAACATGACTGCATTGAACACTCTGATCAGTTAAGCACAGCGTATGTTGCAAAAGAAGACTGCATGTGGGCTGATCAAACCTCTTTGAAACAAAATTTTACTTAATAAGGAATACACTCTTGGAGCAGTGCCACATAATATGATGGCAAATACCAAAAAATTAATATTTCATTGTAACCGGGCCATATGGTATGTGTAAATTCTCCTTTTTTTGAGGATAACTTTTAAATTTTGCTGTGCGGCCAGCTGAATAGCTATGCAAAATAAAATAAAAATTCAAAGAATTGTCATTGAGTATTGGCTGCACGAACTGTGCTCTGATATCATACAGGAGTGTACACTTAGACATCCAAGATCACTTCTACATGACATCAGATATGCAACACTAGAGCTCAAGATTATGTCTGTACATAAGTCTCTCAATGTGATGTGATAATTTACGCTAGGAAGTCCAAGTATAAATAACCGGGCAAGTTTGTTACACAAAAAACAAAATCTTGTGAACAAACAATTATTAGAGTGACTGAGTTTGCACTCACAAATTGTTCATGCAATAATGAGTTGTCACCCATCTCAACTTAACAACCTCCCTAAATTAAGCTTAAACCTATTCAAGTGTGAAACTAGGCAAAACCAAGTTGAATAGCTAAAGACAGCTTCAAGGCTAGTTTGAACACACCAACATTAAACAGCTTATTCAATGTTACACGGGACAGCGGCCCCCCAAACCAGCATGTCTGGGACGTCCCTGGGACGGCAAGACAGGGGAAACATCCTCCCACGTTTCCTGCCAACAGAAGAGTACAGGAGACGTTCATGAATATAAAGGGACATCTCGGGGACATCCCCCTTTTTTGGGGCATCAGGATCATCTGTAAAAAAATTACTTTCTTTTGTTATTCTCTTTGCCGGTTTCTCTTTAAAATTGTCTTTTTTTTAAAAAGTAAAAAATAAAGTAAAGCTAATATTGTTATTTCAGATGATGATTCACCTTCTCTGCAAATTTCCCGATGTCTAGTAATGGATGGCCTCAATCTAGTTGCACCATTGTGTTGCGCTCGAATAAACTTGAAAATGAAATAAATTTGGGAAGAACCTATTGTACCCTTGTAGTGCAAGATTGCTTTTGGAAGCCACTCATTTGCATTCGAAAAAAAAGTCTGCATGTATACTTTGGAAGTTCCAGTCACTTAACAAACTTACAAAGGCTATATGTATATTTCTATATGAAGAGAAAGGTTGTGTAGATGATAAAAGCAGGAAGCCATAGATCAAAATGTTTACCGATTAATCATAACCCGAATGTATTAAATTACAAAGTCATAATAAGAATCAAGAGTGACGTATGAATACAGAAATTTAAAATTTTCAAGCACAAATGTGAATGTGGACTATCACAAACTACTAGTCACTAGCAATCGCATTGTGAGCAGTGCAGTGGAGACGCCAAGAGGGATACATTGAAGAACTTAAAGTTGAAGAAGCACAACATTGGAGAAGGAAGAGGTGCGGTGAAGAAGGGGATTGAGGGAGGAGTGCAAGGGAGGGCAAAATGTTGTAGAGAATGTATGCGAAACTCTTCCTTCTTCCTAGAAGACACATATAAACCACGTGCAACTTTTGTCAATCATTTTAAGGAGAAAGGGGCTGTGGTGCAGAGATCATTGAGGCAATGTACTTTTTAGATATCTCAGAAAGCAAGTCTCTGTCTATCAATACTCGCAATGTCAATAGTTATTTTTTCTACTGTCAGCCATTGTGTTTTGAGGATAGAGCACATGGAAATTTAAGACAAACATCCAAGAATTTTGATATCAAGAATGTGTTTTGGTTTTTAGGGTTATTGAAGAGCAAAATTGTGTATTGGACACATCTTCAGCCTCACATAAATTTGATGATTTTGATGAAAAAGGAATAGTAAATGTTTCAGGGAAATTGACATCAAACGACGACAAATTTGATGATGCAAGATTTCAGAAATTACATTGTACATTATATTTCAAATGAAGCCTCTTATAAATGGAGTGAGGTGTGCACAATAGGAGTGGAGTCAAAAGGGAGTCAACAAATGAAGTCAGGCGAGATGGTAAGCCCAATTTGAAAGCCTGTAACTGCTCAGATCCCTCCACCATCTGTGGAATACCACATATGAACTTAACCCTCAAGAGAATACTTTAACATGTAAACATATGGACAAGACATTAAGTCACAAACACATGAAATTAAAAGAAGTTTATTGATAATAAATTATTGTATGTGTTAACAAACCAATGAAAAGAACATATCTAGCATATGCTGAATTTTTTTGATGTAATCAATACTGATGCTACATCATCTTAATGGTTAGGCCTAGAAATTTGTCCAAGATGGACAGCAATGTATCCAATCAAATATTTGGTCTGTGGGCTACACTATGTTCATGCCTATAACATGCACGCACTACGTCATTGTCATGTCCTCTTTTTTTAATTGAATAAGTTGTGATATCCTTATCCTATTCTCCATTTCCCAAAGTTTAAAGGGGTGATGCAAGGGAAATAAATTAATAATTTAACTTAAGTTACCCAAAAATAACATTATGTTATAAAAAGGCAACTTATGTTAATTTATTAAAAAAAGTTGTATATTTTTAATAAAGCTAGTCAACAACAAAATAGAAGTGGGACATTGTTTTATGGGCGTTGCCTCCGTAAAAGGTGAAAGTAAAATTATAAAAGGGGCATTGGGTTCTCTTGGAGAGGGCTTTTATCAATCAACCTTTCAATCATCCAACTTATTTGTGAGTTTGAGCATTCCACTTCAGCTTTCAGCCTTAGAGGACGAAAACCTCATGTGGAGCATCAGAGGACGAAAACGCTCCGGTGGAAAAGTCTTGGGGACGAAAATCCTCAAGTTTTGTGTGGTGATTCCATCCGGACACTACATATATTATGAACTTCAGATCTGGTCTATATCAGAAATCAGCTTCATCGAATAATCAGGGCAGCGTGGAAATTCCAAATCTATGCTAGAGCATCAAAATTACGGCTGGCGTCACACTTTTGGAATCATTTATATAGGGTTGGCGTCATGTCTAGGGCTGATGTCACCATTGGGAGTTGTTTTCCGGGTTAATTTCTCCATTTTCATGTTCAATTGTATCATAAATAATTTCTGCATTTTATTGCAACTGAATTTTGCCATTATTCCAATAAAATCTCTATTTTCAGTTTATCAGAAAAAACAGAGTTTTATATTTTCAGATTTAAGGAATTGTTGCAAAAATCAGAATTTGTTGTAAAAATGAGAAAAAATCAGAATTCTATAACTTCATCTACAAGGGTTTTAGTATAAAAATTAGAATTTAATACATTCAGTATAAGGGTTTGCTATAAAATCTAGATAGCTCTAATTTGTCCAAAAAAGGGACATTACAGTCGCATCGATGCTAGCCCCCATTTTTAACACATATAATCATGTTCTAGGCTTCAGCTAGGACATGCAGGGCAATGGTAACCAACATTCAACTCACACAATTATTATTTAAAACCGTCAATATTGATTGCGCCATTCAAAGCAAATAGCTCACTAACAACATAGTCAACATTCTCGATCATGACATCGGCAATTCCAGTATCTGTCAGTGCAGATGCTTCAATAAAATCCACTCCACTGCCATTGCAATCAATATACACCATGCCCTCCACCAAAATCCTAAATCTTTCGGCCAAGGGGTAAAACTTCCCGTTCCAATGAAGCACATTAAAATGTGAACACAATAGCATATGTATATGGCACGAAATCAATTAGACAAGATAAACAAATAAAAAAAACTTGGTATTTCTTTGATTGTAAGTGACAAACATTGCAGGAACGAATGTTAACCGTCCACATGTGAGCCATCTAATTTTTACAATTGTTTGA
This sequence comes from Taxus chinensis, assembly GCA_019776745.2. Classification (NCBI taxonomy): domain Eukaryota; kingdom Viridiplantae; phylum Streptophyta; class Pinopsida; order Cupressales; family Taxaceae; genus Taxus; species Taxus chinensis. The sequence continues at coordinate 16,962,441 of CM034149.1, forward strand.
TTGTGTCATTGATACACCTTGTCAGCGTTTACTCGGTGCATTTCTAATTTGGAAGAATGCCCATTGGAGTAATAATTTTTATATCATAAAAAATCCCACCAAGGTCTATTTGACCATTGTTTTCAGAATTGGGTTTGCCTTATAGAAGAGGAATGCTTATGGGTATCACATGGAAGTTCCCAAGTTCTAGGTGCGGCATGGGCACAGGAATGGGCATGGTTACCCACTTCTCAAATAAAATACAAAAAGACAAAGAAAAAGAAATTACAATGGAGCAATCAATGGTATGGCATCATGCTCCTGATAATGGGAGCAAGGAGGATCAGATATGTTTGTGGAGACCTCTTAAGGAGGGTTGGATTAAATTAAACTTAGATGGTGCTTCGAGAGGTAATCTAGGCAATGCGGGTTGCGGATGCATATTTAGGAAATATAATTAGTTAGTGCTCCACATTTATATTTATAAGTTTGGGTGATTATTATATTGGGTGAGTTGTTGAAACAACTCACGTATTGTATTAGTTAAGTTGTTTGTGGAGAGAGCTATTATAGGGAGAGTTGTTAGAGCAACCTCCTTGAGTATAGGAGCAACTTATTCTTTATAATTGTAATGTGTCGTATTGAAATGAGACCCGGAATATATTGAAGAAGATAAATGAATATCAATGGTATTTGAATGTAAATATGTAGTATTCGTATCATTTGGTATCTGAGCGAAGATGGTAAATTCAATAGGGGAATTCCTCTAATTTTCATTCCCTCAATATTGCATCTGCATTCCTTGCAAATAGATATTTCTATTCGGCCAGTCCAAATGAAGATTTTGGTGGATCTACAATTGAGATACGTTCCGGCGGCACCTCTGCTTGGGTTCTTATATAGTCTGACTTGATTATTGTGCATTTTTATTGGACCAAACAGACCAGAAATTTCATTTGTCCTCTCGAAGGGGCCTCAATAGTAATAGTGTGGGTAGTGAGCGTGTAAATACTGACAGGGATTCCATTCCAAATTCACGTGCTTATGCTTGTTTTCGTCGCAGTTCCTCTTTCCGTTCTTCTGATTCTTTAGATCGTGAAAATTTATGGGATTGGGATAGATAGCGGGAAACACGTGATAAAGAAAATTCCTTTGGGGTAGGTGGAATCAACATTTCAATGCGTATTCTGTGTTTATTGGAGGGGTGAGCATGAGCTTCTTGATTCTCGAAAATCATCCCATGATCTTAGGGAAGGATCAGATTCAGAGTTCTAAGTGCACATTCTAAGATTCAAGATGATTATGGCGTAGATTTTGTAGAAGACATGGGTGCTGTATAAAATCATGCACTAGACTTTGTTTTTCCCAAGGGCGCTGTATATGATTTAGATCTTGTTCTAGTTCTATTCATAAATTGGTAATGTTCAATAGATATATGGCAATGTATGTAGTAGACGCATGGATATCAAATGCTGCAGGTCTACGCAAAGCTCATGAATAATATGCTTGGGTAGCATAGCCCAGTGAAACAAGCTGTGTGGATGGCTATATTTAACCGTGCTGCTCGAGATATCATTTGCTGTTTTTGGTCGACATTTGTGAAGTACCCTGCGCAGATTCCCTTCAACATTGATCACGTGGAAAAATTATAACATTGGCGAGCTCAATACAAAGGTATTAAGATTTTTATTTTATCCATGGATCACGTGTAGAGTATATGATTTTTTATTAGTCAATAGGTAAAAATTATATATTCAAAGATTGAGTCTGTTGTCTTTAGGTCGTGGACATTTAAAAATATTACTTTCTGAGTTTAAGTCTTTAGTAAATATCCATGTAAAATTTAAAAAAGTAATTTGTTTTTATTACTTTTTAAATATAGTGTAAATTGGGAGCAATATCGGTTGAAGCCGACTCCCCTAAGAGTGCATTTTCGGTTGAAACCGATGCTCTGAGATATAATGGACATTCCACTAGAAAAATTAAATGGTCTCAATTTTCACACATGGAAATTCAAGATCCAGATGCAGTTGATGAACAAAAATCTTTGGAGTATAGTAGATGGAAAAGAACCAGCACCTTCAGATCCGACTAGATTGGCAGAATGGGAAACACGGGATGATAAAGCCAAAGCCATTATTGGCCTTGCCCTTTCGGACTCTGAATTACATTATGTTGATCTAGATAAAAACTCAAAGGACATCTGGGATAATCTGAGCAAATTATTTGGTTCAAAAGCAGTCAATGCAAAGTTTTCTCTAAAACTTCAGTTGTTCAAGATCAAAATGAGTGATGGAGATACAATGTCTAGTCACATCAACAATTTACGATCTCTTCTTAGAAAACTTGCAGAAGTAAAAGCTCCAGTAGACGACGAGGATGCAAAAGCTATTATGTTGAATAGTTTACCACCCAAATACAGTAATGTTGTTTTCACTCTTGGTCAGATACCTTCTAACTCATTGGAAGATATGATATCAGCTCTCCTAGCTGAGGAAAAAACGAACCAAAGAAGATGTAGAAGAAGAGACAACAATGTATGTAAAAAGGAAGTACAATTTTTTTTCTAAATATAAAGAGGAAAGAGAATGTTTCTACTATAAGAAAAAGGGGCATACAGCTTCATTTTGTAGAGCTCAAGCTCAAGATATACTTAGTGGAAAACTCAAAGGAATTGAGGCCAACTTTATTACTGTAGAAAGATCAGAGACTGAGGAAGAACAAGTTCTGAATGTGAACTGGAGGATGGAGGCAAATGGAGGTTGGAGGTCATTCAGCGACCTCTCATGCAAGATGAGCTATGGAGCCTTTTAAATTCAGTTACCTGTAGTGGTTTCCTTCACGTCTCCGTTGTGATGAGGGCTGATGATAGTACTTTGCATATCATGATGTGGTTGTAGGTAAACCACTTGAAAACCTTCATTTGTGGTTTGTGGTAAACCAATAGCAAAACCACCATTCTTGGTTGTTGGTAATCCATTTGCAAAACCATCACTTTGTGGTTTGTGGTAAACCAATTGCAAAACCACCATTCTCAGTTTGTGGTCAACCGTTTGCAAAACCATCCCTGAGGTTTGTGATCATCCTGTGAAAATCACCAAATCATGAGCAGGTGCAAGTATAAGGCAGGTTTTCCCCATGTTCGCACTAAGGGGGGGAATGTTAGGAAATATAATTAGTTAGTGCTCCACATTTATATTTATAAGTTTGGGTGATTATTATATTGGGTGAGTTGTTGAAACAACTCACGTATTGTATTAGTTAAGTTGTTTGTGGAGGGAGCTATTATAGGGAGAGTTGTTAGAGCAACCTCCTTAAGTATAGGAGCAACTTATTCTTTATAATTGTAATGAGCCGTATTAAAATGTGAGACCCGGAATATATTGAAGAAGATAAATGAATATCAAAGGTATTTGACTGTAAATCTGTAGTATTCGTATTAAGAGGGTGATTCTAAAATCATAATCGGAATAGCCCAAGGAAGGTTTCCAAATGCCTAGGCGCTAAAGCTGGTTTGTCTGAAGATTAAGACTATTCTTTCTTCTTTTTCTGAGCTTCGTATTTCCCACGTTAAAAGAGCTAGGAATGTGTTTGTCGACTTCTTAGCTAACAGAGGTGTTGAATTGTGGGATAATTGTCATTTGAGATGTCAAGTGTGAGAGGTGATCTTTCCTAGTGATATCATGTCTCTAATTTAGAGGGATGCAAGGTTGGCGGACGGCCATGTGGGAGATTAAGATTGTTGGCCGTCGGGCATTAATTGCTATAATTGGCATTATGATGGATTAGTATGGGATATCTTCTCTAGGATCTTTGGTACTAGCACATGCGCCTTCCTTCATGCAAGACGAGCTATGGAGCCTTTTAAATTCAGTTACCTGTAGTGGTTTCCTTCACGTCTCCGTTTGGGTTGTGAAGGCTCAGTGGGAGAGGCTTCTGGAAGCGGATATCTACGAGAGTATGTGGAAATTGATGCTAGACCCTAATCAATCTACGAGAGTATGTGGAAATTGATGCTAGACCCTAATCAATCAATGAGTGCTGCCAACATCCTATCAAATTCCTCCAGGCAATTTGTTCTCCACAAAGAGCATGCGAGTCTGCAGGCCCGTCTGATTAGTATTCAATTTCATATTCATGCTTTAACTAAAGGATTGTAGGCAATAGCTCAGGTACTGGAGGCTTTCGCGGAGAATTACAGGGTTGCTCTTCTAGCGAATGCTAAAGTTGTGCGGCACCTTCCTCTTCATATGCGCAAAGCTTGGATAACTCGGATGTGGAGATGATAGCTGAGGTCTCTCCGAAGGTAGAAAGGAGTAACATATCTTGCATGTGTCTTGGCCTTGAGCTGCATGTAAATTTTGTGGTTCGACTGTCAATTTTTGTCTGGATGGTTTTTTGGTATTCAACCCTATATGGCTGTTTAGTGCAAATACTATAAATAGATAATAGTAGATGTTATGGGTGATGATAAGTTGTATACAGCTTTTCCCCATAAATTTTGTATGTATGAAGCACGATAATGTGCTATCACACTTTTTGAGAGTCCATCGATGAACAATATTATCATGGAGTGGTTCCTTGTGTATTTTTTTGCAGGCTAGGGACTTCTTCCTAGGTATCAATAGCAAAAAAAAATGGTGTGGCATCATGGAAGCCTTAAAGAACGACAATCAAATGCAATCATATGTGGGTTGGGTGGTGGTGGGGCTAGGGCAAGGCATGTAGGTAGATGCAGTTGTTTAACTTCAAAAGACCTTGCTTTTATTTCCATTTTAACGTTTCCATTCCCGTTGATTTTCGTACCAATTGGCCATTCTTGGCCTCATGTGCACACTAAAATTAAAATTATAATTATAATTAATTTTTTACTATGTCGTTACAAACATAGATATTAATAATTGATACAAACGATTGTCCTATTTAATGCAATGTTTGTTGAGTATTAAATTTGTTAATAGTGGCCAACCTTAAAATCCTAACCTTTTAATGGCTTTTTGACTTTGTGGAATTACCACAATTACATTATTATGTGTTTTAATAACATAAGCATTTAAACTAACAAGACAAAACAAAAAATATGCGCGATGGAAATAGAAAAAGCCCCACAACAAAACAAACATGGTACATTAAGAATAAATCTCGACAAATAATACAAGGGTCGCAAGAAAAATGATAACTTCAAATATAATAAATAAAATATAGTTTGGATATATCAGAATGCAGAGGACATGTACAAATTTTCACTGTGCGAGAACTTAGATAAATATAGTTTAAGAAAAACATTAAAAACATATGTATTATAACTATTCTTCTCAAAAGTAACAAAAACGCAAAGCATGGGGCAACACCGAGTGGCAACGTTATGAGAGGAACATCATAAAGCGAAGATACCATATCATAAGACAGTTGGAGGGCCTCAGAGACATCCACGAGATCTTGTTAATGACATGCCACGCATCCCACCAAGTGAACAATGCTGCTACCCATGAAGTATACTACGCCCAACCAGAAAAAACAACCCAAAATTTTTGTATTTCAACTTCACACTACTGGTGTCCTAAAAATAGATGCCAAAGCAAGTTTTAGAAAGAAAAGGAATCGCCATGTGGATATACACATGAATATGGACCCCGCATTTTTATGGTGTATCTCTCAGCCGATGGCAATTTCCATGGAAATCAAACCTCCCGTTGTACATAAATCCCCGTTAAACCTCATCCAACATGGCACTTGCATTAAGTTCACCACTCTCTGTCGCGCATATTCGACCCCGGACTTCACGCGAAGTATTATGGAAAAATTCTAAACAAATGGGGTCTGTCTTTGAGAATAAACTTTGTCCAATTAAATGTTATTCCTACATGACATTGAACGTACTATAAATTGGCTTTTAGGGATTTAGTTTTTTAACATTTTTTGGGGAAGAACAAATAAAATTACAAAAATGTACACTTGGAAAATATCAAGTGTGATCACTAATTATACCCTCCCCCAATTAAATCAAATGTTGCTAGAACATTGTCGTCTAAATCTTATAGCCTGCAAAATTTAGTAGGGTGACTTTTGAATGAAGAAAAATACCAAGTGAAAAAATATTAGACAAGAGGCTATTTAATCTCTTGAAACACACAAATGTGCATATAATTTTATTGTTACCCCAGACAAAGATTCATACCAAGGGTAGACTATAATTTAGTCCATTGAGCTTTGGATTAATTTTTTATTTTTCAGTTTACCACCAATACATCTATCAGTTTTGTTTGCTTGCGGTTGAGAATAAATTATCCCAGGGAAGAGAAATTGCTAAGACCATTTATTACAAAATTGAAACCTCGTAATTAGCCGATGTTTGCTTCCCACTAGGAAAAATTGTCTCAGGAGCCTGGAATCTGCTGTTCAGCAGTATCTTACATGCCAGGATTTGTTGTAAATCTGACCAGGCTTCTTTAATAATTTTACTGTGTATTTAGTGGCTGTAAAAAGTAAAACTTTATGCAGCATGTTGCCATTGGAATATTACACAAGGTAAACAACTGCGAAACACAGAGCTAAATGAATTTGAAAGCAGTTTCCATTCATTTTAGAAGAGTGCAAAGCAAAAGCAATATTTTATAGAGTTTTTACGGATTCAATCATTCAAAATCCATCCCCTTATTCACTTTCAGAGTATTCTGCCAAGAGCTTTGTCAGTTCTGTGTGATACCGGGAATTTGTCTATCCGATCTACATCGATTAATTTTTATGTACCTTTCTTTGTTTTTTATTTGGCAAATCAATGGTCGCCCAACGTCAACGACAATTCGTCAACAAACCCGAGCCATCAATCACTCTGCCGCATGTCAGGGGAAGGGACCTTTGGTCCAACTTAGTAACGCCTTTCAGCATGATAAATTTTAAAAATTTATTTGTATATTTTTACTATTTATAATTTTATATATTATTTTAATAGTCGCCCCGCCGCTGTCCCAGAGTCTTAGGTAACCACGAGCATATTGTTATTTTGCTTTGCTTTTTTATTGTAGTACAGAAGTTCACCCCTTGTTAACAAAATAATCATATATTATTGTCACCAACACACCCAAAAAAAAATTGAATCCGGGGGAATTCCTTTTAAAACTGCAGAATGGAGCATTTGAGTGTAATATGCCAATGAATTTCTAATTCTTATGCTTTCCGTCTATTTTGTTGCATGAAAATTATTCATGATTATTGCCTTCACACCTTGTTGTGAATGCTTAGAATTGCTGCGGTGAGAGTGGACTTAATTGTTTATTAATCCAATCTTGTTTGAAATTTCCTTGGCTTTTCAGCGTCCTATGTTTAATTTCCCATTTTCATTGCTCACAATACTTAAAATTTACAATCTGCATTTTCAGTAATTATATTTCTTGTTCTACACTCCAAGCCAAATAGAAAAGGCCACAACTCTCATTTAGAATCTTTTATTTTAGTCCGATTGAGTTTTTCATTTTGAAGTGAACTAGGTTGATATTTGTTGAACTCTTGCTCCTTTTTTTCCCCTTTGTGCTCAATGTGCTTCATTAGTTAGCTTTGTGTTCTAAATCCTCTAAGAGAATGAGAGGAGAACATATGTCCTCACCTCGCTCCATCTCTTCTCAAAGCCCCTATTCTTTGGCATCTTCGTCACCAAGTTCATCCCAAGCCTTTTTTCCTTAAGGGAGACTGAGAGCTTGGTATATGGAAGGATCTCAGTGTTCCTTTACTCAAGTTGTGTTGTTTTTTCTCGTGAGGCTGGCTAACAGTGCGTGAAGAAGTGACAAATGTCATTCCTTCAATGTATATCATGCTTGCTAAGTCCTTTTCCTCCAAGTAAGCAAGAATCTGCCACATGGAGTGGTCTTAGTTTCCTATTCCCTTGCCCCCCTTTCTTTGTTCAAACGTTGTGAATTTATTTGAGAGTGCAAGAGAGTGACACATGATTTAAGTGTTTAGCTAAGTGCCCCTTTTCTCTTTGAAGCTCAAATTCCACAAGAGGTGAACATGTGTTGCCCCCTCATGAGTTTTTATTCTTGGGACATATGAAAGGATTGACTAGATTTTGAGAGGTTGTAAAGCTCAGAAGCAAAGAGATACTTCCATGTGCCTCGCTCTCGTTCATTTCTCCAATACCTTAGTGTTGATTTGGGTTGTTGGTTTGTTTGCCTTTGGTTTAATGTCCCCGACGGTGCAAATTTGATATCCAACTCTATGAAGGGATTCAGCGTGATCTATTACGCCTATAGAAAGAAATGTTCACGGAAAAGGGGAATAATATTGCCAAATACAATAAAAATTGTTTTCTTTATTTTATGTGTTCCTGGCTGATTTGAGAGCTCAAAGATGAAGAAGGAAAAGGAAAGACCAAACAACATGAAGAAATGTTCATGGAAAAGGGGAATAATATTTGCCAAATACAATAAAAATTGTTTTCTTTATTTTATGTGTTCGTAGCTGATTTGAGAGCTCAAGATGAAGAAGGAAAAGATAAGACCAAAAAACATGAAGAAAACTCCAAGAATATCATTTTTTATTAATTTGTTGCATTTTCATAGCAGAAATGTCAGAAGTACAAAATGACCAAGAAAGAAAGTAGAAGTTGAAGAGATGGTTGAAACTGTTTAGTTCACATCAGTGTTTTAAAAAGCGGAACCGGACTCAGAACCGGTCGAGGGTTGGACCGGACTGGAACCGGACCAGACTGGTTCAAATTTTACAAACCGGTTTACTAAACAACATATTAAAAATTTACATTTTTAATAAAAACAATATATTTGAAGGATTAGAAACCATGGTTCCAACAATTACACACAAAATATGCAAAGTTTGCTCATGTATATACTATATAACATGTAAGAAAGGTGTTTATAGCAAAATGGTATGAACTCCAAGTAAGAAATGTGTTAAAAGCAGAAATTTTAATTAAAAAAATGAATTTTTTATACTCAGCGCCGTATGCATGCATCTTTACACGATTCGGCCGGTTCGAGTCAGAACCAGACTAGTTCGACCAGTTCGGTACCAAACTGGTTGAACGGTCCGGTTTTTTAACCAATTCATGCTTAAAAATGTTGAACCGGTCGAACCGGCTGGTTCCGGTTCCAGCTCAGCCGGTTTTTAAAACACTGGTTCACATTTTGTAATCAACAATATGTAATGGCAATTCAGATACAGATATAAAAGATAGGAAACAATGTTATGTGGTGGAAAACAAAATTTGTAAACATGGATAATTTTTTGAAAAGAGAACTAAGTTGATTTATATTTTAAAGGAAATGAGCTTCATTAGTCTGCAAACTTTGGTAATCATTTCTCTATGTATAATTTTGCTTATCGGCAGAGACCTGAAGTTGATTCGGATTTTGATGCAAATGCAATTCATTAATTTGCAACCTTTGGTAACAATTTCTTTATCTCTTTGCCTATTGGCGTAGACCTTAAGTTGATTCAGATTTTAATGCAAATTGTAATTCATTAATTTGCAACCTTTGGTAACAATTTCTTTCTCTTTTCCTATTGGCATAGACCTGAAGTTGATTCAGATTTTAATGCAAATGAGCTCCATTACTCTAGAATCTTTGGTAATAATTTATTTCTGTCTCTTTGCTTATTGGCATAGACTAGGGACTTTGCTGTTTTTGCATAGTAAGGAATATTACATTCCTTTGAGCATTTTGTGTTATTCTTGATTATTGGCAAAATATTTGGGCTCTTGTTGTTTCTGTGTGTCCATAACTAAGAACTACATTCAAATTGTTCACTTTGAGGATCTACTGCTTCTTTACTTTGAGCCTTTGCTATTTGCGAGGAATGAATATGAGTCAAACCTCTTTGATTAGTAAAGTTGTGTTGTTTAAGCTTCTGTTGTTCAAGGTGCTAAGCTAATCGATTTTAATCCAGCACATGATCATAATAATTTTGGGCGTTTGATTATTTATGTCATAGAATATTATAGCAGATGTTTTTTAGTGCCTAGGTGTTATAAATCTTGTTCACATTTTGTCTCCATAAGCAAAGTTGTCTCTAAATCATTTCTGTTTTCATTCAAGGCATTCTGTTTTAATTTCAAAACCCTTCTTTAGAATAAAACTTCATTCCTAGTTTCTTGGTAGTTTCTTGGCAGACATAGGTAACCTGTATCCAATGCATAAGCATATGAAATGGGAGGGTTCTTGAAACCCTTTATAGTGCCCGTGTCAAAACATTAGGTCAAAATTTATCATGTTTACAAACATTATGATGAAGTCTATTTATAGGTCTAGAAATAATCTTTAATATCTAGAAATTTAGAATAATGATGTGTTAAATATACTTTTTAATTAGAAGTTTAAAAATTGAAAAATATTAGTGCATTTTATTAGAACATAAAACACAATTATTTTTAACATAGAAATATAAAATAATAAGAATAATTATCTTGAATTCAAACTGAAAGGCAAAAAAAAATCTAATGTAGAACTTTATACAAGTTTTATCCTTACTGAGTTCGAACTGGGCAACTTAGATGGCATGTAAGGTCGCAATTAGCGTTGAAATTGCATCAATGGTCTAAGACAGCCAAACAATTCACAGGTGGAAGCCATTTCAACCTTACAAGCAACCAAGAGATGACTAAAAAGTCTCCCCAAACTAATCTATATCAAATAATCTCATCAAACAGATTACAAGAATGTTGTAAAAGAAATAAATGCAAGCTAGAGAACAGGACCTGACACATTTGCTTATTTGTAATTATAAAGTCAACCAAATTTTGAAGAGGGTATTCAAGGTTGTAGCAATGAATGAGGGTTCAAAGACTTCATACGTGTGCTCTCTATGCAATCCTCAACGAAAAATGTTTCATTCTTTGAAAATGAAACTCCAACAATTAAAAATGATGCAAAAGAAAAGAAAAACATAAAATGTTGCAGTATAGGATGATGTAACTATTGGCAACAGTTCTTTGGAGTTCAAGTTCTCACCCATACCCAACTAGATGGACACATCATATGTAGCCGAATATCATTTATTACATAATTATAATTTATCCTATCTATTTCATTTATATGTAAGACATTACCCAGACTACTTAAGAATAACGTGACCAACTCAATGATTTGATTGTCAAATGGTACGACGCAAGAAAAACACTGAAAGACATAAATGCACTATGGAAAATTTAAGCCCTCTATAACCATAAAATAAGATTCCTATCCAGTACTGAATCTGCTGAACAATAAGATTCCTACATTTGTGGCAATGAAGATTACCCTGACAAATATATCACTTTACCACTTCATGCAACCAGAATGCTGTGTTGAACTTTTTGCTAAGAAAAGAACAAGGCACCTTGAATAAATTCTTATACGTGCCTTGCATGCCAAATAAGTTCCCCAAAACATAAGGCTAACAATTAGTCGCAGAAAGTATGAAATGAAAAAGGTTGACTAAGGAAAACAAATTTACAAGGATAATGAAAATGCATACCTGTAGACGCTTAGCCACAAGGCCATAATCTAGATAAATGAGGGTTGGATTCACCAATCCCAAGGAATAACCTGCTGTAGTAAGAAGACATAAGGTTCCATAGGCCTTGCTTACTGGAGGAAGTGAATTGTACCACCTGAACATTTGGAGCAATCAAAATGTTATCATATATCAAACAGTTAAATTTCCATGAGTAAAACATTAGCCTATAATTCATTGAAAGAAACATACAACAGCACAGATGAAGTAAATAAGTGCAGTATGTTATTGGAGATACTGTTTTTTAACTATAAGTAAAGGTTGTGCATTTGAGTTCTAATGAAAAAGGTCAACATACCCAGTGATCTTCCCATAATAAGTAACCACCTATGATATCTGACCAATATTAATATTAAAATAAATATATTTGGCATCGTTTTGTACAAAATTAACATGTCACATCCCGTTTTGCATCAATCTGTACAATTGTATACTTTATAGCATTTACTTAATTGATTGCGTAAAAAGTAAATTGATTTGTTAATATTTCATGATAAGTAGTAGCTAAGAGATCGTGATTAATTTTAAGTTGTTTCGGTTATTTATTCTATCAAGCATAACAGACTACCCACCCGCCAATTGTAATGAGGTGATGCAAAAACAGGTAGTTAGTCTGTAATGCTTGAACTTTATGCCCACTAAACATAATATAAAAAATTCAAGTCGCATATTTTCTTTTATATTTACCAATTTTTCAAAAAGTGCAATAACACTTAAGTGTTTTGAGATGGTTGTGTCCATGATCTGAGGACCTCGCCTCTTGAGTAGTTAACTCTTGAGGTATTGAGTTTTTGCAACTTAGAACGTTTTGGCCAAAGTAATGTACTATTGTATCCATTGTCTAATCATGTACTCCTAGATCTATATGTAGTCAAAAAAAAGTTGAAAGTGAGGTAAACTGGATTTTGTGTTTGGATTGCACATAGTTGGGGTAAAATTAACACACGTGATTCTCTTATTAGCCCTAGCAGCGAACTGAAAAGGATCAGATTTGAAAATACTTTACACCACAAATGAAATATATATAATCTGATTTTAATGACAGCAGTTCCCACAGTAATATAAACCCTAGCAGCGAACTGAAAAGGAGGTTTTAAATGCAGCATAAAACCATGCACAATAGCTGAAAACACTTGTAAACAATTATTTCATGCATGGCAATATTCATCCATTCGATTTGCAACACATAAATGGAGAAAACCAGACATAACACACTGTTGTAATTAAATTTGGAACAGCAGCAGGGCAGCCACATGCAAGGGCTGAAATGATAGATGTACTCCACCAAAAATCACAAAAACATAGATTCCAGCCTTATAAATTGTATCAAATCTGAATATGGAAGAAAATAGAAGTTATGTGCCCTAGAAGGCACCAGATCACACCCTAATACAAGTCTCTCCAACTAGGAGAGGCTTATTAATGCACGCAAATGATTGTAGATGACTTATTTTATCCTTCAATGCACAAATCTGCAAAATGGTCTTCAATATGACTTCAACCAAGAGTGGAGGGTTTCCATCCTCCAACCAGCCACAAGAAGGGTTTTCATCCTTCTTGGAAAGAGCCACACAATTGGATTTTCGCCCAAAAGTGGAGAGAACTAAGAGCAATCAGCCCAAAGATCACTTTAGAATAAATTTGTCAAAAGTATATGTGTGCAAATGAAGCCATAACACTCCTTAAATACCCCAATCTTGGCACCAAAGGCCAATTAGGCAAGGCCGACGTCCTTTCGGGCTTATTTAATCTTTTATTTGGCCTTTAAAATCTTCCATGCCAGCTGACCTACTAAAATGAAGAAAACACTAGAAAGAAACATTAAAAATTAGAAAAGAAAGATGCAATGAGAACCCAATTCCTTTCCTAGCTCAATCAACTTCATTGCCACGAAAAGATAATGGCAAGAAGTCCATTTTTAGGCTCTCATATTGAAAAAGGGGACATTACATTGCAGTCCCCTGGGATCCTCTCTAGAGCTGGCTTTACAACAGAGGGTGTTGTGGCTCAGGAGGCTTTTGTGGAGTTGGAGTGGCGTTTCAACATTGCGGCAAATTTTGTTGAGAGTGTGGTTAATCATTATCGCGCCAAGGCTTCCACCAGATGTCTTCTTCCACAGCTCGATCTAGTTTCTCTATGCTCCCCCATCATTCTAGTAGATCTTAGGCTCGTGACTTTAGGGAAGAAATCTGCAAGGGCCCTCAAACTCCTTGCTCGCATGGCCGGGCTTGCACAGCACGACGTCTCCTTGGGTGGTCATATGAATCCACTACCCCCTTGTCCCCCAATGGATTGCAGATGGTTTGGAAACTAGCGAGGAAATGGTGGTGGAGGAAGCTGCCCCAGAATAATATGAACTATCTCCTCAAGGATCTGGTTTTTTGGATGGCTTAGCCATGTTTCTTCCCCTTAGGGATTTGTTTCTATTTCTATGTACTAATTTGTGGAGTGACTATCTATTTGTCCTCTTGCAAGTATAGATAGGATTTTGATGTTGCCTCTTGAATTTCATGGTTCACAGAACTGATGACAAATCACCTCAAACTGTAATAGCTTCTCTTGTAAAAAAATTGGAAGATCAATACAATCGGACGAGGGACCCGTCAACCCTCGTTCACAAATGAAAAAAAATAGTTGTACCTCTGCCATCCCCAAAATCTCGGAAATGTTTTCCATCCCATCCCTTCATCCTGTTGTCCCCCAGTCCCCAATACTTGTTAGCATATACAAAGAGAAGAAGGAATTAGAGAGAGCAAACTACACTACTCAAATGACACAGGCAGGTCCAATTTATTATAGGAGGTGGTTACACTTCGGTTGAACAGTTACCAACCGTATCACAACTACATAACAGTTTTACATGCTATATAAAGCGATATATTTTAACACCCCCTCTTAATGACTAAACTGGAAACAAGACAAAGTTTGTCCCGAAATTTTACAAATTTCCTAAAGCCCATATGTTTAGTCATTACATCTACAGATTGTGCCATAGGTTGTACTTTAAAATCAGCAGTCCATGACTGTGTTGCGGTTGTCGAATGAAGAACCGCAAAACAAAAATCTAGTCCCATGAACAAAAGATATGGCAAGTGGTCAACTGGTTCTATGTTACGTGATTCATTGACCAATGATGAATCACCAATGGCTGAGAGTGTCAGCCCCATCTCCAAAGTGCTGAAAATCAGAATCTTGGAGAAGTGGATTGAAAAATCTGTTCCATGCTTGTGTAGCCTACTGGAGTCTGTACAGAGACTCAGTTATCCTGCAATCGAAGTCACCACGATCATGTCCTTGCAACACTGTGTAGTGTTCATCCAACTTTCTCAATAAGAGAAATGTGACCATCTGTGCAGTAGGAGTTAGAACCAACTCCGCAATAGTAGGAGAAATAACCATCTCTGTCTCAACAGTGGTCTCCGTCTCAGCAACGGTAGGAGTGAGAATCAATTCCTCATCTATTTGCTCATCTATCCCCCTCTATTGGGAATGATCCTTCACAACAAAATGAGCAAATTGTTCATGCTTTATTGTCCTTCAAGCAAGGACCTCTGAGTGAGTGGCTGGGCATGCCATCTCACCATGCGCCATCAGTGCATTTGGAATAGTGGAGTCTCCCGTCCACAACAAACTGTTCTTTAGAATGAGGAAATCCATCCTCCCGTACATTTGGTATAGTGGATACTCCCTCCACAATAGGTGCATGTAGGTTGACTGTATCCAAGTCAATAGATTTGTGAGGAATGGCTTCCTCCCAAGGCATTGCAGCCTCTTGCACATCCTGAATGATGGAGCTGTCCTCCACACTTGCATTCATGTTGATCGCAGCCTGATCAACAAGCCGATACAGACCACCTTCTCCAATACCAAGGGCAATTATCTGTCTCTGTTTCACATCAAAGACAACACACTTCTATCCACAAAAATCCACAGAAATATTGGGATTTTTAGTCAATTGATGAATAGATAGAAGATTCTTTTGTAAAGAAGGTACATATCTAACATTTCGTACCAACAATTTATGAGCATTATTCAATACAATGCATATATCTCCTATCCCTTCTACTGCAAGTGATTCTCCATCAGCTAGCACTACTGATTCAAAACAAATATTTGCAGTAAATGAAACATACCAGTCCCTACGACATGAAAAGTGTGCAAACACACCAAAGTCAATGATCCAACAAATGGTATCACTGTCATTCGAGCATGATGTTGTACGACAATAAAGGGCATGTCCATCATCCAAATCCCGTTCTTCTGCAACTGTTGCCACATGTTCCTCATCACATGGCGTTTTGTTCTGCTGCGAAAGATCATACTTCCGCTTCCGGCAAACCTTCTTTAGGTGCCCAACCTTGTGACAATAATAGCATGTGACCTGATACTGAGTGGAAGACTCACCAGATTGACGTTTCCACTTTCCCTTTTGACTGAGTGACAAGAGCACTCTCTGAATGGCCACAATTAGATTATGCCTGAAGTTGTCTCCGCTCCTTTTGCAACATGTAGGAACTCACCTTGTCAAACGTGAGTGTTTGACTTTCAGCCATTAAATGGAGTACCTCCACAAATGACTCATACGAAGAAGGTAAGATGTTCAAAACCAAAGCCACCATATCATCGTTGTCCACATTTTTGTTGATGGAAGATAATTGGTCTCAAAGGTCTTTCATCCGAAGTAGGTGCTCAGACAACAATCCACCTTGTAACTTTATGGAAAAGAGCATATTTTTTCAAGTATAAAACCCGACTCTTTTCTGATGTCTGATACTTATCCCTCAAACTGGCCCACAACGTGCTTGCCACAATGGCATTCCGCACTTCCGGTATCATATCATCCGACACCAACAACTTGAGAAGCAATAACGCTTCCTTATGACGTTTGTCATAATCCTCGAAGTTCGTCACTGGTCAACTTTCACTACCCATGATTATTTTATCACAATCACGAAACTCTGCGACCGTTAAAATCTTATGACTCCAAACATTGAAATTAGTGCCCGTTAATTTTTGTGTCTCTGGCAAAGTCAAGTGTGAAATATTTGCCATTTTATTATTCCAAAGTAATGGAAATAATAAAATAATAGTTTGCCACACAAATAAAGTAATATATTATCCCACCAAGTATTACTTATTCCAGCAAGTAATATTAAAATTAATTGATCCCCGCAAATCGTATGAAATTAATTTTGCAAAGGTGAATACATTTGTGGAAAAATAATATTATTTCAGGGTATTAATTCACCGACCTTTCAAAAAGCATAGAAAACAATTTTGCCTTTGTCGTGACTCTGCCTGCCACGACTTTCCCTGCAACCAAGATGATTTTCAAGGCATGCGACTTCACGATTTCCTCTCATTTGCCCACACAACTCGGGCTATAGGATTTGCGACTGCCCTCCAGGCTCACAGCCACGAACTAGTCACGATTTTCTATTGTTTTGCTCAACATATTCCTTCAAACTGGATTTGCGACTGGGTTTATTCCACAAACCACGACTTTTGCCTTCGAACTGCTCATACGATGGTGCCCACAGAGTTCTCAAGATTTTCTTTGCAATGTATTTGCTTTTGATGTCTTTCTCTTGCACTGGACGTGAGCCCTGGTTTTTCTTTGCTCTACCCCTTGCGTCTAGTATTTTTCTCCAAATACCCCATGATTTTCCAAATTTGTGCCCTATTAGGGCTTCCTCGAATTTTTTGTTCATGCCTCTAGAAGGCTTCCTCGAACTGCAACCTTGGATGCTCTGATACCAATGTTAGCATATGCAAAGAGAAGAAAGAATTAGAGAGAGCAAATTGCACTGCTCAAATGACACAGGCAGGTCCAATTTATTATAGGAGGTGGTTATACTTCGGTTGAACAGTTACCAACCGTATCACGACTACATAACAGTTTTACATGCTATATAAAGCGCTATATTTTAACAATACTTAGGTAACCGTGAATTTTAAAATTGCCCTATGACAATTAAATGGATGTTACATTTAATGTCAGAAATTGTCAAAATAAATAGTGACATCTCACACTAAATACTCTCTTCTCCCACCCACTTGTTTATAATTGTACTTACACCTCTTGGTGTAATAATTTATTTCTTCTTTCTAAGAAGTTGGATTAGAGCCCTGCTTGGGAACTTGCTTTACTAAATAGTACCCAAGGTTGTGCTACCTAGCTATGCAAGGGATTCTACTTAGCACACAAGCACCTTCAAGTGTTTGTTAATAGGGCAGAGGAATAATGAATGTGCTTTGGGCATCTCACCCTCTAGTCTCTTTCCGTCTCTTTCCCCATTGGCAATGATTTTGAAGCATGTAACGCCCCTATCAATTATTTTTGTCTCACAATGCTTACCCATGTGGGATTAATCGAATCATGTATTTGTGTTGAAGTAGTTAATTTGTCAGCAGCCCGCCAAAAAATATATAATTTTAATATAAACCTAGAAGGCTTTCAATTATCAGATTCTTTACTAAATGCCTGTAGTTTATTTTTTGACACCTGTTTAAGTGATGTGATCCATAACACCTCGATCTTCATCTATCATTGTACCGCGCACTTCATTTTCTACAGACATTTTTCCAAGTTTGTTATAAATTATAATTATAAACAATTACAGATAATCCACGCTTTCCCTGCATTGTTCTTGTTTTCCACAAGATGATGAATTTGATCTGCCACTGAGAAGCTGATAAGAGTTGACTATTTTGTTGCATTTTTAATCTTTTTCTCTAGCTTGCAACTCAATATAATAATATCTGTCAGTCTCTTATCAACAAAAATATATACAACCAATAGTTCCACATGTGATAGTTGGGTCCATCCAATTTCTGGTGATTATTATCTCAACAAAATATATTCAGCAAAAATTGACTATAAATTTGGATTCTACGTGAAAATAGGCATGCATATTCAAAAAAACGTTTTTACTGAAAAATCCCTCAATATGACAAAGTTATGCTAATTTGAAGATGTCGAATAACACTGTTTTAGGTCCATTTGCAACACTTAAACCCCTTTTCCCTTAGCATTTAGTTTCCCATGCAACCATGAACTGACCCCTTTAACAAGTTTTTTTAGCAGAACGAAAATCGCATCTTTTGACCTTGAGACCTAATCCTCATGGCTTAACTGCTACTTCACGACCACCCTGATTAAAAATTTAAAACTGAAGACCACATGTACTTGAACAAAATAGAGTTTTTAAGAAATAGGAAAAACACAAAAAAATACAAATAAAACGGAAGGGAGGGAGCAGAAGCCAGATGCTAGGGCCCCACTCATAAACATGGTCTATTCACAAAGGGCCGGATGGAGAAATGTTTTAAAGTGGGATTTCCATTGATTGCCTCTGTACTCGGTGCATGCAACATTTTACAAACAAAATGGAGTTGCCCCTATAACTTCACACTCTCGTCAAAGTTTCAAACAGAGAAGGTGCAGAATGGGCAAGCCAATCCAAAAAAAAAGAAAAAAGAAAAGAATGAGTCACTTCATTCAAAAAATCACTCATTTTGCAGAACATATTGACCAATAGATGTAGACGAATACCAAGATCCAAGAACCAAGGAACCAAATTTTCACTTGACCTATGAGTATGAATACAGGACAATTTCCGCTCAGCCAGCACACCTTCAAACTGCCGCAGTCTGTGATCACAGCATGCTACATAGCCTAAATGACCAAGGATCTCAAACAGCATCCTTACAATGCATCTGACGGTTTAATACAAGGTGACTTCCCAATAACAGACTCAAACTTGGTGCCAAACCGTAATGCTTGTGCCAGCACCCACCATAACAGTCGGATCTAACCGACTAACAAACATAATTAAAAGTATTGAAACTTCAATGAAATATGTTTGCTTTGATCCACTCTTGGAACTTCTGACAATAGAGAAACAAAAAAAATCAGCCTACTACATATCGCCTTGCCTCAACTCTACCACACCCAAAACTTCTCAAGCCAACCCTTGACTGTTGATTTGCCTTATTATGACTAAGGCCTTGCTCTACCACAACTGCCCTTTCACAGAACTATATAAGAACAAGCAAAATAGTGGATTTCAGTGTAAATATTGTGCCCTGAGCATGCAGGAAACCTCGATTGTGTTTGAGTTTCCTCCAGACACTTTCAAACTTGTCTCAAAATGATCTTTTACTCCTTCTATTATGTAACTCTGCAGATGAGCAACGATAAACTATATTTATGGGAAATAGGTTTCAAACTTCAGCATTGACTACTTTGAAATAAAACCATACCACAACACAAGAAAGCTTTCACGCCATTCCTACTTGCATTATAATTTATAACACATCCATACACTTCCAGAGTCAACCCTTAGAACATTGATTTGCCTCATGTATGAATAACGCCTTACCCCTGCCACAATTTCCAGCTCACAGAAGTGTATAAGAAGTAAAGGAATGGCATTGAATGTAAAACTCAAGCCTGGATTATGCGGTAGATCTTGGATGTCTTATAGTTTCATCCATGCGCTATCAAACTTGTCTCAAAATGATTTTATAGCTCCTTAATGTTTTTGACAGACTGTCTTCAGATGCAAAACAATAAATAAGGCATATATGATATAAGTTTCTACCTTCAGCATAGACTACTTTGGAAAAAGAGCCGTTTACTATGGCACAACCAAGCTTTAACACCATTGTTTCTTTCACTTACACACCATTGTTAATTTCACTCACAATCTGAAAACGATACAGCAGATTTGCACAGTAATAATTATTTATATTCTGTATTATATTACTCATATATGCGAGAACATTACAAATATATAGAAAGATAAGATAACATAACATAAATGTATCAATGTCCAATGAATAACCACAAAAGTAGGTCAATGGGACTGCAGCCCAAACAATATACAAAGTGCGAGTGGGGACAACTCAAAACGAGTTCCCAAAAACAGAAGAAAGGAAAAGAACCAAAACAAACAAGAAACCCGAAGCCAAACCCCCACAGGCGGGAGCAATGGAACAAGCAGGGCAGAAAGAAGGGAGAAGCAGAGAAGGGAATGAAGGAGGGGCCAAACAAGGACCAGTGGTCTACTCAAAAATGGTAGACACATCCCTCCTAACATTCGAGGCCGACGAAAAGAAGCTCCTAATGGAATGGCAACCCGAAGAGGGGGGCGAGGGCCCCCTCCTCTCCTGACATCTGAGACTAAAATGACGGCCAAGGGGACGAATGGAGCTGGACTGCCCTCTGGTACGAGTGTGCACCCAAGTCTGCTGGTGGTGACCGGGGGAGATGTGAAGGTCCAACCGGGAACGAACTAATCTATGCACTATAACTGGGTCAGAATGGCTATGTCGTTTAGTTCCTCCAACTACGGGTAGAACCGGAAAGAAGGCTATAATTTGTCTCGTGGGAATGACTCTCG
Organism: Taxus chinensis; assembly: GCA_019776745.2. NCBI lineage: Eukaryota > Viridiplantae > Streptophyta > Pinopsida > Cupressales > Taxaceae > Taxus > Taxus chinensis. Next base: position 16,983,332 of record CM034149.1, read on the forward strand.
GAGGGGGATGAAGAATTTGCTCTCGGAGTAGTAGAGACTCACAGATGTAGAGGACAAAACACCATTGGTCAATATATCTGAAGAAAACCAGGAGGGTCTGAACCCCTCTGAACAGGCAATAAAATCGTCCTCTGATCTCAAAGTATATGGGGCAACGGAAGATGAAATGAGTCTCGATCTCCACCTCTTGAAGGCTACAGAGCCAACAAAGTATGCCATCCCAGTCAATGTGGTGATCAGTCTCGCACCAAAGTCTATGGGAGCCGACCTAAAACTGACCCAGAGGTATGCGGAGGGAATGCATCAACTGACGGAACGTGTACTAAGGGCAGATGATGAGTCCATCTCTGATCTCAAGAAAATGCTCTGCATAAAAGGACATCTTAAGGCGCAAACCCCCATGAGGATTCACTCAAGTAGTCTGAATAAAGCTCCTGTAGATATCTTCCCGGATGGACTTGTTCAGCACTTGCTTGGTGGGCAAGAGATGACTGGGAGCATTCGAGGGAATACTAAAAAGGGGGGAGACAATCAATCTGGATACCAACCGAATCCAATCAAGCAGAATTCTCGAAAACCAACAATGGCCCATAGTCTGGGAAATACTCACAAAGGAACACTAAGTGAGATACAGGTACCTGTCACGCTCATTGGAGAGATCACCAAACCTCCTGATACGATGAAGAGAGGCCGATATGTCAAATATAGTCTCCAGATGGAAAGGTCGGGCCCCGAACTCTACCAAAACAATATGCTGAGGGACCATCTGCTTGCATCTGACGAAGCGATGAAGGAGGAGAGTCTGAATCCTCTCGGCAGAAGCCCAATCTGTATCTGAAAGGGAGGGCCCCCAGACAACAAACCCATAGAGAACAGTGAGTCGGATGAGGGAGTTCATAACAAACATCTTAGAGGAGATGTCCTGAAAGTGGTGCCAAAAGCAGTGTCTCTCGCTAATGGCTAGAGACCCACACCCTTTGTTCACCCTCGGCTGAAGAGCATGCCTCATACTGAATCTAGGCCCTGAGAACGAGACTCCCAAACAGGTGTATGTATTAGTGATTTCAACCTCCTGCCCCTTGAAAAAGAAATGGAGGTGTGATGTCTTCAACCCGTTGAAGACCATGACCTTGGTCTTACCCATATTGACCGTCAAATGCCGAAAATCACAAAATAAAGTAAGTGCATCAAGTTGTCTCTAAAGCCCCTCAGGAGAAGAGGCAAGTAAAACAATATCATCGACAAATAGGAGAATAGAAATCAAGACGTGGTGAAGAAGGCAACCATCCCCTTCCTAAATGTGATCCCGAAGAAAAGATTCCAACTCATCAATGTAAATGCCAAAGAGAATAGGAGACAGGGGGCAACCCTGTTTGACCCCAATGGTGTTTTTGATGAAATTAGACAATCCGTCTATAGTACGAAGATGACCAAGGACGGACTCATAGAGACGCATGATGGCGATAATAAGAATCTCATAAATACCAATGTCTTTGAGTCGCTGGAAGAGGGCCATGCAAGGTACGGAGTCAAAAGCTCTTCAAAAGTCTACAAAACAGCAATAAACATTCGAAGAGCAGTGACGAGCCTCCTCAATAATAGCCCAAAGGGTGAACATGTGGTCGATGGTGTGGTAACCAAGGCGAAAACCAGCCTGACCTCTGACTCTAAGCTGTTGCTGCTCCAAAACATCTTACAACCTGTGGAGAACTGTAGCATAGAGTTTGGAGAAAGAGTGGCCCACCATGATAGTCCTATTATTGTTCGGATCAAAAATGGACCCAGATTTGTGGATAGAGTGAATGATATAATGAGACCAACTAGGAGGGAAACCCACGCGAACCACCTGATTGAAAAGATTTGTCAAATAGTTACCAAAGACCTCAAAACCCTGCTTGAAGAACTCGGCCTAGAAACCTTCCACATTAGTTGCCTTGCTACTGTTCCAAATCCTTATTGCCTCTTTAATATTACAGTGAGTAAAGGCATTACCAAGCGGCAGAATGCCAATCTAGGTAGACTACTGCCCTGAAATATTGTAAAGGATAGAGGTGTGGGAAAAAATGGAGATAGGATCGATGACCGTGGAGGGGGAGTGGCGGGGAAAGACAATACGCCAGAAGGACCGAGGATTAGTCTTGAGGGAGGTGGAAAGCATATATCTACGGTGGGAAATGAAGGATCACTTCTTACAGCAGAAAAGGCACCGGTAGGCTGCTTTAAGAGTGGGGAAGGAGGGGAGGGCATGGGTAAAGGCCTAGCGAAGGCAACGGTGGAGGGATTTGCACTCTACATCATACCATTGGTTCATAGGGCAAGATTTAGTAGCACTAGTGGCCGAGTGATGGGTGGTGGAGTTGGGAAAGGATCTCAGGATAGCCTCCCGCATGGTAGAGGAAAGGCATGTATACTTGGCCTCTGCACTAGGCAGGTTGGAGAAGTGGGCCTCAGAGGGGAGAAGATCACGGATGTGGGATGAGTAAGTTTCGTAATCCCCATTATCAAACTTGAAGGAGATGCGAGGGGGATAGTGGGGAGGAGGGGTGGTGGTGGTATAAGGATTGGCAACCAAAGAGAGATAGGACTGCATGGTCGGAAAGGGGAATGAGGGAAATGGAGGAGCAGAAAAGAGGTGAGATATCCGAGTTGGTAAGGACATAGTCTACCACACTAGTGCCACCGCCATGGGGACGACATGTGAAGAAACGTGAATCCGGGAAGCGCTCGATCCCGTTAAGGATAACCATCCCCTGTGATTCCCCGAGCTGGAGGAGGAACCATACATAAGCTATGAAAGGGCCATCTATATCAGAAATCCTATTCAGACCAACTGACTAAGGGTCAATCCTCTGTGTGCAAAATGTATCCTCTGATCAGTCATGAAGAGGGACCTGTAAGTGCCTGGTACGGGCATTAAAATCACCTAAAATGATAACCTCCCCCGCAACAGAGTACTAACTAATATTGTCGTATAAGTAAAAGAAAGGATCACCATCTGGGCCATTGTGGATGGCGTAAGGGGAAGCTGTCGAAGGAAAGTAGCAAACTGCTATATAAAAATCCCTAGAGAATCAAGCGACCCCAATAATACGAATCCACATGTACCTAGTAGACTCATCAGTATCGACCACTAAGATCCTGTTCTGGAGGGAGTCCCTATAAAGACAGGAAACCCCACCAAAGCCCCTGACACCACCCGAACCCTAAGTCTCCCGTCTACAAGCTAATAACCAAAGAAAGCCAGTATTACTTGGGAGAGGACGAACCGGGCTCTCGTGTGTCTCTGTGATGAAGAGAATGTCAACAGCCCTGAGAGCATCTAACATAAGGCCACGGGAAAACCAAAGGGAACCATTCCCATTCCAGCAACTTATAGATAAGCCTCTGGCCTGAATACTCTCCCACTCGGCCCGTCATTTGGGAGCCCCTTGGCGGGGCTCCCAACCAGGAGGAGGGATGTCTCTAATAACAGCCCGGAGATTCCTGATAACCGTCTATTTACCTGCTTTCCTTGCTGCCGTAACTTGCTCCCTAGAACATTTGAGTTCCCCAACTCGTGTCCTAGTAAGATCTTCATCAAGGAGGACCTCTTTTGGGCATGAAAACAGAACCCTCTTAGCTCTAAGAGCTTGCAGCCTATCAAAAGTTGTCCTGAAACGGATGAAAAGTGTGGAATCATAGCAAACCCAAGCTCTCTCTAGTGTAATGTCAGGGATCCCCAAGGTATCTATGATAATGGAGTTACCAACCGTCAATGGGTCCTATGTCGGAGTGGGGGGTGGGAGACCCCTCACCTTGAGGTTTAATTCCCTGTCATGCCTAGTATGTTCCTCAATTAACTTGGTCTGCATAACAACCTCAACCGCAGCCAAAGGAGGGGGAACACTGTCTTTCCCACTAACAACATTGGTCCATGATTTCGTTTCCAGTTTTAAGGAAGCCTGGTTATTTTTGATTTCCTCTTCTTGAGATCGGAGGTCAACAATTTCTGCGTGTAGGGCATCATTAGGGGAGCTAGTATTATCCGTGTTGTTGGCTAGTTTTTCTCTCAAGATGGTATTTTCAAATTCAACATCCACGACCCTGCTAATAAGCGCACATACCTCAGTTTGGAGTTGTTGATTGGCATTTTCAACCTTCTGGATTCAGTTGAGTAGTTCCAATAAAATGTCCATTGTGCTGCTAGAGGTGTTACCCAAGGGATTTTTGATCATGCCGCTGCCAGGTTGGAGTTTCTGGGGCCATGATTGAAGCCAAACCGCTAGGGTAAACCACCTGAAGAGGGGAGAGGCTGAGAGGCGAACCAAAGAGCATTCCTTGTGCCCGCAATTTTCATGTGCCCTCAAATCTACAGAAGTCTTCGAATTTTCTAAGCCCACGACTTTTTGTGCCACGAAGCTCTAGGCCACAAATTTTTTGTGCCACGGTTTTGCCTGTTGTCAATTCGCAAGAGGATCACGACCCCACACAGAACCACCAGAAGGGGCCACGACACCCCACAGAAAATCCTGAAAGCACGAGCATAGGGGAGGCAGGTCAGTGGTCAAACCGTTGCAGGAAGGGTTGTGGAATCCCGTCAATGTCTAGCGAGGGATAAGATTCGCGAGCAATGTTTTGCATTCACAAGCAGAAGAACAAACAGGAAGGGGTCTATGAATAGTGAAATCTTGGAGGGAAGCCACGATCTGAAGAAAAGCTCGAGCCACGATTCAGGGGAGACCACGGTATCCGTAGGGGACCCACGAAAATAAAGGTTACGTGGGCCCTATACAAAACCGCAAGAGAAAATACCAGGTTGTGGGACCATTTCACTAAAATCGATATCTATTCTCAGGTCGCGAAAGGCATTCACAGTCATGGAAGGCATTCACAATCGTTGCGGGAGCCATTCACAGTCGTCGCGAGAACCAGATAGTTGGAAGAGAGTTTCCTATAAAGTAGGAAACTACTCTTCTATTCCGGTGAGTTGTTTCAACAAAAAACAACTCAATTACAATTATATAACTATGGAGCACTAACAATCCGAAATTCCTAACACAATCCACATTCTGATCTACAAGGTAGGAGATCTTCAAACCACCACATTTCACAGGGCTGGAAATCTTCCTACTCTTATTACCCGTAGTTTGTCTATTCGGCGAGTACTCACTGAGTTGGCAAGTACTCGCTGAGTTGGCGAGTACTCGTCAAATTTTCCTCATCGCAAGTATATGCCCATAAAACTCGCCACCCCCTGTTTAGCGAATAAACCCCAAAATTCACGACACATATTCACCAATATTTGGCAGTTTTACCCAAGAACTCGTCATACAAAGTTGGGACGCGAAATGCTCTTAAAACATGGATTTTATGCTGCAAAATAGATTTTTTTGTCTTATAAATGTTTCACTCTGTCACTTGTAATCACATAGCTATCGAGCATCATTTGCATGCGTTGAAGAGTTTTATAACGAATTCAAAGAGCAAATTTGAACATTTTCAATTAGATGTAAGTTCTTTTTTTTCCTTCCTTTCGAAAATGTAAATTCTTTCTATATTATTTCTATTGTATCCAAATATGATTTGTAAGCTTGAATGCATTCCATTCAATTCCGAATGATTTTAATTATTATTTATGCTTGTTTATCATCGTTAATGAACAAAATTGTCGGAATGTATTGTTTTAAATTCTATTTTTTTATTTTTTGGGGGAATTTATTCTTGTTTGTAAGGTCTAATTACAAATTTGCAATTATGGTTACATAGGGTTATAAAGCTATTTTTTAAATTTTTAAATAGTTTTATAATGCTATTTTTAATCAAATTTACAATTTTTTTATTTTTTAAACGATTTTATAAAGTTGTTTTTAATTAAATTTATGACCTTTTATTTTACAATTGTGCAATTTGTTGTAAATTAGAACTTAACATACAATGGTATCTAGGTAAGCATCAAGTTCAGCATCGGGCTCAGGATCATTAACATGAACCATTCCCGTTAATGCTCGGTATTGTTGTTTGGAATTATGTTGTATGTGGAGTCAGTTTAGGAGGATTGTAGTTTGCAATTTTTGCCGGAAAGACATTTTCTAGAAGGCATTAATCACCTAAAGTATCATTTTGCATCTATTGTTTGCTGCACGACATTTTGGTATGTCCCAATGTTACGGAAGAGGCAAAACAAAAAATGAAGGCAGAGCTAGACAAGAAGAAACTAGAGAGGGCAAGGGTGCAAACATCCATAATAGTAGCCATTAGACTTGGAATGGTAGAGGAATCAAAGGACGACGGCGGCAACAATTCTGGGCTCTACTTGTGGTCCACGAACACGAAGCAGAAGAGGCACATTTGCTTCGATCGAGTTCAAACAAAGGGATACATAGTTTTGTTGTAACCTAAGAAACATGCCTAGGGCACAACCTTCGCTTGCAAGGTAAGTGTTGAAACAATGATGCACATGAAGGAAGCAGATAAGGCATGTGCGAATTTCTAGTTCTATAACCTTCCCTTCAATGTGGCAAAGAGCCTTTTATTGGGAGTACTTGGTGACTAACATTGACAATTGTAGGGAAAGGGTATTATAGGCACCCTCTCCAAAAGACTTGAGTGGGAAATTGCTTCAAGGGTGCATGGTTGCAGATGCAACAAGTCAATCCTAAAAGATCAAAAAAAGCAATGGCAGAAATACGGTACGCACCATTCTTTCAGAATGGGTGGACAAATGGAAGGAACCGCACCCTCATCAATTTTTTAGTGGCTTCAAATGGTGAGATGGTATTTTTTAAGTCAATCAATGTGCCTCTAACATAGTAAAAAATGCAAAAAAATTTGTGTCTTATGTTGGAGAAGGTTGTCTTAGAGGTGGGTATCCAGAATGTTGTGCAAATTGTCACTGACAATGCAGCAACATATGTGACGGCTGAGAGACTACTATAACAGAGTCATTCATCACTCTTTTGAACCCTCGTGTGTCCCATTGCCTTGACCTTCCTTTAGAAGACATAGGCAAAGTTGATTTGGTGAAACCGTTATAGAAAAAGCAAAAAATATAACAAAAGTACATATATAATCACCTTTTGGTTCTCAACTTTATGAGAGAACACACTAAGGGGAAAGATGCTTGTGTGAGCCGATGTCACAAGGTTTGCAACTAACTTCTTGACATTGCAAAGTATTTCTAGTTTGTTGTCATCATTGAAGCAAATGTTTGTGAGTCAAACATGGCTAGACTCACAATATTCAAAGAAAGTCGATGGAGAGAGGACTGCAAAGATAGTTTTTGATGATGTCTTTGCAAAGAGAGTTATAGAGATCATCAAGGTAACTTCAAACTTCAATTTAAATTTCAAGTCGATTCTTTTATTTTAATTTTTTAAATGCATTGTTATTTACTTTATTTGTAAGTTTGTAACTTTAAAGTTTAATTTGTGTGTAGATGTCAAAGACGGTGAGGGTTTTGCGCTTTGTTGATGGGGAGAAAAACCCAATGAAATATATTTATGAGGACATGGCTAAGGCTAAAGAGGCCATCTCAAAACTATTATAGGGGATATAGCCAAATTTGGTCCCTTTTGGGAGATAACTGATCGAAAGTGGAACAATCGACTCTACTAGCCTATTCATGTAACGGGGTACTACTCAACCCCAAGTTTTTCTTCTCTGATGGCTTCACAGAATGTTAACGAGGAGGTTATGGAGGGCCTCTCAACATGCATTGAGAGGATGATACCAGAGGTTGAGGTGAAGGACCTCATTATTTTAGAGCTGCAGAATTACAAGCATGCTAGGGGGAGGCATTTTTCTTCGGCGTTAGCTATCTAAGTGAGACAACCCAACCACCAACTAACAAAAATTAGAATGTTTATATATGTTACAAGTTATAAATTTAAAATTGTTAATTACTTATAAACTTTTAATTATCTTGTTTGTAGGTTCTTGGTTGGAGAATTGGGGAGGAAATACCCTGCATCTTCAAAAGCTAACCCTCAAAATTTTATCTCAACCTTGTAACACTTTTGGATTTGAGCGTAACTGGAGTTTGTTTGAAGCCATTCACACGAAGAAGCACAACGAAGAAGCACAACAAGTTGACTCAAAAACGCCTCAATGACTTGGTTTTTGTGCAATACAATATTCGGCTTCGCACAAAAAGGTGGAGGCCACATCGCAGGAGCCTATTGATTTGGATGAGATTGATCCATATAGACGATTAGACTGGGCAAAAAAGAGGAAATCCCTATGTTCACAAGAGGATGAGATTGTTGCTTTTGAAGAGGGAAGCTATGGAGGGAGAAGCGCAAAGTAAGAGATATTGGATTGGATGACATCTTTGGAGGTGATGTTTGAAACATGCAATAGAGAGCCATTGCCATCTACTACCATGGTGGAGCCATAGCAGTTGTAGCCTTCTAGGAGGAGCGAAGGAGTTGCAACCGAGTGTGGGGACTAGTAGAGGCAATAGACCCTCTCCCCAATATTTCTCTAGAACGGGGGAAGAGGAAAATGTAAATTATTGTAAATTGTAACTTGCATAGATATGCAATTTATGATGATAATTTTCAATGACAATCATCATAAATTCATAACACTTACTAGCTGGCTGTTGTATTCGCATGATGCGATTTGTACTGTATTTGTATTCAAATCTAATAGAAAACACTTCAACATTTTGCAAACTCATTTCATACATTTTGTAGCTATATATTTGCATAAAATTTATGTTTTTTAAATAAATTTGCATTTTTTTTTACGTTGAATGTTTGTCGAGTCTTGCAGAGTCAATTTTTTTTGGGTCTACCGAATATGTGCCAAATACAAGTATGTGAACTATGCTTATACCAAATGTTGGAGCTAGAATATATTTACACGTGATATAAATTACATTTACACCATAAGAAAAGGTGCTTAAAGGATAGAAAAAATAATTAATGAATACATTCATGACATTACAAAACAGTACAAGTGATGATGATAACCACATTACGTCACCCCATGGCGGACTTCTCAGGACAAACCCTCATTTGTCAGACTTGGTTCGACAAATAGATTTTATCCTCTAACAAGTTACAAAAAGGGTTTTGGTCACTTGAAGAAAATAGATATCGCAACAATTTTGAATGAGTGCATTAAGCTGGCAAAGTAGAAGGTGTTCATTGAAATTAGTTGTTAATTCTTAAACGTAATCATGAAGAATATCTTCAACCATCTCATTAGGCTGAGAATGAATTAGTATTGACAATAGCTGCTCTCATGTTCCCATCAAAATCTTGGCATTACCTAGATTTTCTGTAAGATGCGTGAAGAAATCAATGTGAAAACTGAAAAAACTGCAGAGTCTGCACAATTTTCCATATGCAGCATGATGTTACTAGACATAGTTATGCAGGGACGCGTCCCCCCCAAAATCTAAGACGCCCGGGACGTCTTGGGCGTCCCGAGGACATGTGGATGTGGGAGAAAACATTTCACTCCACATTTCCAACTAGTGTTTAAGAAGAGAGAAAACGTCCCCGGTCATGTTTGACGAGAAGGGAGGGAAACATCCCAGGGATGTTGGGAAATATGTGGGGGGTGATTTGAGACATCCCCGGGATGGTCGAGGTACATCCCAGGGAACGTCCAAACGCATCCCTGACATCCCCCACGTCTTTTTCATACATTTTGTAAATAAGAAACGTAAAAACAAGACTCTAAACTATACTTTTTTTAATTGTAAATCAGTAATAATAACTTAAAACTAACATTATTAACCTAACCCTAACCCTAAAAGTACAATTTTATGTTAAAAATTTACATTATAGGCTCATTTCATAGTCACACCAAGCAAGAGTGAGAGCAAGTGAGAGCAAGAGCAAGAGGGAGAACAAAAGCAAGCAAGAGGTATTTATAATTTTATTTGCTTACAATACTTGTTAAAGTTTTTTTTTCTAAATTTAGATTACATTTGCATTTTTTAGGGGTTCATTTTTAGTTTTTGTATCTACATTCACAATGTAATCATGCATATAGTTTGTAGGATTTTACAAAATGCATACTGCATAGGGTTTGGTTGTAACCTAGTTACGTTTTTTTAAGTTAAAAATAAAACATTTTTATTTTGAGTTTAAAATTTAGATTATATTTGCATTTTTTAGGGGATGTTTTTTAGCATTTGCATCTACATTCACAATGTAATCATGCATATAGTTTGTAGGATAGATTTACAAAAAATGCATATTACATAGGGTTTGGTTGTAAATACAATGTACAATGGTTACATTTGTTTTTTACAATTACGTTTTTATTTCTATTTTAAAATTTATATTATTTTTGCATAACCAGTTTTAGGGGTTGTTTTTTAGCATTTGCATCTACATTCATAATGCAATCATGCATATAGTTTGTGGGATTTTAAAAAAATGCATCTTGCATAGAGTTTGGTTGTAAAATTTAAAATTTAAATGGTTACGTTTTTTTTTAATTACATTTTATTTCTAGTTTAAAATTTATATTATATTTTGCATTTTTAGGGGTTGTTTTTTAGCATTTGCATCTACATTCACAATATAATCACGCATATAGTTTGTACGATTTATAAAAAATGCACATTATACTTATAGCTTTTTTTTTTAAATTAATTCATTACATAATCAATCAATCATATAGTTATGGTTGTTTTTAATTCATTGCAACAATCATCACCATGAGTTCTTCATCAGAATATGAGTATGAATCAAAGTATGAATCAGAGCAGGAGAGGGTTGAACGGGAAGTTGAGATAGGTGCCGTGGAAGAGTTGGTGATACCGCAATGAGGGAGAATGGAGAAGGGACACAAAATGTAGTGACAACGGCAACTGGTAGTTCAGCCGGTAGTGCTACCAATTGCCCCTCTCAAATGTTGTCCAAATTTGCCATTGGACCATTTGATAAGAAGAAGCCATTGCAACAATTTGCCCAAATAATTGATAACCCCCTCCAAGTCTGGAGGGGGGAGCAAAGTATGGAAGTGCAACATATGTGCACTAACTTGGCATGGTAGTATCACTAGGACCAATGCACACTTGTTGCACCTTACAGGAAGGGGGGTTGGCACTTGTAAGGGCCTTTCACTAGAGCAAAGAGCTGAGATGGTGAGAATCTTCAATGGAAATACCACGGACAATGTGCCAGAAGTTTGTGGTACTAGCAGTGGCTAACACTCCATCTGAGATCTCACAGGACTGGCAAACATAGTAATACTCAGGCTGGTTCTAGTTTTGGAGTGTCAGAAGTGGAAAGCAAAGGGAAGAGAAAGGCCGAGGGGGCAGCCCCAAATTCAGTTATTGACATGTTTGATTCAAAGGCAAGGGAAGACGCAGATGATGCTATTAGGAAATTTTTCTATGTTGTTGGGATTCCATTTAATGCCGCTCGCTCTCCTTATTACAAGGAGGCTATGGCTAAGGTTGCAAAAGCAGGTACAAGTTATGTGCCTCCTGGAGACACAAAACTCAGGACAACAATCTTGGATAGAAACTATTCCAAGGTTAATCTGTTGATGGAGGAGATGAAGATGACATGGGTGTCACATGGATGCAACATTATCATGGATGGGGTGGACGGATATTAGACACCGTCCTCTCATCAATATCATCGTCTCTTGCAAAGATGGACCGTACTTCTTGAGAGCAATTGATTGTTCTGGGAAGCGAAAAGATGCTGAGTTTCAATATTCAGATTTTGAAGGATGCCATTGAGGAGGTTGGACCTTCAAACGTTGTACATGTTTTCACAGATGCAACTTATGTGTGCAGAGCAGCAGGCAAGCTAGTGGAGCAAGAATATAGGCATATTTATTGGACTCCATGTTGTGTGCATGCCATGGACAATGCACTGAAAGACATAGGGAAGATTCAGTGGGTCAACCAGATAGTGACTGATGCCAGAGATGTGCAAAAGTTCATATGCAATCACCACACATCATTGGCACTTTTTCGAAATTTTTCGAAGAAGGAATTTTTGAAACCAGTTGACACCCGCTTTGCATCCTATTTTATTTTGTTGGAGAGGATGTCTGAGTTGCAGGAGCCCCTGCAAATTATGATTATGACACAGGATTGGACTAGGTGGCGTGAGTCCAAGACAGATCAAGGGAAAAGAGTGAAGGAAGTGGTGTTGCGGGAAACATTTTGGGTTGATATGAAATACATCATATCAATTATAGCTCCAGTTTTTAGTGTCATCAAATATGGGGATTCTAACAACCCCAATCTTGGTGAGATCTACGAGTGTATTGACAACATGCTTGGGCAAATGAAGGCAGCTATTCGGGTGAGGGACCCCACTTTGGAGTTCTATAATGAACATATACAGCCCATTATTCAACGATAGATGGGAGAAGTTGAACACTCCTCTTCATATGGCTGCGTATGCACTGAATCCCAAATGGTATGTGGAGAGGCCAGGTAGAGTTATCCCATTGGATGATGATGAGGTGAAGAAGGGCCTTATGAAGGCCTTTAAAAAAATGTACTCTCCACAGGAGGCTTCACAGATCAGATTGGAGTGGCTCGACTTCACTGAACTTGATGGGTACAATACATAAGGCAGATAGGGTAACAATAGCACAGGAGAAGCCAGTGAGTTGGTGGCAACTGTATGGGCTTCCAAGACTATGCTGCGACTACTTGTCATTCGCCTCCTTTCCCAGGTTTCTAGCTCCTCTGCCTCTGAGAGGAACTGGTCTACATATGGTTGGATCCACTCTGTTAAGAGGAATAGGCTTACCTCTGCGAGAGCGGAGAAGCTTGTAGTTGTACACAATGCTTTGCGTCTTATAGATCACAAGACACCTGAGTACAAACAGACCCCAGCATTACAGTGTGATGTAGATCCTGAGGAGTCGACCAAGGAGAACGAGGACAATACTAGTACCAACAAGGATTGGGCCTTCCACGAGGATATAGTTGCAAGGAGTTCTGGATGTTGATTCTGATTTTTAGGTTGATACTTGTAGTTGTCCTCTTTTTTTTGTAATATTGACAATAGACCACCGTTGGTGTATTTGAATATGTGATTAATGATATGAATATCAGCTGATTGTCACTTGATCAATCGCATTTTTTAATGCTGATACTTGTAGTATGTCCTAGAATATATTTGAAATTTCAGCTTGTCGCGCCATTCTCAACCTGGACAAGATGGACTTGAATTATAATAATTTTTTTAATGAAATAATACCTGGGACGGCGGGACGGGGTCTAATCCGAGACTTCGGCAAATAAAACCTTGTGTCATACAATACATTTGGGGACGGCAGGGGGACGGCGGGGGGAAGCTGCCTAATCTATAACTAAACTATATAAATATTTAACCCTAAAAAGATCATATGACCAAAAGCAAAATATGCAATCAGGGGCAAACTTTTCAAGTACTTCCAAATGGATTGAATTGATTCTACCTTCTAAGGGAGAACTAACGTAAATCAACTATATGTTGGTCATTTGATATTGCAAGTCAGTCCACACAAAATGCTCTGCCTGAATCATTGTCCAGGTTGAGAATGGTGCGACAAGCTGAAATTTCAAATATATTATAAAATATAAAAGTAAAACCATTCTAAATTACGATTGATCAAGTGACAATAGCTGATATTCATATCATTAATCTCATAGCCAAATACACCAACAATTGTCTATTGTCAATATTACAAAAAAAGAGGACAACTACAAGTATCAGCCTAAAAATCAGAATCAGCATCTGAAGCAATATCCATGAACTCCTCGTTGGTACCAGCATCCTCGTCCTCAAAGGTAAGCCCAATCAATCCCTGTTGCACCAGTATTGTCCTCTTCAACCTGCCTCGGCTCCTCGGGATCTACATCCCACTGTAATGCTGGGGTCTGTTTGTACTCAGGTGTCTTGCGATCCATAAGACGCAAAGCACTGTGTACAGCTACAAGCTTCTCCGCTCTCGCAGAGGTAAGCCTATTCCTCTTAACAGAGTGCATCCAACCATATGTAGACCGGTTCCTCTCAAAGGCAAAGGAGTTAGAAACCTGGGAAAAGAGGCAAATCGCAAGTGGTCGCAGCAGTTCTGGAAGCCCATACAATTCGCCACCAACTCACTGGCTTCTCCTGTGCTATTGTTACCCTGTCTGCCTTTGCTGATGTTTTGTACCCATCAAGTTCAGTGAAGTCGAGCCACTCAAATCTGATCTGTGAAGCCTCTTGTGGAGTGTACATTTTTTTAAAGGCCTTCATAAGGCCCTTCTTCACCTCATCATCATCTAATAGGATAACTCTTCATGGACTCTCCACATACCATTTGTGATTTAGTGCATACGTAACCATATGAAGAGGAGTGTTCAACTTCTTCCATCTCCGTTGAATAATGGGCTGTATATGTTCATTATAGAACTCCAAAGTGGGGTCCCTCACCCGAATAGCTGCCTTCATTTGCCCAAGCATGCTGTCAATGCACTCGTAGATCTCACCAAGATTGGGGCTGTTAGAATCCCCATATTTGATGACACTAAAAACTGGAGCTATGATTGATATGATGTATTTCATATCAACCCAAAATGTTTCCCGCAACACCACTTCCTTCACTCTTTTCCCTTGATCTGTCTTGGACTCACGCCACCTAGTCCAATCCTGTGTCATAATCATAATTTGCAGGGGCTCCTGCAACTCAGACATCCTCTCCAACAAAATAAAATAGGATGCAAAGCGGGTGTCAACTGGTTTCAAAAATTCCTTCTTTGAAAAATTTCGAAAAAGTGCCAATGATGTGTGGTGATTACATATGAACTTCTGCACATCCCTGGCCTCAGTCACTATCTGGTTAACCCACTGAATCTTCCCTATGTCTTTCAGTGCATTGTTCATGGCATGCACACAACATGGAGTCCAATAAATATGCCTATATTCCTGCTCCACTAGCTTGCCTGCTGCTCTGCACACATAAGTTGCATCTGTGACAACCTGTACAACGTTTGAAGGTCCAACCTCCTCAATGGCATTCTTCAAAATCTGAATACTGAAACTCAGCATCTTTCCGCTTCCCAGAACAATCAATTGCTCTCAAGAAGTACGGTCCATCTTTGCAAGAGACAATGATATTGATGAGAGGACGGTGTCTAATATCCGTCCACCCATCCATGATAATGCTACATCCATGTGACATCCATGTCACCTTCATCTCCTCCATCAACAAATTAACCTTGGAATAGTTTCTATCCAAGATTGTCGTCCTTAGTTTTGTGTCTCTAGGAGGCACATAACTTGTACCTGCTTTTGCAACCTTAGCCATAGCCTCCTTGTAATAAGGAGAGCGAGCAGCATACTAAATGGAATCCCAACAACATAGAAAAATTTCCCAATAGCATCATCTGCCTCTTCCCTTGCCTTTGAATCAAACATGTCAACAACTGAATTTGGGGCTGCCCCCACGGCCTTTCTCTTCCCTCTGCTTTCCACTTCTGACACTTCAAAACTAGAACCAGCCAGAGTATTACTATGTTTGTCAGCCAGAGTAGAACCACAAACTTCTGGCACATTGTCTGTAGTATTTCCATTGAAGATTCTCACCATCTCAGCTCTCTGCTCTAGTGAAAGGCCCTTACAAGTGCCAACCCCCCTTCCTGTAAGGTGCAACAAGTGTGCATTGGTCCTAGTGATACTGCCATGCCAAGTCAGTGCACATATGTTGCACTTCCATACTTTGCTCCCCCCTCCAGACTTGGAGATGGGGTTATCAATTATTTGGGCAAATTGTTGCAATGGCTTCTTCTTATCAAATGGTCCAATGGAAAATTTGGACAACATTTGAGAGGGGCAATTGGTAGCACTACCAACTGAACTACCAGTTGCCGTTGTCACTACATTTTGTGTCCCTTCTCCATTCTCCCTCATTGTGGCATCACCAACTCTTCCACGGCCACCTATCTCAACTTCCCGGCCACTTATTCAACCCTCTCCTGCTCTGATTTATGCTCTGATTCATACTCATACTCAGAAGAACTCATGGCGATGATTGCTGCAATGAATTAAAAACAACCATAACTATATGATTGATTGATTATGTAATGAATTAATTTTTTTTAAAACGTAGCCAATATGCATTTTTTTAAATCTTACAAACTATATGCGACGTGCGTGATTCTATTGTGAATGTAGATGCAAATGCTAAAAAGCAACCCCTAAAAAATGCAAATATAATATAAACTTTAAACTAATATTTTAATATAATAACAAAAACGTAACAATTGACAGACCAAATCCTATGCAAGCCATGCATTTTTTTAAATCCACAAACTATATACATTCTTGCCTCTATGAATGTAGATGCAAATGCTAAAAAACAACCCCTAAAAAATGCAAATATAATATAAATTTTAATATAGAAATAAAAATTTAATTTAAAAAAAATCAACATTGTAGTTTTATAACCCAGCCTATTCGATATGCATTTTTTAAAATCCTACAAACTATATGCATTGCATTCCAGTGAATGTAGATGCAAATGCTAAAAAACATCCCCTAAAAAATGCAAATATAATCATAAATTTTCAAAGCCTAGGGTTTAAGATAAAAAAAAGTGCACTGTAAGCCATTTATGAAGCATGGTTCTTATGCAATGATGGATTTTTGTCAGATCGTACGAAACTATACATGATACATTCTGAATGTAGATGCCCCAATGCTAGGTTGACGAGCCTTAGAAGATCTCAACATATCGCGATTAGATTTTGAAAAAAATGCTTCAGGTGTTGTTCTTGTCCTATTATTTACCTTCATTGGTTTGCTCTTGCTTTCCATAGTGCTCTTGCTCATTTATATCACTCTTGCTCTTGCTCTTGCTTGGTGTGAATATGAAATGAGCCCATAATGTAAATTTATAACATAAAATTCGCACTTTTAGGGTTAGGGTTAGGATTAGTACTTGGTTATGGGTTACTCTCCATTAAAGTGATTGCCACATTAAGGCTGGAGTTGTAGGTTGCGTTTTCTCTTGTATGCTTTTCTTCATTTTTTATAAATTTGTTTTTAATGCACCAGTAGGGTTATTTTGGACACGTTTTAAAACTTGTAAACATGGATAATTCCCGATTATACCTCGTTATCATTACACCACAACCTCGCCACATATCTTATGGAGTTAAAGATTGTCTTATTACAGTGGAAGGAGGGTTTGAACCTGGGATGCTTTTATGAATCCTCCTGTGGAGACTTGAACCATGGTTCAATTTTAATTTTTTATAAAACAATGGTTATGAATGCTTCTTTCCATTTTTTCTGTTTGATAAGTCTTGGTTGAGATGACGGGTTGCTTTTAAAGTAGAATGGGATAAGCTTGGACCATGTTCTCAAAATTTGCAAATGTGTGTCACGCTCAAATGTACCCTATTAAAATTAGATCACGATCAACTGTACTCCATAACCATAATTGTTAAACCATCTGATCCCTTGTTACATCTTTGTTGGAGTTACTAGTTACCTTTTGCAGTGAGGAGGATTAGAATCTGGGGTACACTCTTCGGCAATGATCCTGTAGAGTGCGGCCACCATAATTTTCTCTGCAGGGGAAAATCCCACCACATAGAGTCTGTCATTTGGAAATTGTGTGGCTTTTAAATTCTGAGTGGGTTTTGAAAGCTTCCAGCCCTCTATCTGTAACACCAGGGGAGAGTTTCCCCCAAAAATGTATTGCGGCTCGAAGTTTTTTCGTAAAAGAATTTAAGTTTTTCTGTTTTGAATAATAAAATCAGAGTGGTAGTGCTGCCCCCTCTCCATGTCTGTAACTCTGGGAGTGTATGTATCCACTTATTTCCCTTGTATAGATTTAAATTTTTTAATAATATTTGTGATTTGGCGTTTGTTGGTTGATAAGACTGAATTCTGTTGTAAATTAATTACAGTCCTGACTATGTGAAAATGACACAGCTACAATGTATACACTGTATAGAAAGTTTTACCGCTGTTCTAATTATTAGGTAGCTGGTACGGGTACAGGGACGAGAACTCGGTATGCTGGTACGGCAAATTTTTTTTTACAATAACGGGTATGGCTTTGGTTTTGCTGTGCAAAAGAAAATGTAAAATTAAAAATAATTACGTTAAGCAAATTAACCATAGTGAATCATGTATAGAGCAAAATTCGTTAAATACCCAGATGCTGAAACTCATTTTACTCAATGCCAAAAGTCACGATCTTCATTGAAATTTTGATTTAATTATGTAATTAGGTAAATAAAACCCCGTTTGAAAGAGAGTTGTGCTCCGGTTGTATTTTAGGGTTAGGTTTTACATTTAATTAGGATATTTGACCAGGAAGTCATTTTTGAGCTTTGTCTATGACTTCAAAAAAGGCAAAGAAATAATCATGCCTAAAACCTATTTGCGATTTTCTCCAGGTTTTACCTGTGGTCTTTCCCCTATGTATTCTCCTGGGTTTGCACCTGTCCTCGGTATAGTCTGTTCCCATATGCCTACACATTGCTGGAGCCGTATTTACGGCCTGCACTAGTAGGAATCAGCTGTAGTTGGCAAACTTTGTTATCCAGAAAGGATGACTAGTTTTGCACAAAAAGCCTCTTTTAGGCAATTGTCTACAATTACGTAGCTTTTTGGAATAGAAACCTTATAAACTTGCATTGGCAGAATCATTGCGAAGGTTTTTGGCATTTGTGTATCGGGAAATTTCTTACTATTTACACCATACTTTTTCCCATGAAGTCAATGGTACTCTAAGATCTTCTCAATGGGAAGGTCTAGAGGTGGCATGCAGGCGGGAATTCAGTCTGTAGTCCTGACAACCAATTTGGTGGCAAGTTTTTATGTAACCTATATGATGTCCGTAAATTTGTTGTGCATATTTTTCTTGATGGCATCTCTAGTAGTTCTTTTCAGTCTATTGGGCTCAGGACTGGGTTAGTTGGATCGGTCTCCTGACAACCAATTTATAAAAGTTTTTTTGCAACCTATATGATGTCTGTAAATTTGTTGTGCATACATGGGTTGGGCCGACATAAATTGATGCCCCATTTGCCTATGAAAAGAGTACAACTAATTCCCATTATGAAACTCAAATCACTGAAGCCGAATTTGACCCAAATTTCTTACCTTATCTCAAAGTTCAGTGGGCTTGTTTAGATTCCCATCAATTTAAGACTTCTTGGTTTTTAGACCGATTCCATACTTGCTTATTAAGTCTACCTATAATTGGAATGAGTAACAATGTTTAATAAAACTTAATTAATGTTAGATTTGAGCTCTAGTTTTGGCACCATGAGATCTGTCAGGAAATTCAATGTAACGATGAAGATCTAAAGCATAGATCAATATTATGCATGCCATTATTAAATAAAATAAAGTAATCAAACCTCAACGAGCAGAGAATGCAAACTTGGCGCCCTCTTGTGATGAATAAACATGGAATGAAATATAGTGCTAAGTGAGCCCAGAAATAGGATACGGACAATTATTATGCATGAGTATGCTGATGCCAAATCAATCATGGGAAACATAATAAACAAGCTACTTCATTCAATTTTTTTTTAACCATGCAAACCAAAAAGGTTTTGGCACCTGTAAATTCCGAAACCCATTTCTCGCATCAAAAGGTGTATTTTCATTGCCAAGCTGAAATATCCCCAAATGGATATTTTGACCCAATGGAATTTTAGATTCTGCTTTGACCTCTTCATTATCAAATTGCAGCATGTTGGATAATATTTTGGTGCAATTAATTGGGCTCTAAAAATTAGGATTTGGGCTTGTTTAAACCCTCTCAAGCACAGCACATTCAAATCCAATAAAATGCAGATTTTAGTGGTTTCAGTCCCTATGGCAGATTTTAGTGTAAAAATCTAAACTGTCTTGAAACGACTAAGGCCCCCCCGCAGTATTAAATACCAGGTACTGGTACGGGGTACGACTAGGTCTATGGTCATGATTTCCAGCAAGCAACCCTCAAACCAACCAGATCTTTTGCCAAAGATCAACTGTATTATTTAAACTCAGAAGATGGAGAAATTGACCTGTTTTGAGACATTAAACATGGCTGAAATTTTTACCAGGAAATCTGGATCTTAGAGGACTGGAATGAAAAATCATTCAAAAATAGAAAAATCAATTTAAAGCACATTCAGATTAATTGGAAACAGATCAGTCTGGGAATGTTCTGTAGCATACAAAACACCCACAACATGGGTCGCATCCACTAGTACAGAGAAGATGACAACTGCTACCAATCAAGTCTCCAAACCCTTTTTGCAAAACTCCACAAAATAAGCTGAAAATACCAAAATTTTTGCAAGCTCTGATGGAATTACCTGATGGAAATTCCTTTCTCTAAGAGGGTTTTCGTGCTCTAGAG
This sequence comes from Taxus chinensis, assembly GCA_019776745.2. NCBI lineage: Eukaryota > Viridiplantae > Streptophyta > Pinopsida > Cupressales > Taxaceae > Taxus > Taxus chinensis. Next base: position 17,003,651 of record CM034149.1, read on the forward strand.
GCAATACACTAAGGGTTTTCGTCCTTAGAATATTTTTATACAAAAGCACCAGGCTTGTGATCAAATTCAGAAGTGATAAAATGAGCTACATGACAAAAAGTGATCCCCTCTGTCAGAGTCGACCTCTCCTAATTATAAATACTGTAAAAATGCCTTTCCAAAACTTGGCGAGTCCAAATACTCAACCAATGCTCAAACTAAGTCGATCGCACCTTGAAGGCTAGACATTGGATCCAAAATTTTCCTGCTTAGACTATGGTCGCATTTTTCTTGGGAAGAGTAATAATTTGTATCCTTTCTAATACTCTACTCGTCCCTTCTTTGATCCAAGCCGCATTTTTGGTAGGGATGACACAAAAATAGCATGGGTCTCTTATCTACTCTCCCTAGAAAGGATACAACATAATAGAGAAATAATGCACCTATCAATAGAGATTACAAATTTATTATTAAGTCAAATAAATTAATACAAGTGCTTTATTAATATTTTGTTTCGCACTTTGTAATAACTTATATGTGACTTAAGTCACCCTTAAATTTTACCGTGCGCCCAAGATTTTTAAAAATTTGCCGTATCGTCTTACCGTACCCGTACCCGTATCTGCAGTTGGTACTGTGCTCAGATGAAAAATCAAAGTGTTAATGTTTTGCATGCAACCCTCAAATCTTTGTCTGCAATTGATATATGCAGAGTGATTAAAATCACAGATATCGTGCCGATTGCTCATCATTGTATGAAGTAAAATTGCAGGATTACAAGTTCAAATCAATGTTAGGTACATTGAATATATCTTCCGAATCTGAAGAAATTTCTAGATCTACACAAATTGATCCAATTACAAGGTATTCCGGTAGAATTAAAAGAAAAAGAGCTCAGACAAAGATTGTTCTAGCCATGATGAAGCATGATGAAAAGAAAATGATCAACAGAATCATGCATAACTTCTAGATTTGCTGAAGTCAATGATATAAACATAGGCCCTAAACCTATCACCGATTTAATTGACAGATCTAGATCTCATAATTACAAAGGATTCCTTCAAAAATTCATCCTCTTTTTTCTAACGCAGCCCGTGTAGAAGTCAATGCATGGAACATTCGTTCCAGGATCTTGTGCATGTGCTCCCAATCTTCCAGTTGAAGCCTTCATTGAATTTACTTAACCGGAGTGCTTTCCAGAAAAAATTGCTCATATGCAATTAAAAATAAAAAATGAAGGAGTTATTTACGACAGACATTACACTGATGCATGTACTAGGAGAAGAACTGCAAAAGCTTCAAGGATAAAAGGGAAGAAGGTCAAAGGCAATACCCGCAAACAAATCATAGTCAACATCCAGCTTCCAGATCCAGTTTGGTGAGAATCAAAGGCAAAAGAGTCAATTGCATGCAGAGTATGGAAAAAGAACAAGACTGGAAGTGTTGCAGCTTTCTTCTAATTTCTTTTTCTTTTTCTTCTTTCTTTTATTTTCTCCAACAAAGTAATTGAGCAATCAATTAAATTATAAAACTTAAGTGATTGGTTTAAAAGCCGTTACTTGAAGAAGTCAATTACTTGGAAATAGGTGGCAGACATGCAAAATAGAAGGTTCTATTTTCCAGTTATAAATCATGCATGTCATACAAAGAGGAATTCAAGGAGGAAGATTGCCAACTGTTTCCCTTTTCATAGCTTCTGCATGCGGGAATTCATTTAAAGCTTTTCCTATTTGTAATTTGCCCTTTATACACTATAAATAGAGGAAGAGCCTACAGGTTAGAGGAGAATTTGTATTAGCATTCTTGTGTTCCAGACTTTGAGCTGAAACCTTTGATAGCTTTCTGAAAGTTGAGGAATAGAGAGGAGACAAATTTTTGGAGAACTTTGTGTCAACGGTGCATTTGTTTCTTATTTCTTTCTAGATCTATTGCATAAACTTTGTGTTATTTAGATCTAGATCTGAAAGTTTCCTTTGCTTTGAATTCTGCATGTTATGATCTATTTGTTTTAATCTATGTGCATGTGACCAACTCTGTCAACCATTGGTTAGGCTGCACATCTTCTTTCCTTCTTCTCGTATTTAATTATTTCCCTCTTCCTGCACATATTGCTTACAGCTGCTTACTTGCTGCAAAATTGCCTAGCCATAGTTCATGAGCTACGCAGTTAAAGTAAAACCAATAGATAGATATTAGGAAATATAATTGACAAAATCTTACACGGGAGCCTCACTGGTAAATGAGAGAGATTTATCTCATGACTGCCTAGGTTTTCAGCTGTGCAGAAAATCTAGCCAACAATTTCAAAAGTCAAATTTATAGTAGGTCCGCTTTTCCACCTATAGGAAGCATGTTTGCCTTTAATAGAAATGCAGAGAAATCACTTGAAACAAGTGTATAGAGCTTTAAAAACAAAATTGAGAAATAAATTTCACCGTTTATCCACCACTCTTTCTTCAATTCCTCCCCATCGGATTCTCTTTTGATTCAAAAATGGGTGTTCCTAGTCCTTAATTGTCACATTTTTTTGTTTGGTAAATCTTGAGTGAGATTATAGGCAGCCTTAAACACAAATCATATTGGGTATTTGCGACTAAATTCACCAAAATTTGTAAAGGCACGGTGTCTTTCATTATTTATACATGCACACTCTTTCTTCTTTTATACATTCTCAACTTCATCATGATTTCAAACATGGAATAAATGCGCTGTTGAGTAAACATAAAGACACTTTCTACAATTCCTATCCGCAGAAGCACAATTTCCTCTTCTTGATCCTGAGTGTTCACTATTTTTAATGATGAGCAAGCCCTTGCATTTTGGTGCAGTCCTGGTAATATTAGCTTTAATGCCTCAGATCGGAGAAAGGATGGGTCGTATACCATCTTAAGTTCAAGCTTGGACCACGATCCTTAAAATTGGTCGCTAGATCATGGGTATGAGATCTCACAAATTCTCCAGTTTCCATTCTTACATTTCCTGATTGATATTGCTTATTTGCCAGTCATTTGCACTGCCCATAAATATACTATGACTCAATAATTAGCATTGAGTCCCCTTCCAACTGAAGTTCCTCCGCTGTTTGTTTTTCTTAGCACAGTCCTATTCCTTCTATAGAGTGCCATTGCTTCTGCCTTCATAATCACTATTTGTATTGGTTTCTTTGCCACCTGCTTGGTAATATCCCTGAAAAATGAGGTTATAGATAGCCTTCTGGATATGTGCTTGTGTCAAAAACCCTAGGGAAGCACGTACAAAAAAATTGACTTTTATGACATTAGCGACACTCTGATTTTTACACCACAACTTCAACACATTTCCACTGGAATAAATATACTGTGACAACAAAGCTTTCTACAATTCCTCCCCACGAGCACAGTTTCCTTCATAAGTGAGTGTTCCTTAATAATCACAGATTTGTTTTTTATTTGGTAAATCTTGAGTGAGGTTATTGGCAACCTTTATCACAGTGTTTGCGTAAGCTTGGACAATATTATTACGATTTGTAAACATGGGTGGCAGTCATCATCATTACACCACAACCTCACCACATTTCAACTAGAATATATGTACTGTGACAACAATTCCTCCTCGAGAGCACAGTTTTATTCATAAGTGAATGCCCCTGAATAATTCCAGGTTTTTTTGGCTTGATAAATTTTGAGTGAGGTTATAAGCAGAGCCTTTAGCATGGTGTTGGGCAAGCTTGGACCACACTCTTAAAATTTGTAAATATGGGTTGCGCTCACACATATCCCATCATTGTTACACCATAGGCTCGCTACATTTCAGCTGGAATTACACACCACCTAATTGTAGTGGGAGTATTTGAACTTGGGTCTTACTATTTTGGATGTCCCCCATTATCACTACACTACATGATGCAGAAGCATTGACGGAGATTATGCAATCCTACATCAAATATATGTATGTATGTATGTATGTAATATTATTTAATTTCAATTTGTCTTCAAAGTCTTATACTTCCTCCTAACTGACTGATTCTTCTTCATAATTGACTGTTGACTGCCATGCATCACAAGCTTCTATTAGCTGTCTTGCTATTTTAGGAATGCTTAGAGTATGACTGATTCTAATGCCTTGTGAATGGGTCAATGTGCAGGAAACCTGGAATTATGGGTGTTTGTTCCTCTATTTCTAAGGCAGTTTGAGATCGTGCTAAAATGAGAAGAGTGACGGGCAGAACAGGGAGAAGGTATGCTAAAAAGTGACTAAAGAGATTGATACAAATATTTTTTGGCAGAGGACTTCTAGAAAGGGATACTTTTGGCACCAAGGCAAGAAGATGCCACCAAATTGTATCCAAATTTGAAATTTGAAGAAGCCAGAACTGTGAGGGAGTTCTAAGAGACATCATAGAGTGTAGAGAGTCAATAAAGCTCTGTGTTGAGCTGATTTGTAAGTGCAGAGTCTGCACGTGAGAATGTACAGCCCTTTAGGGATATGAAATGTATTGTAATGCCCTGTTGAGACTTGAGTTAATATGAGAGTGTTGTTTGAGTTTAAATCCGTTGTGTTTACTCTGAAACTGCAAGGTGGGGCTCTTGGTAGTTCGAGACCCTTACCCTGACTGTACCATTTGGTATCAGAGCAGATAGCAGCCTTATATTGCCATGAAGGGGAACATCAAATTGGGATGCAAGAGACCCAGTTTGAGGAGCTGTTCACCATGATGCAAGCCGTGGAGAAGAGGACAACTAAAGAAGAGAAGAGAATGATGGGGGGCAAAACTCCAAATCCCAAGAGAAATTACAGAAATTGAGGAGATAAGGAGTTAGAGATTGTGAAATCTTTATTAGATAGTATGGAAGCAGAGGATGAAGAGTTGGAAGGAGGCTGGTGTGAAGATGAAGAAGAGGCAGAATATTGCTTTCCTTAGGAGAGTGAAATGGTGAGTGAGGATGTATGTGATACCTGGGAAAGTTGTGAGCAGACACAATCAGCAAAAAAGAGAGAAAATCTTCATCATGAAGGATAGAAAAGAAAGAGAGGCGCTGAATATGTTATCAGCCCATGAAAGAGGAGAAGATCTGATTTTGCAATCGGCAATGAAAGAAAAATAAGGAATTCCAGAGGGGGAACAAAACGTGCAAGTTGGAGCACTTGAAGGAGCTCTAGAGGAAGCCAAAGAGATGATAGAAGGAGGCGGTGGTCTGATTAGATCAGAAGGGAAAGAAATTTTAGATGCATTCTTAGCATTTCTAGGAGAAGGATGTGGAATAGAGAACATACTCGTTGAACAAGGAGAAACATGTCTCATGGAAGACACGAAAGAAAAGGAGAGAGAGTTGAAGAAATCCTCATTTTGAAGGATGAAAAGGCAAGTAGTGACTGCAAGAGCAGAAGTGAAGAATGTCTCTTTGTAGGCATAAGAAAATAAGTGAAGAGAGAAGAAATCCTCATTTTGGAGGATGAGATGATGAGAAATGTCTGCAGTTGAATAAGAGGAGAAAATTGTCTCCTTGAAGACATTAAAGAAGAGAAAATGAAGGAAAAAGAGAGCAAAACAGAGGTGGACGAAGTGCCATTGTGGTTGGCACTTGAAGGGGCTATCTCGCCTCATGCTTTTTATTCTAAGTGTTTTTTTTGTTGTGCATGTGCAGAAATGAAGGAGCAGAAAGCAATTTTAAAAATGCATAAGAATGAGGAAGATGGGTTATTTAGAGGGATCATGAGAAATGAAGGAAGAGATGAGCTATTTAAACTCATACAACAAGGAAGAGTAGCAGCAGTGTTCTTTAAAGCACTTGAAAGGAGCATGCAGAGCAAGGAGGAAGTGCAAATAGAGTTAATTGAAGAGAAGCTCATTGAAGAGAATAATTCCCAAAAAAAGTTACATAGAAAAGCAGAAGAAAGAAAGCTACTTGGGGAGCTCACAAGCAGCAGAGGAAGATTTGGGCCATTTGAGCTCATAATGTATGAAAAGGGGTTATGGAGAATACTCACGAGTGGAGAAGACGCGGGCTTACATGTGGAAGCAAAGAGAGCGGCAGAGGAGATTGCAGCCACGAGAGGAAAAGGAGAGCTATTTGAGCTCACAAGATGTGAAGATGGGGCAAGTGATAAAGTGTGTGAAAATGCTGAGAGTGGGCTACTGGAGAACTCGTGAAAAGAAATGGAACTGAGTCAATTGAGATCATGAATTGTGATGCAACAGAGTGTGTGAAAACGACTATTTTGACTCTCATGAATGAGAAGAGATGGGTGAGTGATGAAGGGCAGCACAATGATGTAGAGATAGAAGAAGTAAAGGTAGCTGATATAGCCTTCAGGAAGTCACGAGTAGAGCCTTTGAGTTCTTTTAACATATAAAAGAAGAAGCAGAAGAGATCGAGTAACTTTGGGAGCTCTTAAGAGGAAGAGGAAGAGAAGTAGAGCCATTGAAGCTCTTGAAGAATGCAGAGGAAGAAAATGGGTTGGTAAAAGAGCTCGTAGATTGTTTAGGGATGAGAACAAAAGAGGTTGCAGCAGTTGGTGCAAAAGAGCGGAAAATGATGAGTTACCAAGGTCCAAAGCCATGAAGGCTTTCGGTGGAGGCGGACAAACGTAGTTGGGTTTAAGACCACAAAGCAAAGTAAATGGTTAGAGAAAACCATTTGGTGGAGGAGGTCGGACTATGGTGGGTCAAATCCCACAAAAGGAGATAAGATAAGATAATGTTAGTAATGTCCAACAAATGACCACAAAAGTAGGTCAATGGGACTGCAGAGTACAAAGCAAACAAATCCAGCAAGAGGACACCCAAACGGGTCGCCCGAAATACAATGAGAGAAGGAGAGGAAGAGAAGGAAACAACAAAGGCCGAGACACCAAGAACGAAGAAGAAAGAGATGACTGTGTGGGGAGGGAGCGGAAGAAGGAGCAGCATCCCCAACAACATCACCTAACACTCAAGGCCGGAATGGGAGGGACTTGCAATGCGCCAATGACAAGAAGCTGAGACTGTAGACTGCCTGGGGAGCCGACATCCGGTAGGAAGCCGGCGCCTCTTAGTAAGCCTAGAGGATCGTTGTCTATGTGGAGGGCCCCTGGGACATGCCTAAGATACGGAGCCTTGGGTGGAAGAAACAGAGTCTTGAGACCTAACGGACCTGGACTGGGGGTTCAGACACGTGACCAAGAGCCGCTTAGCACCCCTCACCGGGGAGAGCACCGGGAAGAAGGAAGTGATCAATCTAGTAGCCATCCGTCTGGGGGGAGGATGGGGGAGCCTATCCCGAAGCTTGAGGGCCTCCTGAAGGTAAAGAGCAAGACATCTCTGATCATAGTATCTGAAGAAAGTTGTGAAGGAAGGAAGCTCGCAGAATAGGCAAATGGAATCGTCTATGAATCTCATAGTAAACAGGACACCTGAAAATGAAGTGTTCTTCGGTTTCAACCTCTTGGAAAGAGCAAAGCAAGCAAGTCCGCTCCGAGCAGTCTAAGTGATGATCAGTCTCAACACGAAGTCGATGTGAGCCCACTCTAAACTGACCCAGAGAGATACGAAGGCCCTGCAACCAATGTCGGGAAATGTACATGGGTCTGAAAATGACCCCATCATGGATCTCAAGGAAGTGTGCCGCATAGAGTGACATCTTCAGACGCAACCCCCCAAGGGGTTGGTCCAGGTGTGCTAGATGAACTGTCTGTAGATATCATCTCTAATTATCCTATGAAGGTCATGTTGGTTGGGTAGCAGATGGGTAGGGGCATCCAAAGAATAGCTAAAGGGTGGGAGACGGTCCATTTAGATGTCAATGGACTCAAAGAGGCATGAAACGTAGGCATACCAGCAACGAGATCGTCTACTGTGATCTGAAGATGCAGTAGCTTCAGAGGAGTAGTAGACAAGATAAATGCACCTGTCTCTATCAACAAAAGAGCAAGAGAACCCCCGAATACGGTGCAACAACAACACAAGGCTGAAGATGGTCTCCAAACGAAAAGGGCGAGCCCCAAACTCAGCAAGAATAATGTTGTGAGGAACGGATTCTTTGCTCCTGATAATACGTCTGAGCATGAGGATTTCAACGCGCTCGATAGTGGCCCAATCTGAGTCCAAAAGAGAGGGACCCCAAACTTTTGAACCATACAGAACAGTGGGCGTAACCAATGAATCGGAGAGGGATAACTTGGAAGGAATGTCCTGAAAGTGGTGGCAAAAACCAAACCCCTTATTAACCCGGGGTTTGAGAGTCAGACGGAGGCTAAAACAAGGTCCAGAAAAAAGAATCCCCAGGTAGTTATAAGAGCAAGTGGTCTCGATCTCCACACCCTTAAAGAAGAAGTAGAGGTTTGAAGTCTTCAGACAATTGAATCTTTGGTTTTCCCAAGATTCATAGTAAATTGTCGATGATCACAAAAAAGGGCTAAGGCACCCAGTTGCCTCTAGAGACCCTCTACAGAAGAAGCCAGGAGAACTACATCATCTGCAAAGAGGAGAATGTAAATCAGAACCTAGTGCAGAAGGCACCCATCCCCTTCCTGTATGTGATCCCTAAGAAAGTCCTCAAGCTCATCGATATAGATCCCAAATAAGGTAGGAGAGAGGGGGCAGCCCTGTTTGACACCAATGGTGCTCCTAATGAAGTCGGACAAGCTAGCAGAAGTGCAAAGGCGGTCAAGGACCTCCTCATAAAGGCGCATGATCGCTGTAAGAAGAATCTCGGAAATGCCTATATCTCTGAGCCAGCGGAAAAGGGCTTCCCGTGGAACAGAATCAAAGGCTTTCCGAAAATCCATGAAACAGCAGAAAACTCTGGAAGAGCGGTGGCGAGCCTCTTCGATGATGTCCAAAAGAGTGAGGATGAGGTCAGTAGTCTGGTAAGTCGGTCGGAAGCCCGCCTGCCCCTTAGCTCTGCAATGGTACTGATCAAGGAACTCGAAAAGCTGCAAATGAAGAACAGTAGCATAGAGCTTCGAGAATGTGTGACCCACCATGATAGTCCTGTAATTGTTGGGGTCGGAAGTGGGCCCCGACTTGTGTATACGGTGGATGATGTGGTGGGACCAAGAGACTGGAAAACCTATACAAACCACTTGGTTAAAGAGGTCCCCAAGATAACTGAGGATTGTCGTCCGACCAAACTTGAAGAAAGGGAGACTTTTGACACCAAGGCAAGAAGATGCTGCCAAATTGTATCCAAATTTGAAATTTGGAGAAGCCAGAACTGTGAGGGAGTTCTGAGAGACACCATAGAGTGTAGAGATTGAAAAAAATTCTGTGTGTTGATTTGTAAGTGCAGAGTCTGCACATGAGTATGTACAGCCCTTTGAGGCTAAGAAATGTATTGTAATGCAGTGTTGAGGCTTGAGTTAATAAGAGACTGTTGTTTGAGTTTAAATCCACTGTCTTTACTCTGAAACTGTATGGTAGGGCTTGTGGCAGCTTGAAACCCTTACCCTGACTGCACCACTACAACCCCTTGTCCTAAAAATCATAGAATTCAACCATTTTATGATTTATCTTAGTTTGCAAACTAGTTGAACTGAGGGTGATTTTTTGTTTCCTGTAAGAAACTAGACATGTGCAGTGTTAGGCTTTCTACTCAGACTTTAGACCTCTATTGTTAAACTGCGACTTTAAGAATCTAGGGCTTCAAGATTTACCCCATTCGCTGCCACATTTAAGACAAAACTACCATATATACATCATGAACCCTATTGGGTATCTTCTTACCATATATGTAATTTTATTATTTTCCTAACTAATTCTGAAATTTGGGTTCTGTGCTGTGCGTATGATTACCTTTATCCCAAAGAAAAATGTATAAAAAAATTGCTTGATCGCTGATGATCTAGAATGAAACCCGGCATAATGCCCAAAATTTTTATGGATATGTAAAAAATGTCGGTCGTAAATTACATCAAATTACACACCCACCAACATGGTGTTTAGGTCTACCAAGAATGGCGGTAGAAATTATTCTATACCGGTGCTATGAAAAAAAATTATTAGATTTGAAGAACTTACTCTCCGGGGGAAGACATTCTTGTTGCAGCCCGATCCAAAAATTTGCAGAAATTTGTGCAGGGATCAAATGTTTCTTTTGTAATTGCTCGCACAAAATACAAAATCAGAAGAAATATATAGAAACGGTAGCGAAAATCGCTATGCACCTGTGAAGGCTTATTTGTATTTCTAGCACAATATTATTATTGATTTTTTATTTGAAAATAAAAGGAACGGTTGTATAACTAGAAGCTTCGTTTGTATGAATTTTGGCTGCTTCCATGAAGGTAGGTCAAGGTGACTGACTTTGGGGAAGAAAAGATCATTCTAAGTCAACTTGGTGTTATTGATGAAAAACTATCAAGAAAGACTAGTCTTACTTAGCCTAGTCACTTGGCTCTTCTTGCTTATGGGGGAAGTTTTTATTTTTTTGGTCCAGAGCGGCTACTATACTTATGTTACACTCTTTTCAATTAGTAAAATCTTTTTCTAACCAATGAAAACCTTTTTTTTTTTTTTTTTTTTTTTTATGGGTTAGAATTATACTCTCGAGAGTAATATTGGCTTCACACCAACAAATACTTACTTTGATTAAATCCAATGAAATAATGCCCCCTGTTTTTAAAATGCATACAGCGAAAGTTTTAGAATATATTTTTATAATTTGCTTCATTTCTATTGGTTATGCCCTTTATTCAGCATTGTGTACAGGTATTAATTGTTTGGAAGAAGCGAAAATTTATGAGGCAACAATTTCAGAAAGATTAATTGATTGACAGATGACAAGGGATAGTCGTATCTAGTCGCGGCTCGTTGTATTTGACAAATTAAAACTGACAACCTGTTGCGCACCATGCTCATTAATTGTTTTCTGGTGTGTTGGTCCTCCTTTGCATCATGTCAGTTGGTCAGGCAACCAGAGCAGAAAGGAATTGGAAATTTATAACTTCTAGGTTACGCATCAAGCAGCAGAGTGTTTGTCTGGATAAGAGAGTTTCATCTACTCTGCCCCACAGTGACTTTATCACTGAATTTGGGGTTGTGGGAGATGGAGCAACTCTTAACACTCTTGCTTTTGAGAATGCCACTTTTTACCTTCGACCTTTTGCTGATAAAGGTGGTGCCCAACGCTTTGTCCCAATAGGAAGATGGTTGACGAGAAGCTTCAATCTTACAAGTCACCTGACACTAAACTTGGACAAAATATGCAGTAATTCTTGGGTCACATGTGATCTTTTGCAGTATTTTATCTGGTATGAGTGATCCAAAAATCTAAGTCAAAATTTTAACTGACTTTGGACCCCTATAGGTTGTAAATGATTTCCGAAAAATATCACTTTGTTTAAATAAATCAACTCAAAATAATACAAAAATTAAAACATAATGCACACAGGTTGATTACGGAGTTCGGCAATAGCCTACGTCTCTGGGTTCTTTTAGAATCGTTCCACTAGTCAAAACTTGTAAGTACAATATAGTTTCTTACAATAAAACTCTAATGGAACTTTAAACTTGCCTAAACTGTCCTCCAACTTCCTGACACACCTGCAAGTTGTGTGGTGATATGGGCCTATTGGGTAGTCTGAATAGCTCCCAATAACAATAATATGCCTATTAAAATAATAGGTCTTTAATACAAAAATAATGCCTTTTTAATAAGAGCTTACAAAGCTTTAATTCTCCTCTATGCCTTCAAATGGGCTTGAAAAATTATTTAATCAATCCTCAGGGTCCTTTTGAGAAGGCTTGAAAGCTCTTTGCATTGTGTGTAGAGTAGTGTGTATGAGGGGCCTTTATATAGGCTAATGTGACCCTATTTCTAAGGATGTCTTATTTATCCTTATATTTGTTCCCCCACGAATAATGATTTACATTTGTTTTAGGGATGATACTTATCCCGAAATAATGCCCTTACTTATGTTTTTGAGCTCCAAATGTGGATTTAATAGCCTTTAATTAGGATTTTGCATATTATTTGGGATAATATCACATCCACTTTTACGTGGATTTTAACCCACATATATGTGGACTTAATCTCCTTAACCGCCCACCTATCATTTTTCACAGGCCACCATTTAGCAAATACCCACCTCCTTTCATGTGGGTTATCCCACATATGGTGGGAGATAAATATGCTTTAGCCTTTTTAAGGCTTTAACCAACCCCACGTGGATTTTTTTAATATATATTTGAATTTTTTTTCAAGAAATCCCGTGCCATAATCAAATCTATCGAGTGTCCAAAAACAACAAATCCAAGTGCACATAAATAGCAGCGCCACATGTCACTCACCGAGAGTATCCACATTAATGCCACGTCATCTCTTTTGTCAGGTTTGACCAGAATTTTGACTGCACATATCTTTCACATACGGACTCGGATTTGGTCCATTCAAAATGCGTCGGAAAAGTCTCGACGAGCTCTGTGTAACGGTGTTGACTCCAGATTATTTCAATACCATCAATTTTCCCATTTACCAATGGTGACCACACTTTGACCCAAACTTTGACCAACTGCATCGGGAGCATACGATGTCCGATTTACTCATTCCAATATGTGTTGGAGAGCTATCGAAAAGATATTCTATACTAAATATGTTGCAAAAAATTATGGGAATATCTAAAGGTCTAAAATTTCCTTCGAATCAATGAGTATCTTGCATCGTGTGTCACTGAATGTTTAGAGGCTAATACAAGTTTGGTGGTCAGAGGGTTGTCCTTGGTGAATTTTTTATTTTGGACAAGTGAAGCTTAGAGATCATACGCTAACTAAGATAATCTAAGATTCACCAATGAGGGATATGTGCCAGTCACTCAAGGTAAGTAATCACAATGACCTAGGGATTACACCTAATTGCAAGAGGAATCACACCAGCCCTGCGAACAGTAAGAGTCCAAAAATATCACTTCTGTGCTCCTGGAAAGAGGTCTTGTCCATCTCAATTTGACGTTGTCTACCAAGAAGCCATTGTTGTGTTTGACCAATGACAGACTTCACACATGAAGATTGCTATGCCAATTTAGGTTTCTCTCCAAGTGCGAGAAACTCAATTCGAACAACTTATAGCTTCATTTCCCATAGTCCCGATTTTTTGGAAAGTTATAAATGTCTAGCATTATGGATTGTCTTCTATCTGTGGGAAGGAAGAATTAAGAATGGAGTAAAGTTACTACTTAACAATATAAATGGACCCGAGAAAGGAGGCCTATAGAAGAAACATTAAAAGGAGTCTATGTGAAGGAACTACATAAATGAACTATAATCCTTTGATCCTTGATTGATCGCAATGAACTATGATCTGCCCGAGGTGATCCCAGTAAACTACGATCGAACACTAGCTTAGTTCACCATAGTTGGTAAGGTAAAGCATAATAGTAGGCCTATCTCCTCTCCGATCCCTACCCTATGTATATATATATATATATATATATATATATATATATATATATATATATATATATATATATCTTATATCTAGATTGTGGCCATCTGAACCTTTCTTGTAGTCAATAGTCACCTGAGTGATCATCCCGTATCACAAGAACAAGAATGAATCAAAAATCAGGTTTCTGATCGAGCAAGAGTTGGCTGGATCTTGAAGCTCTATATAGTATAGTAGGGGGATGAACTATGTGATCGAATGATGCTCGACCTAACATCGCATCAGTGTCAAGACGATCAAATGGGGGAATGGGAGTTGGTACCAAAAACACTAGCGGAGCCTATAGCCATTAGGTCATTCCATCAATTCACCTCATACCAAGAAATGAGGAAACATGTTTTGCTTCTCATTCAATGGAATGGTAGACGTAACATGATGGATACCAACCATAGTCCCCCTCTCGGTGGTCCGTTTGATGGACAACTACTATCGGTAGTTAGTGATGCAGTCCATACCATAACTATATACGTAGCATGATCGATCAGGGACTGGTATCACGTATGGAATATAGAATAGAGATATGGGAGATGGTGGGCTCGACCAAATATATAATATATATATATATATGGGGAGAGGCATCCATTTATTCTATCTGGGGAGGATATATCTCTATAGACTAGGGATGAAGGGGGACTTTGGTTGATTAACTAACTAACAAACATCACTAGTCTAATGCAAGACCAGGGCATATCTGCCAAACATCTAACGTGATCGAATCCCCATAGAGTTATAGGGGGTCGACCCTATGGATATGGCAGTCATATGATCCCATTCTCCAAAGGGGAGGGGCCATATCTATTTATAGGCTCAATTCTAAGATGGGGTCAATCTAAATATTTAGCCCCGATGGATCAACCCTATATCCCAATATATAGATGGGGGGGCAACCCTATATAGAGAACTCCCTATATAACTATATGGGAGACCCTCCGATGGGATAGGCGGGAGAACTGATATAGCGAAATATAGATGTATGTTTGCCATATCAGATCAATCTATGGGGTGGGGCATATAGAATATAAATATGAATCAATATAGGGGGAGGGGGCCTAAACTCTCTAGTTGGGCCTCATTCATCTCCATCTACTAGTTGGGGTTGGGGCATTTGTATCTGTTGGTAGGTTCAATGCCTACTATAGAGGTTTGATCCCATTAAATCTATTTCATTTGTCTTGAATCGTCTTGTCCCCTTGATCAAGAATCAAATCGTCTTATAAAGAGAATAATAAGACTATTCTCATCCAAGACTAGATTCTAATATCTTTCTAATTCTCGTCCAAGACAAGACAAGGCTTTTTGTTGAAATTTTGATAGGAAATATGACAATATGTTTGATCTTTTTATCAAATTGAGTTCAATTGGGAAAAGATCCATGCAACAACGATCATGAAAGATAAAATTGTTTCAGAAGAAAAATTAAAAATCATCCCTCGTGACTGATCTCTTTCCCAGACTATAGATTTTTGAGATGGCTCCGACCGAGAAAGAAGAGACCATCCCATCCATATCAATCAATCAAGCAATCACTCTAGATCTCTCCGGTCGTCGTGTACCCTATATATATATCAGATCTAAGATGGGACTCTCAGATCCTATATGGGTGGTAGTTGGAGCCCCAATACATAGATATGGTACTCCTCGTATGAAGTATTCAACCTATAGATCTATATGGCTCGCCCTCTCCCTCTATATAAAACTGAACTTAACTCTATTATGGGCACTTGGTAATGTACAGTGGTCAATTAGGATTATTTGCTTCTTGAAATATTCTATTTTTCTTTCTCATGTGGGAGTTAGAACTAATTCCCATTTACCCACTTTTATCCATGTGGGGGGGGGGGGGAGAAGATGTCTATATTCAACCACAAAATTTCTTTTGACTACTGCAGGTGGTTCCATTTTTATCTTAATGGGAGCTTTAAGTATGGTTCTTTATGGATCTCACGGACCAACATTTGATTTCAACATATTAGCTAAAAAAAAATTATCAGATAACACTCGAAATAGTATTCTATTTAGGGCCAAATACGATCGTTCAGTGTCCTTAGGCCTTATCAATAAATTTTGATTCAAAAGGGACAGTGTCGGGTAGAATGGGAAAAATATAACTTGGTCATATAGAGATCTCTAAGTTGGTAGAGAGTTAATCTGATGCTGAAAAACATCGAAGAATCGCTTTTCTGGTAAAAATAAGGAATCAAGCTCTCAATTCCTTATCCCTATTTTATTCATTAGACCTAGTTAAATAATTTTAGCTAAATATCTAAGGTAACGAAGCCTCGGGTGTCTCCCTTTTTCGAAATATCGAGAAAAGAAACCATTAGGGGGAGTCAACTTTGAACAAGAGTCATACAAGAGTGGGGGTTAGGGTGAGGGGTGTGGGTCGGGTCTGTGATACATGTAATACCAACCCCAACCTGATCCGAGTTAGGGGGCGGGTCTAAGGTTATGGGTGGGGGTCAGATCTGAGGTGAGGGTTTGGGGTTGGGTTAGGGTTGGGTCTGAGGTGAGGGTTTGGGGTTTGGGTTGGGGTTGGGTCTGAAGTGAGGGGTTGGGGTTTGGGGGTTGGGGGTGGGTCGAGGTTGGGGGTGGGGTCGGGGTTGTGGCAAGTTAGTCATTACAGGTAGTTATTATAAAATATCGTGATTATTTAACTAGATCAATACTTTTATTCTAAACGTAGATGTTCCATTTTCAATTTTCATCCTTCAAAGACTACGAGTGTAAGAAAAAAGGCATTCGTCGACAAAAATATTGCCCTAAGATGAACATCTCATGGCTATTCAGAATGAATTAAATCAGATGGTTCTATTTAGATTCTTTTAGAAATATCTTCTCTCTCCCATAGAAAATAATCAATATTAGTTATCGTTCACATCCACAAATTTAATTGAAAATGACATAATTGATCCCAATTTCGATCTTTACTCTCTTATAGATCGACCCTCTAAGTTATTTTTCTCACAAAATAATAGAACTAATCGAAATCAAATTGGATAGATTAAATTAATAAATAATTAATCTATTATATAATGATGAGAATTATTGGACATTTAAAAAAAAAATGTGGTTTAAAAATGATGAATCTTGTCCCAATCATCATTTGTCCGGGCTCTTCGGAGTCAGTTCTTTGGCTTGGACGGGACATTTAATTCATGTTGTTATTCCTGAATCAAGGGGGGAACATTTAAGATGGGATAATTTCTTGGATGTATTTGAGAATTATTTTTCCTTGTTTTTCTTCTTATTTTGTGAAGCAACAATTCTATTCCGGTTGCCAACATATCAAAATACCTACCTCCCAAGCTCAATAGAGGCAAAAGCTTCTAGAAAGGTGGACCGATAGTAAAAATTCATAGGAAAACCAGTAGCTACTTGTACCAAAAAACAAGTAAGCGTGATTCATCCTAAACAATAAAAATATATTAACACAAGGAGGAACATATTTACTAGTGATATCATCCGCAATCACCTGAATTTTGAGATGAGAAAATAAGAAGAAACTTGCTCTCAATAAATCCCACACTAAGCATAACACGTCTCAAAGATGGTCAATCTAGTTTTTATTTGATCTTACAAAATTGATGATTTCTAATCAGTCAGAATATAGAAAGGTATTGCTCATCTTTGACAAAGATCTAATTTTTGATCCCCAATACTCCATA
This sequence comes from Taxus chinensis, assembly GCA_019776745.2. Classification (NCBI taxonomy): domain Eukaryota; kingdom Viridiplantae; phylum Streptophyta; class Pinopsida; order Cupressales; family Taxaceae; genus Taxus; species Taxus chinensis. Next base: position 17,020,692 of record CM034149.1, read on the forward strand.
TACGGTTTATTGATTGAGATAAATGTTGGGAATTTGGGACTGCAAAATAGTGCTATGATTCAATAACAAACAAAATCATGCACACAAGATCTAAACAATTCTCCAAAATCTATAGCAGTGGAAGTTTAAACTAGAAGAATCCAAATTAAAAAAAGGTACACACACATAACACAACATGTATTGTGGTTCACCCAATGTGGGTTACGTCCACCAAAGATAGAGATCTCATATATATAATATAACAAGAGTACAAACCAACTCTTCAATACAAGAGTACAATGCATCTCTCTAAGAGTATCTCCTCTCCTCCTCCAGATCTCTGAATGGATCTCCATGAGTGCACTATAACCATGCCTCTATCTCACCACCAGATCTCACATACCAGGAACTACCACATCTCCTAATGTGCAAGCAAGATCTCCTGTGAATCTGCAAACAAGACCTCTTGAGATGGGTCTACCAATGTGCAACCATAACTATGCACTAAGAGGTAAGTCTCTCCTCCATCTCACTACATCAACCTCTGCATACAAAAAGACTTCCTCTACAATATCTGGATGCTATTTGTACCCACAAGCTCTCCAACAAGCCACAATACTAGATCTCCTATAGATCAACAATACAACATGATCTCATGGATCTACAATACAAAATCTCACAACAACTTGTGGATCTACAAGATGAAAGACTATTTGCTTTGTATACTATGCAAGTCATTACATTGAGACAAGACAATACAAAGGAAATACAATAGAAGAAACCTCTTCTCACCATTCATATATATCTGATATTTCCTTTTGTCCCACTTCTCTCCATGGAAGCATTGTCTTCATGTAACCTGTTCTTTCTTTTTCTTCTTCTTCATCCTCTCAACCAAGGATTACTCTAATTAACCTTCTAACCCTATCTTTCATGCTTATATAAGCATACACAAACTTAGGGCACCTTAGCTATGCATTTACAACCATCTGATCACTTTTACAATCAACCATTGGATCAAATCCCGCATGTAAAATATAAACATAAACGCACAGGTAACCGGTGTCAGTTCCCTGACCGGTGCAAGTTACTTGATGATGATCAGTGTCGGTTCCTCCCAGGTGACCGATGTCGATTCCCTGACTGACGCCAATTATTGTGTAAACCAGTAAACCTCAAATGCATGCCTTTGTGAAGCAATTCAGCTCCACAACCTAATAATCTCCCACTTGGAGATAATTTGTTGAACCTATACCTATACCTGTACATCATTGTCCTCTACATACCATGAAGACCATCTATTATTTACATCAACAATTCTCTTAAATGAAATCAGGAAGATTAAACCATCTTCTAAAACCAAGAAGATAACAAAACTGTGACTCACCATATACCTGCACAAAGCTACTACTAATCCCTGATACGTGAGTTATCCATATGTCAAGCTCCCACTGATTCATAGCTCCAAGCCTCTCATACAACCAAGCTACCATGATTAACATACTTGCAAGAGCTCCCACTCTAACTGAAGTATTGAGCTTCAATCACAACCATAGCCATACCAACCATGTTCTCCAACCATTTATCCATGTCTCCATGCAACCACCAATGCAACTAACCAAAAACAATTCAAACTGGAATAGGCAAAAGCAAAAAACAAGATCCTGGGCAAAGACAAGCCAAATAAGTTCTATATGCAACCAATGGGTGATCAATCCATAAACACCTACATAACTCAAAGAATACAAACACTATAATATGAAAATCCAACCCTGCATAAACAACTTGCATGTCTAAGACAACCATCTATAGATAACATATCTATCATGGAGTAACATAGTAATAAGAGGAAATACAAACATCCCCTACTCATGCTCAAAGGGCATCTAAACCATGCTCATACACATCCATGTGCAAAACAAATATTTGCATCATCATAGACTCATAAAACATAATCTATCCACATGTATAAACTCACCATATACATCCATCCATATCATCAGGCTCTCCAGAAGCTCCAAGTCTCTCATAGACTAACTCCAAAGCCACATATGAATCATGTGCTTCATCAACATCAACAACAACAATCATTCTAACCATGCTACTAATAACTAGTGCAAATACTAGCAAAAATGCCATCAACAATACTACACAACCATGGTTGTCCTCCAAAACAACTTGTGCCTCATGCCACACAAAAAATGTAGCATACTCCTCTCGCTCTGCATGTGCATATATGTCCAACCTACAATGCCAACAACCATGGCTTGCTCCCACTTAACCTAAAATCACATGCACTGCCTCTAATAACAATCTCAAAAGCTCCAATATATATCAGTGAGAAATAAAACCAGATGAAAGAAATATAAACTTGATTCCCTTCTTATCAAAGAATACTTCTACATCACAAAAGTTTGGACTTCTTGTGAAGTAGGTGAATCACCTTCTTTTCATTTGTGTGTACTAACATCTCCATTACCTACAACCGTGTGCCTAATCATGAATTTTCATTGAGTATCTCATCCTTAGACTAGATACCCTTGTCCTCGAGATTCCAACATATCCTAGAAATAAAAGTTAAACCCACCAAATATCCATGGTGTAAATTTTTACTTATGCACACAATCCAAACATAATACCAGTTTCTTCAAACGAAAGAAATAAAACATGAACCATATAGAGATAGCTGACCCAAAGTCTCACTAAAATAACCTAGCCAACTTCGTCCTCTTTCTAATTCAAACATTGAAGTGATCTACACCATTTTTGCCATGTACACTCAGTGCAAGAAACTTGATCCTCCAAAATAGGACACTAAACCATCCATGCCCTCTCTTGCTGCAAAAACCTAGTACATATTCACTACCACAAAGACCGACCTCAGTCGCCTGACTGGTACCGATTCTTCTGTGACAGACGTTGGTTCCCTAACCGACGCTAATGTTACTAAAACGAACACAATGCCACAAAATTGGTATAATGCACCAAACCAGGTGCCTACTCTGACCAAAACTGCTAGTTGTGTTGAGCTAATCATTTCAAGAAGCACCCAAATCTTGTACAAAAACCTAACAACAATACATGTAAATAAATTGCACCAAGATGAAATACATCACCTTACTAGCACCAATATACTCAACTGCATCTTCAACTGAAGAACGTGTTTCTCTGATGGAAGCCTCATCTTCATTTTGTGCTACTGCCTCTCTACCGAAGCATGTGTATCTAACTGCACCAAGGATGCATAACTGCTCCTCTATCTCATACTCATATTAGTAATCTCAAACCATGCATGTGCATCCAAAACATACAAGCACTGCAATACCAAGATAAAACCATACCTCTATAACCCAGTTATGCAATCTGACCAACATGTTTGTGCCTCCAAGAACCAAGGACACCTCAACAAACAAGATACATTCCATGCATCTTCTCAATTCTTCAGATCTGTGATTTTCTATTTAAAACTAGGTTGCCCAGTAACCAACCACAACTACCCTGTAATTCTCCATAGATACCCTGTAACCAACCACGGTCACCCTGCCGATGTCAGTTGCCACCTAACTGATGTCGGTCACTGTATTCTCCAGTAACCTCCCATTTCTAGCTTCCACTTGATATTTAAATATATTCCTACAATTTTCACATCAGGCAAAACAAACCATGCTCTCATACACTTATTAGTAAACCACTAACAATATACTAAAGCAAAACCTTGCTCTGAAATAACCAAGATCTGATACCAGTTGGGAATTCGAGACTGCAGAATAGTGTTATGATTCAATAACAAACAATATCATGCACACAGAATCTAAATAATTCCCCAAAATCTACAGCAGTGGAAGTATAAACTAGAAGAATTCAAATAAAAAAAAGTACACACACATAACACAACATGTACCGTGGTTCACCCAATGTGGGCTACATCCACCAAAGATAGAGATCTCATATATATATATATATATATATATATATATATATATATAAGAGTACAAACTAACTCTTCAATACAAGAGTATAATGCATCTCTCCAAGAGTAGCTCCTCTCCTCCCCCAAATCTCTGAATGGATCTCCATGAGTGCACTATAACCATACCTCTATCTCACCACCAGATCTCACATACCAGGAACTACTGCATCTCCCAATGTGCAAGCAATCTCTCCTGTGAATCTGCAAACAAGACCTCCTAAGATGGGTCTACCAATGTGCAACCATAATTGTGCACCGAGAAGTAAGTCTCTCCTCCATCTCACCGCACCAACCTATGCATCAAGAAGTAAGTCTCTCCTCCATATCACTGCATCAACATGTGCATACAAGAAGACTTCCTCTACAATATATGGATACTATCTATAGCCACAAGCTCTCCAATGAGCTACAATACTAGGTCTCCTGTGGATCAACAATATAACATGATCTCATGGATCTACAATACAAGATCTCACAACAACCTTTGGATCTACAAGATGAAAAACTATGTGCTTTGTATACTATGTAAGCCATTACATTGAGACAAGATAATACAAAGGAAATACAGTAGAAGAAACCTCTTCACACCATTCAAATATACCTGTTATTTCCTTTTGTCCCACTTCTCTCCATAGAAGCTTTGTCTTCATGTAACGTGTTCTTTATTTTTCTTCTTCTTCATCCTCTCAACCAAGGATTACTCTAATTAACCTTCTAACCCTAGCTTTCATGCTTATATAAGCATACACAAACTTAGAGCTCCTTAGCTATTCATTTACAACCATCTGATCGCTTTTACAATTAACTGTCGGATCAAATCCCATGTCTAAAATAAAAACATAAACGCATAGGTAACCGATGTCGGTTCCTCCTAGGTGACCGATGTCAGTTCAATGGCCGATGCCAGTTAATGCGTAAACTAGTAAACCTCAAATGCATGCCTTTGTGAAGCAATTCAGCTCCACAACCTAACAATAAACCTTTTTTTTTTGCAGATGCTCTTACTTTTTCCTTTTTTAATTCTAATTCTCATGCAAATGTGAAAGGAAAAAAAGATGCTAGATCAATTTTCTACTTTTATTCTTAGTTGATAGAGGTTGTACTAGAGGATGGGCCTTTAAGGAGGGCATCCTCATTGGTACTCTGATATGAGGTTCTTTCGGAGAGGGAATCCCTACATTCCCACAACTATCGGGAGTCTACAATAGGTTTTTCCGACCTTTAGTCCTGGATATCAGTTTTCAGGGTGGAAAATTGGTTTGGGTAAATAGTGTCTCGTCTATAATCACTGGGAATAATGGACTCATCCATTAGGTAATACAAGTGATTAGGGAGCTTTTGGTTTTTCTTTATGATTCAAGCCATCTAGTTTTCTCTATTAACTCACTCAACTTAATCACATGTTGATTCGATATTATTCCATAATACATTTGTATTTGTTCAAATAACATATATTATACATCGATGTATAGAATATACATATTCTCATACATTTGATTCCTTGGGAAAATACACTTTTGATCAAATAAGATTTAATAAATCAAGTTAAGATTGTTAGACCGACATGCTACTTTTTCCATTTATTATTCTTTTATACACACCTCTTCGGGTTGATCTATATTAACCTTTATTATCGCAAGATGATATACACTAGCTAATAATCCCCCTGGTGTTACATCATAGGCTCACTGAGAATGGAGATAATTAAAACCATGAACATATAAGACAACGATTATAAAATCCCAATCCTCAGATTTGATTTGTAGCGTCTTTGTGCCTTGGTAATCGAAACCTAAAGGATTCGACCCATATATTATATAGATTGGGATTGTTATCTAGAGTATCTATAGTCAGAACTCTCTAGAATAGAAACCATTGATTGAAACAAGGCCAGACTACTCTCAATAGTTGATAGTATGTATCTATAGTCAGGACTCTATGGAATATAAACTATTGATCAAGACAAGCATGCGGGGCTCTCCTCTTTATAATGAACGGGTGGGCTGGCAACCCCCCCTTTATATCTATAGTGTAGATATGGGAATAGAAAGGGCCCTATCCCTATAAAGAGTAGGGGTAGGGGGTCCAGTCAAGTGGCCTACTTTACTATTAAGAAAATAACCAAATATAGCAATTGGGTTAAGCATAAGGTTCATAATTTTTCTTACATATCCACCGCCAGGAGCCTAGGTATCATATATGCCACCAAAATACAAAGCCTTTAAGACTAGAAGAAAAACACCAACACCTAGCAAAATTAGGTCAATACCTAAAATTGTTGTCATTTTATTTCTATCTTTCTATACATAACAAAAAAAATGGAGGGTTATGAAAATCCGCGACAAGTGACTAGATGTATTGTATGTGCCAATTGTCATTTAGCTAAAAAACCTGTGGAGATCGAGGTTCCATAGTCTGTGCTTCTCGATACCATATTTGAAGCAGTCGTTAAGATCTCCTATGATAAGAAAATAAAATAATTTCTTTCTAATGGTAAGAAAATAACTTTAAATGTAGGATTTGTTCTTATTTTACCCGAAGGTTTTGAATTACCTCCTCCGGGTCACATTTATCTTGATATTAAGGAAAAGATAGGGGATCTTTATTTTCAGAACTATTGATCTAATCAAAAAAATATTATTGTAATAGGTCGTGTTCCTTGTCAAAATAATAGTAAAATCTCTATTCTATCCATAGCTGAGCAGTGCTAGGATATCTACATGAACTAGTTGGGTTATGAACAAATATATAGATAGGGGCTAACAATGCCATATAGAATATGGGCCACATCTTTTGAACCAGTGGACAGACCCCCAAATTATCTTATCTAGAGGCCCCTATCTATATAAGGTGGAGGTGCCCCCCCACCCACCTTTACACAAGTGGATACAAAATTTTCAATTTTTGAAACATGCATTAAAGTAGTGGATGTTTTAGCTCCTTACTGTCGTGGAGGAAAAATTGGATTATTCGAGGGAGTTTGAGTGGGCAAAACAATGTTGATTATGGAATTAATCAACAACATTGTTAAGTCCCATGGAGGTGTTTCTGTATTTGGTGGAGTAGGAGAACGTACCCGTGAAGGAAATGATCTTTACAAGGAAATGAAAGATTCAGGAGTAATTAATGAGCAAAATATATCAGAATCCAAAGTAGTTATGCTCCACTGGAATGAAAAGGTGCATCCACCCTATACCCTATATAGATGGGGTACACCCCTCTAGACTAGATAGTTCGGGGCGGTGGCCTATCTATCTATCTATATGGGGGCTAAATTAGATAGGCATTTTTCGCTCACCATCAGATATAGAGAGGGGGAAACAGTTCATGGTTCATCCAGCATAACTATGGATAGAATAGATCTCTCTGAGGACCCCCGTGAGATATATGGCCTTTAGTTACTCACTCGATCGATAGCTCTTCAAAGCAGCCCTCTCCCATTTATGGATAGGTCGGCCTAGCCCAATTTCAGGGTCTCCTCGTCGAATGGCATGTTCTCCTCGATTGGGATAGGTCGACTTAAAGAAGTCTTCTTCCCTTAGAACCATACTTGAGAGTTTCCCACCTCATATGACTCAATTCACTATTCTTTAGTCCTTTACCGAAACTTCCAAACTAGAAGATAGGGAATACATTTTTTTGGGTTTTAAAATCTATTTCTAGTCTTAATGAATATTCTTATAATTCTATTTCTATTCGTAATAAATATTATGATAATTGCTGCAATATTCCTCCTTAATTGCATTAAAAATTATAAATTTGAACCGATGGGATTAAGAACACTTATTTTAAGATCAATAAATGTTATTTTCATTGTTAAAACAAAAACCTTCATAAAATATGACAATTTCCTCGTAATGAATCGAACGATTGTTTTTCGCAAACTAAAAAACCAAATTTTGATTTTAACCCATGCCTTTTTCAATTTGTATCATAGGTCAGAAGAAGGTTGATCCATTTTATTTTCTAGATTTTTCACATCAGCTTTTAATTTGTTTAAAATATCTAAGTTTAACAAATAGCTTTACATCAAATTAAACCACATGCTCCACCATTTGTCAGTCTAACAATCTTGGCTTATCAAGTTAAAGATAGTTGACTTGGTTCATATTTGGTACTATGCTTACTAGTCGAAATAGTAATAAATCTTATAAGATTTAGTCCTTTTTAGATCTTTTTCAAGCCTTCCGCTACTAAAGAATTAATATAATCTGGAGAAAGCCATGCTTGTTTAAACAATGCATTTTCTATTTGTTTTAATAACATTGTGTTAAATAGGAATATGTTTGTTAAATATTCATAAATTTCGGATAGAGTATTATCCTACCTCTAAAGCTTTAAATTCCAGTGGTATTCTCGATTTAGCTAACGAAAGATTCAAACTTCCAATAGAAACTAATCCAGTTTAGATCCGTAGCTACGCTACCCACCTAACTAATATTAGTCATATCACGTATGAATTATAGAATTCTAGAGAATGGTCTGGGGTTTGGTCGTATCAGTGATATGATCATAGAGAATTCTCTATATATTTGGGGCTGGTCTAGTCATTGATGCAAGAATCTAGTATCATATCACTGATATGATATAATATGATATGATATCGGTTTAATCAAAAAAATATTATCGTAATAGGTTGTGTTCCTAGTCAAATTGTGTTTCCCATGCTTTCACCAAATCCTGCTACTAATAAAGCAATTCACTTCATGAAATGTCCTTATATTTGATTGACTTGTATTTGTACCTATAATCTGATGTGTGCTTTGGCTTAATGGGTTGAAAGAAAAACACATTTTAAATCATTTTGCTACCTTATTATTAGACAAAATATCAATTGGGTGATAAAATGAGCAGTTGCTTTAAATATTTGAAATCCTATCCATAATCATAATGAGCTACCATGTGAAACATTGTTTAATATAGATGCAAGCTAAAGATGTTTTATGACAGAGATTTGTCTAATTTTTCTATTAACTTCCATTGCCTTTACCTATTAATTTTTGTCTCATTTCACATCTAGGACTCAAAACATTAGCCAATGCTTGACCCTTTGCCATCATATGGTCAAGGCAGGGAACTAGGTGGAGGATGGCACAACAACCTTATAATTGCTTTCAATGTGATATTTATTATTATAACAAGCATGAATGTGCTTCCTACGGAGTAATCTTAAACAACTAATGTGGATGCTTAGTTTACCTTTTTGCTCAAAGCACAAAGCAGGGCTGCAGGACACCATTGGAGTATGTCAACATTATATGGTTATGGAAGACATTGGTTCAAATGTACTATATGGCATTAGTTGGTTTGTTATATCTTCTAATCCCTTATTTTTCATATTGATTTTCACAGGCGGGAATAAGACTATTGATGGACAAGGATCTATTTGGTGGGATTTGTTCCACAATCATACTTTAAGTTGCACCCATCCTCATCTACTTGAGGTGGTATACTCAATTGATGTCTTCATATCAAATCTAACATTCCTGAATTCGCCATTTTGGAATATGCATCAAGTGTACTGCAAGTTTGTAGTTCAAGTTAATTCATCTGTTAGGTGTATAATGTCTGCATTCATATCAAACCCTTTCAATGTTAGTATATTATTTATCAATCTCTAAGTGGAATCTTCATTGTTTATTAGTATTCTTTTGTCAAATGATTTAATAATAACATCATTGGATGAGGTAACATTGTTAAGTTGATGTACACATTCTTTGTCTTGCTCCTTGTTATTGATTCCCTTTACTTCATATTTATTTATATTGGATTCATTGCAAGTGGGTTTGTGTTGGATGTGCACGAGTTTTTGATAGGGAAAGTGGAGTCTCTTCAAGACTACACATGACATGTTGACAACTATATCTGCTCTATTTTGCCAGGAACATCATCTTTTGTGTCTAAATACACACTAGGTGGGTGAAACACCACCCTTACTCATTTATTGAATGCACAACTTTGTTTGTGACTTGAATTTGGAACTAACTTCATTTTTGTGTAGGAGGACTTCTGTATACGTTTCCTGATGCTAATCTACAATATGTTACATCTGCATCCTTCACACTTTTGACCTATGTTAAATACCTCATCTCCTCCAAACATGTGGTATCATGCGGCCAAATGGCAGTGACTCCTCATAGGCTAACATCAATTGCAAAATGCCAGTATAGATTACAGTTTTCCATTATGGTTGGGAATTTTACAAAATGACTTGAAAGTGTTTTTTTTTAAATAGGTGGACTATATATCGGGCTCCAATCCTCTAAAGGTGTCTTACATGGTTGGATATGGTCCAAAATACCCATGGTGAATTCACCACAGAGGTTCATCTCTACCTTCAAAGGTTCAACACCCATAGGCCATTGGATGTAATGCAGGGTTCCAGTTCTTGTACAACAATGCATCCAATCCAAACTTATTGGTAGGAGTAGTTGTGGGAGGGCTAGATGCCAATGGTCACTTTCCAGATGACAGAAATTATTATGAGCAGTCAACCTTCAACCCACATCAATGCACTCTTAGTTAGCTCTTTGGCTTATTTGGCCAACTCTACTTTTTCTTCTTTGTACCCCTCAATGCACCCCCTTCAGGAGTATTTGTCATATCATGGTCTTGTTTCATATAATTTTTCATATTTTTTATAGTCATAAACTTAAAATTTGACCATGTACTAGTGATTCTAAGATTTGATAAACAATTTTTGGGTCTTATTCCGATACAATTTTTTTATATTTTTTGTAACCATAAATTTAAAAATTGACACATGTGTTAGTGGTGTCATTTATTCTCTATAAAAAATGCACCAACCCCCATCTTATCTACATAGGAAACACTTGCATGGCCTTTGAAAACCGGTAGTCAGAAAAGTGTTCTAACACGAGTTTGACAACAACATAGACAACTTCGATTGTTGACTGCAGTCCCCAACGTGCATTTTGTATATAGTTTGTTTTGCCAATGCCGTTCATTTGTTCTCCCCCGAACGTTGATGTGGCACGTTTAATATGTGGCCATTTACTATGCCAGTTTCATCAATTGCTTGAGTAACATCCAAAGCGAGTAAAATTGATTAAAAAAAATATGTTTTCATGGGTGAAAATTAAACCAAACAAAACAAAGATATGTGTATCAGAACATTTACTGAATAAGGCGTGGATCGAGAAGAGAAATAAGAAACATAAAATTGGCCCAAGAGATACAAAAAACATAGTGTTGTTGCTATAATACAAACTATTTTGTAAGCTAGGCAAATATGGCCTCTAAGAAAGTGCACACTGGATTTTGAAAAACACAGCTTGCATAACCCATTACATACGTAGCATCCTTCTGCATCAAAGCAATATATTAAACACAAAGAATGTTTGAAATTGCTAGCTTGTTAATGAGGTTATGCAATTGTTAGTGAACCTAAGTGGAGGTTGAAAAACACACAAAACTCTGAATCGGAACTGCCACTGGAGAAAGGCTACATACAAAACGGAGCTGCTCTGAGCTCAAATTAGGTTTATGTAGAAGCTATCTCCATCAATGTTGTAGATTAAAGTTGAAGACTATTGCAAATTAAAGCATGTAAATGAAGTTTAACATATGGCAATGAACCTAAGAAGAGATTGAAAAACACACAAACTTTGAATCAAAGCGGCCATTGGAGAAAGGTTGGATATAAATCAGAGTTGCACTAGCTCTAATTAGGTATGTAGAAACTATAGCCATCAATGCATAAAATTAAACAATATGATTGTTGCAAATTACAGCCTATAAATGAAGTTGAGCATATGGTTGTGAACCTAAGAGGAGATTGAAAAACACATGAACTTTGAAAAGGAACATGCACCAAAGAAATGTTGGATACAAAACAAAGTTGCACTAGCTCTAATTAGGTTTACATAAAATCTAGTAGATGAGTGCTACAAATTACAGCCTATAAATGATGCTGAGCATATGGCAGTGAACCTGAAAAGAGATTGAAAAACACACAAACTCTGAATCAAAACGGTCACTGGAGAAATGTTGGATACAAATCAAAGTTTCATTGGCTCCAATTAGGTTTAAGAAGTTGAAAAACACAGTGTGTTTTTCAACATTAATTTGAGCTTATTTCTTATACAGAGGCTTATACCTTGTCATGTAACTATCATGATTTATGCAATCATGATACTTGCATAGTCCAAGATGAAAAAACACATTACAAGTTCAATCATAGAACAGATGTTAACCGGGAAGATGTTAGTGAACCTATGTGGAGGTTGAAAAACACACAAACTCTTAATCAAAATTGTCACTGGAGAAAGGTTGGTTACAAAACAAAGTTACATTGGCTCCAATTAGGTTTATGTAGAAGTTATTTCCAGCAATGTTGTAGATTAAAGTAGAATATTGTTACAAATTACAACCTCTAAATGAAGCCGAGCATATGGTACTAAACCTGACTGGAGATTGAAAAACACACAAACTCTGAATTAGAACGATCGTTGGAGAAAGGCTAAATACAAATCAAAGTTGCACTGGCTCCACTTGGGTTTATGTAGTTAAAAAACATATTGTGTTTTTCAACATTAATCTAAGCTTGTTTCATGCACAGAGGCTTATACCTTGTCATGTAATTGTCATGATTTTTATATTCCCGATACGTGTACAGGTGTAGATGAAAAAGAACATTACGACTTCAATCAGCATTATTTCTAGATGCTAGCTAAGAAGATGCATAGTGAACCTAAGTGTCATGTTGAAAAACACACAAACTAGTTGAATCAGAACTGTCACTAGAGAAAGGTGGGTTACAAAATAGAGTTGCATTGGCTCCATTTAGGTTTACGTAGAAGCTATCTCCATCAATTTAGTAGATTAAATAGATTATTGTTACAAATTATAGCCTATAAATGAAGCTGAGCATATGGCAGTGCACCTGAGAAGAGATTAAAAAACACACAAACTCTAAAGTAGAATGGTCACTAGAGAAAGGTTGGATACAAATCAGAGTTGCACTAGCTTCAATTAGGTATATAGAAGTTATAACCATCGATGAAGTAGATTAAACAAGATGATTGTTTCAAGTTACATCCTGTAAATGAAGCTGGGCATATGGTTGTGAACCCGAGAGGAGATTGAAAAACACATGAAATCTAAAACTAAATGTTCACCGAAGAAAGTTTGAATGCAAAAGAGAGTTGTATTGGCTCCAATTAGGTTTATGCAGAAGTTATCTCCATCAATGTAGTAGATTATAGTAGATGAGTGTTACAAATTACAACCTGTAAATGAAGTTGAACATGTGACATTGAACCAAAGAAGAGATTGAAAAACACACAAACTCTGAATTAGAACGATCGTTGGAGAAAGGCTAAATACAAATCAGAGTTGCATTAGCTCCACTTAGGTTTATGTAGTTAAAAAACATATTGTGTTTTTCAACGTTAATCTAAGCTTGTTTCATGCATAGAGGCTTATACCTTGTCATGTAATTGTCATGATTTCTATATTCCCGATACGTGTACAGGTGTAGATGAAAAAAGAACATTACGACTTCAATCATAGAATAGATGCTAGCTAAGAAGATGCTAGTGAACCTAAGTGGAGGTTGAAAAACACACAAACTAGTTGAATCAGAACTGTCACTAGAGAAAGGTGGGTTACAAAATAGAGTTGCATTGGCTCCATTTAGGTTTATGTAGAAGCTATCTCCATCAATTTAGTAGATTAAATAGATTATTGTTACAAATTACAGCCTATAAATGAAGCTGAGCATATGGCAGTGCACCTGAAAAGAGATAAAAAAACACACAAACTGTAAAGTAGAATGGTCGTTGGAGAAAGGTTGGATACAAATTAGAGTTTCACTAGCTTTAATTAGGTATTTAGAAGTTATAACCATCGATGAAGTAGATTAAACAAGATGATTGTTTCAAGTTACATCCTATAAATGAAGCTGGGCATATGGTTGTGAACCCGAGAGGAGATTGAAAAACACACGAAATCTAAAACTAAATGTTCACCGAAGAAAGGTTGAATGCAAAAGAGAGTTGCACTAACTCCAATTAGGTTTACGTAGAAGTTATCTCCATCAATGCAATAAATTATAGTAGACGAGTGTTGCAAATTACAACATGTAAATGAAGTTGAGCATATGGAAGTGAACCAAAGAAGAGATTGAAAAACACACAAAATCTGAATCTAAATGGTCACCGAACAAAGGCTGGATACAAAATAGAGTTGAACTCACTGTAATTAGGTATGTATAATTTTTCTCCATCAATACAATAGATTAAGCAATATGACTGTTAGAAATTACAACTTGTTAAGGAGGCTGGGCATATGCTAGTGAACCTAAGAGGACATTGAAAAACACACAAACTCTGAACATTCCACTTGTGCTCATTAATATTTTTTCATTATCCATGATGCTCATATCATGTTATCTTTTCTAGGATGGGAAGAAAAAAATGAGAGAGTATGTACAATCTCCCTATCCAAGAAATTGGTGATGGAAAAATGCCTTTCAATAGCAAACAAATTGAATGGAGCCTGATTAGTGAAGGAGGAGGAATGGATCTTTGTGCAGCCATCCCGATTGGCAAAGTTAAGGCCTTTGTTAAAGGTGAAGGCACTCTTGATAGTGCAGAGACTAAATTCAACCACACCACTCATAGGATCAATGAAACATTGGATTACACTGGGCATATAACTAAGTCATATTCTTGGTATGTTGCAATCAAGCCAATCTATTCAATAATTTTTTTATGACATTTGCTTTGAACGTGATGGGTGTCATTTAAACTAACATGTTTTGTTTGTTTTCATGTAGCTATTGGTGTGTGTTTGGTCCTGACAGATAATAGGAACAAACCGTTGACCAAAGATAGAGTATTAAGGTTCCAAAAGAAAAGGGGTTATCAGTGTCATTTCATCGTCAAGGTGATGTATGAAAGACCTGATGTAGCTATAATAATATATAATGATTGTTTTCATTGTGATTCCAATGGAGAGATATGTCATGGTGTGAATGACACAAGTAATGAGCCACAAGCTATGTTTGCTCCTAATTTATCAATTGAGTGCAAAAAATATATTGAATATGTTTTGTTGATGGGTGTCTCGGTAGACATGATCTACGAGAAACATTTCATGGACCCTATTTTAATGGATATTCTTAACAAGAGGGATGAATTCCTAACAAGAAAAGATGTGGTGAATGCTTGGAAAAGAGTTCGGTCTAAAAGGTCTCAAAATCATGTGGATTCGATGCCATGATCCTGAACTTGTGGCATGTAGAGTATAGGGTATCATTTTTCTTCTATCATAGGCCTGATGGAAATAATGTACCATTGATCAAGGGGACTCAAAGCACATGGATGTGTGAGATAATGATGTGACACTCACACAATTCTATTATCTTTATGGATTCAACATTCGCCACGAACAAATATGGCATAAGTTACTTAAATAAATAAGTTGTGAAACGTATTTTACGAAATAATGCACATGACTTCATATTTCATAGATTCTAACCTTCGTATTTATTTATTTTTGGTACCAACTATACTCTTTGTTAGTATTTGATGAACAAGAGGCAGACATTCCCATGGAATGAGTTGTTTCAACCCATAATAAGATTGAACACATTTAAGTTTGGTTGGCGGAAGTGCAAAAATGGGGTAAAAAATTGTGTCGATTGGAAAGTGAATGTATTCATAACAGATGATGTGACTACCGAAATACAAACTATTAGGTAGGTTACACTTTTTTGATTGTTCACGTAATGTGTTATACAAACCGTTTGAACTCTTTTGTCTAATATAATTATTTATTTGACTCGGGGTTGTTTTTGTATGTCATGTACTCTTTTGTCTTTGACATGTTCATAGGGCATGGTTAAAGAAATTATTCAGGTAATTATTTCATTTAAATACTTTGAAATATATTTTATTGCATATATGTCCTGTGTGATAACAACGTTTGCATTATAGGTATACGAGTAAAGAAATCGGGATGAAGATATTTGAGAGATTAGCTTCCATCATGTATGCTTCTGATGCTTAGGAAGATATTACTTTTTACTTTACTTGATGAATTCATGGAAGAATGCAAGGATAAAACATAGTTTATGGACTCCTTCAAAAATACATGGTGTGATAATGATGGACATGTTTTGGTAAGTCAAATCATTCGATCTCATATTAAATTAATGAAAATTTGTTAGTATAAGATAATTCAATGTCATTTGGTTGATTTTTTTAAATATTTAAAGCTATGTGGGCAAAGAATTATAACAATTTTAAGCATGCAAATCAGGAGACCAATGCAACCATAGAGTCATACCATTCACTTCTAAAGTTAATATTTTGTGTGACCGCATGATGAAATGTACTAGAATAATGGATCATTTGTATTATACTCTTGTGTATAAGGTGGACACATATTACAAACAAAAGAGAAGGTTGCAACAATCAAGATTTTTAAAAAACTACAAAAAAGAGAGACATGACTTAATCACCAAAGAGAGGGCTAAGGTGATCCCAAATATATATGTCATTTCACATCAATTTAAAAGTGGTTCTTTTATGGTGAAAATTCATACCTTAAGGGACATGTGGTACCTAGTTAGATAGTGTGATCCAGAATTTCATCTTTGTGAGTGTCCATGGGTTATGTGAGGGAACACTTGCAAACATGTTTTGAAGATTTTGGAGCTTGATAGGAGAAATAGGTTGGGTCCATGTCAACAACCAGAAATGATCAAATGTAAAATAGAGATTATGTAATTTCAAATTGATGTGAAGAAAATATTTTCTTTCGTTTAACTATATTGCAGATTATTAACGAATATTTTGTTGTGCAGTTGATGTCACATGTTTCCAGGCACATATCACAATTGACCAAATTAGGGGTGATAGTTCAAGGACCTCTCACCACACATCAAAAATTGATGTTAAGTGAAGGTTTTATTAAGTCATAGAAACAAGTTTAATAACACTGTGTTATTCAAATGGTTTTATATTAGTAATGTCATTTATTGACAATACATACACAGTTTGTGTTGTATGCTTGGGGACAAACACCGTGATAAACACCACAATTTATTTGATAGGAGGAGATGGTTCACATTCACCTCATGTGGCATCAATGTTTAACCGTAAGAGATTTTCCTCTCTACATAAGAAAATTGGACCTTTGTTACATGTGTAATCGATGTTGCATGGTTAATAATAAGCTTTTCTAAGATCCCATGTTATATGCATGCGTAGTTAATATTCCAAGATTTGAGATGATTTTTTTGAGTGGTAGATATGTTTACGAATAATCTCAGCAGTCATTAATGATGGAAGGTAAAAAAAATTTACTTGAAGGAAACAAAATTTTCCTAACTATATTTCATCATGGAAATTGGTTGTGTTTTTCAAATTGTAACATTCTCAGTCCTCTTGGCATTTGTAGCTAATGTTCCAAGCTTTGAGATGACCTTTTTGAGCAGTAGAGATGTTTATGAATCATCTCAACACTCATCAACGATGAAAGGTAATATTTTTTTTTGTTACTCAAAGGAAACAAACTTTTTGTAACTAAATTTTATGTCATGCAAACTAGTTGGAAAAGAGTGTGTGTTTTTTAAAATGTGACGTTGTTAATTCTTATAGTATCCACAATGAATGTTAGAAGTTGTGAGATGACTGAGTTGAGCATGAGAGATCCTTATGATTTGTCTCATCATCCATTGATGGTAGAAGGTAAGATACATATTTTTTGATGACTGAAGGAATTTTTTTTCTTAACTACATTGCATCAATGTGTTTTTCAACCTACACAAATATTATAATATGTTTTCTGTATAATACCATAGGCAAACATCATTGTCTCAATTTATGATGCATTTGTAAATAGCGATGCTCAAAATTGGTTTGGCAAGGTAACACCTCAAATTCATCATCCACACAAATTTGAAAGCACTGAACATTTTGGGCCCACCTAAATTCTAGAAATATCATATGAATTTTTGATGTCATTGTTGGACATGCCCCCAAAAACAAAGGAGCAAATTTAAGCTTTCACGGCCCATGTTTTACGGGTTTAAGCCCCATCAGTCCTGGTCCAATAAATTTACCAATTCTTCGGTAGAGAATTTTTGAAAACAACTTCATGAACCAAATGTAGTACCATTTAATTTCATTGTATATTTGAGTGATACCACCACAACTCGTATGTGGCCTTGGTTTAATTTGAGGAGGAGACAACATCATCATTCTTTGCGCAGGGAAGTGATTGTAAAAAGATTGAATAATGACACAAAATATATATGATTTCCCAAACAATCACTATTCAAAGAGGAATGAAAGACAACATTCACAAGATTCCAAGAAATCTATAGTGGCAAAGTGTGAAACTATTGCTAAAAAAATGGGTAAGCATGTATGTCACAATTAAGTAATTAGAAATGTTATAAATATACCAACATTGTGTTCTATGTTTTTATATTATGCATGTAGCTTCTCAGACCTGATAAACTAATTCTCAGTGAAGATTATATTATACCAATTACTCATGCTCACAGAGTGAGTTTTATTGTCCATAAAAAGTGTGGCGTAAAGTTTCTCATCACAATAAAATGTATTGTCCATGTGTCTTATTGATGTGCTATTTTTGAATCAGATTAACATTTATTGTTAATATTTTGTTTATAGGTGTGGAGGGGAATTTGGGGAATAAAGACATATGTGAAAGAAATCAATAACATTAGTTACGAAATTGTGGGTTGTAGGATTCAAAATGGCATAATGCGTTCTTATATAAATTCACCTTCTTGTAAATGAAAATTGTAAAATTGAATAAATTATATGTAATGATAACCACTCTTTTCATCATCCCTATTCTTAATAATCATTGTTGTAAACACAATCACACACTTGGGTACATTTCTAGTTCCTAATCACATACTACTATTCATATGATTCCTAAGTGATAAAACTAGTAATTGACGTCTATCTTTGCAATCTTTTGTCTTTTTTATTTCCTCTTTGGTCTTACACACCCCACAACCTAGTCTGATCTTCATTGCTTTATCTTTCTTGACTCTAGACACCATTGCCCAACCAGGACACCATTGCCTAGGCACCCTCATCCCCTATGAGCACCCCTGACCTATTTGTATCTTACTCACCTCTTCTGGGCCTCTTTTATATTTTGGGCATCTTGTTTTCTTATGAGTTGACCTTTAGTTTTCAATTATGAAATTCAGTTAAGGGAATCATATGAATACAAATCTATGTGGCCATAATAAGGGACCAAACTCTAAGCATATACTATCACCACCTAAGGTTGAATTAAAAGGAATTCTAAGAGCATCAAAACATTCATTTAGAACTCACTCAAGGGATAAGGGACTGCATTTTCTACATACATGCATAGGAGGGGAAGTTCATTTTTCCATCCACACATCTACTTACATTGGTACATCTTACTATCGCTCGCTATCAAGTGCATCTTGCACAAGAGCTACATAGGGCATGATTTTTATCACACACGCTCAAGAACTACATGGATTCTGAGATGTAGTGCAGTTCTTGGCCGTAAGTTCACTCTTTTGGGTGACCATTGGGGTCAGTCTGACTCCCTATTTACATCTTTTTCTTTTTAGGATTTGATGTTTTTTGGGGTTTTGTAGGTTATCTCTCTCTCTTTAGGTTACAGGAAAACTTGGAGATCAACCAATGACACACAAGCGATCAACAACAAAGGTTAACGACCATCTTACGACACAAGAAGTATTGGTTTCTAACCATTTTTGCAATCACGGGTGCACAATAGAGGTATCTAGCACCCAAGGGACCATGACCTAGTTTAGGCTCCCTTTTCTAGGCTTATTCAGAAGTTACAAAATTTACCAGACACAGTTACGACAGTCATCTCCTCATGTTTACCAGTTTTCTAGTCCATAACACTTTGGGATCTATTGCAAAATCAAAGAAGTTTTATATTCCCTCTCTTGCACTTAGGGTCTTAATTTTCATTAGTTTATTACTTGCATCAATTCTATGCTATAATGTTTATTTATCATATGTGACTCTGTAATATCTTAGAGTTTAGCATAATTTCAATATTTGTTAAATCATTTGGTGAACCCATCACTCGAATCCAACCTTCTTTCTAGGGTTTTCTTCTTATGACCATCACTAGTAGTGGTCATTTTGGGTCTTTTGAGTATTTAGAGCTCTCTCCATCTACCCATATGGTTTCTAAATCAATGGTTGAATCTTATAAACCCTTTGATAACTCTCAAAATGTTCCTCTAAAAAACATTGAAACATCTGATAGTGAGAAATCATATGACGAGGATACCAGCGTTGATTAAGAGCAATTAGACAAGCTTACTAATTTTCATCAAGCTTTGCGTGAAAATCCAGCCCATCTTTTGCATATTCTTCATGCTTTGATTACTATCAAAAAATCTCGAGATGCTACTTCTACATTGTTATCACCAAATCATAACACCCCCCGAATTGCTAGCTTGTGATTGAGGTATTCGGTGTGATTGGGTAACATGGGTATCATCTCTCAAGTTGTGGGACTTGCGGGCTTGAGATGGACCTCCGAATAAGGTCATCTTACTCTTCCTAAACTAAGCACTATACTACTCCTAATGCAAGCAAAACAACTAACTAAACCTATACTAACATTCCAAGGAGACAAGGAGAGAGATTGCATGAAATAAAAACTTATACTAGAAGTGGTGATGCACCAAGAAAAGGAGGTTTTCTAGACAATTCTCAGCTTGCAAATGGAGAAGGATGATCATGGAAAGGATAAAATAGGTATCATAGACCATAAGCATAATAACTTCCAAAACTTGCAATGGAAACAAAAGGTTGTACAATATACCTACAAACATGAAGAGAGGAAAAAGAGAACAATAAAAATAATGCAAGGATAGGAAATTAATCACAAAACACAATTCTATTACTCTAGGCACATGCATAGTGCATCATTACAACAAGAAGAGGTAAAAGTTGTCATTATAATTTTTAGAAGGAAGGATTGAAGCCTCTAAATTCACCTCATTACAATCCTTCCTATAATGACAACAACTCATTAATTTTTAGAAGGAAGGATTGAAGCATAGTGCATCATTACAACAACTTAGCTTGAGAGGAAGAGCGAAAGCATGGAAGAATTGTCTAACCTCTTGTAATTTTGCGTTCCCCTACATTTATAGAATTATCAGTGAGTGAGAGAAAGAGGGAGAATTCCTAAATTCTAAGCATGATTTCAGTAGTTCATGGAGGCCATGCCTCTTCCCATGTTTTCCTGCAACACTCCATGTTTTCTTGCATCATCACTTGTACCCAAAGAAACCTCCCCACCATGCCTTCATTAATATTAAATTTCCCTCCATTTTAATTAAAAATATATTTAATATTCTTAATGGAGTCAATTTTTGCCTTTGGTAGGACCCCTTGGGTCAAAATTTGCATTTAGGGGGGGGTTTTGGGTTGTTTGGATGGCCAACTCGTCAACCAGCTCGCTTGCCAACTCGACGAGCTGGTTGGCGAGCTCCTCGTTTTACCCACTGCGAGCTCCTCTTTTCTGCTACACCGATGAGCTATCTACTATTCACATCACTTTATGCTTCACACCAACCTCCCTCCTATTTTATTTGACCCCGCCGATCCAAACACGACTCGCCATTGTGAGTTCCCTTCGTTTCTTCGCTTCTCACATGCATTGGGCGGTTCTCTTGAAATTTCCTCATTGCGCAGGCACATTACCACATTGATGCCGAGTTCATCAACTTTCCATCTAACACCTTGTCAACATGTCACTGGGTGCCTTGCCAGATGAATGATCCCACTACCTTGGCAGTCAACTCAACGCTTAACCTAACACCTACCCCTTTCACATCATCACGTTCATCGAACACCGAGTGTTGATCGAGAAACCCAACTACCTCTAAAAAACCTTGGCTTGCATCCCCGAAAATAAAACCCAATACAACTCGAGCAGTGACTCCCGAAGTGGCCGCTGACTCTGAACTTTGAGCTCGATCTGACATCAAGCTCAGACATTTCACTCACATCGTCATATAGCACACCCTCCATTCTCCAATATACATGAGTTCTGAATTTGGGGCTTAAACATCAGAATTCGTCCCCCTGTTCACATCAACTCATTAAACCATGTTACGAAACACAAAACGTTGAATGTATGATTTCAAACTTTCCTTGGAAATCAACCTCCAAGCCAGTTCCCAATTCACCTTTGTGGCATGCTCGACCAACGTCCCAAGCCATCACCTCAAGTCACGCTATGACCTCGACACTTCACCCTGGGCTCGCCAACACCTGACACAATCTGATTCAACTTGAAACCTCATCGAGCTATCCTTCTATCTCACGGGCTCAATCCTAAGCATGCCCTAACCGACATTCAACCAACCCCCATGTGAATATTTCACCAAGTCACTCGGATCTTGCTTCGAAGTGCACCTCACCTGATCATGAGATTGAAACCCCAAGAAAACATTAGCTCGCTTGAGCTATTAGGGACATAGCCTCAAATTCACAATAGCTTGCCAAGCTATTTTTAGCTCAGTGCTATTGTGCTCTCCAAAATTGATTTTTCCCCAAAACTGATTTCCTTAGGATTTTATGATTTTCCAACCAGAGGATCATGAAATCTCAGTAAGGACCCCTAGAATTGGTTTATTAATTTTGACCATTTTTTACTCGTGTTGACTGAGTGTGGGCCCACCGGAGCCTGTTTCCTGACGCTGGTTGGGCTCTGGACTCTCTTCAACCCAGAAGAGGAAAATATTTCTTCTGATGATCCTAATTATTCTTGAAACTCATGGAATTTTACACGAAATTTCCCGGAATGCTTCATGAAGGCCTTTTTGGTCCCAGGGTCCAATCTACCCTCGTTGTCCATTTTTTCCCAGGGGAAAAAATGGATAACATTTTGGTGAGTCATGGGGACATCTTCCTGCTAGATGTGTTTGACCAGTAGCCTGAAGCCTCCATTGGGCATGAAGTCACCATTAATAGCTTGAAACTAATACAAAACTTTGTAATTCTGACCCTGGAATACCTTGAGACACCACTGCTCAAATCTGGAGGTGATTCGCTGCTTGTACTTCCCAATATTTATAAGAAAATCTCAAAGTTTGCATGAGTGAAAAATTGTTTTGATTTGAAATTTTCTTTTGACTGCCACCTCTGCAAATTGACCTTTTGGGATGAAAATGAAGGCCTGTAGTTGTCCCAACATCTGATTCTTGTGCCATGTCTAAAACATGATTGATTGATGATTCCTTAGCCAATACTTGACATTGCAGAGCTTGGGATTATCTGTTGATTTGGGAAACACCTGTTTTCCTCATTCTACCTATTTCTCTTAATGTCATCGAAGGCTGGAGCTTCCTATGAACCCATGAGGTTTTCAACTCAAATGAACTCAAGAAGGATTTGAGGTTGATCTTCTACTTGATGCCTGAGAGGACCTTGAATGAATTTGGGGAATTGCCTACCCAATCCAGGAATATGCAGGTTGCCATGAGGCCTAACATCTGTACTATAACACGTTGGGGCTCTAGGTCCCTTTGTTTGTGTGGTACAACTCCACTTTATTTTGAATGAATAAAAAGAGATTTTTTTTGGCTAAGATGTCGAGGATCCAATAAGCACACTCCACTATATCCACAAAAAATTCTTGCAATGAATTGCAAGGGATAAATTTGTTGAAAGATGGGGGAAAGGGAGTGAGAAGTTAGGTAGGGAGAATTAACTCTGTAAGTAGAAAATCATAGTATTTCCAAATTTAATTAGAAGTTTCACATTCATAACATATAGGAAAGAAACAATCATGTTTAGAATATCAACGATGAGAGGAAACCATGCACAAATTTTTTCACACATTCATGCATCATGAAAAGAAGAATCTCCTTTTGACATCTTCACAAGTTGTATAATGCTTACAAGATAGAGGAAAATTAGATAAGGAAAGTGGAAGAATACTATCTCTTTTGCCTTGCTAAAAAATGTTCCCTCTTGATTGCACAACATTGACAACCCTTAATCTAGAGTATGCCATTACATTATATAGACCTTTCATTTGTCTAACGCCCACGCGACCTTTCATTTTTCCTTTCCACTTGTGACATTTGACATTCCTAGGAAAGAATATTAAGCTCCCTTTATTAGTTTAGGGTGAATTAGTACATTTTGAACTATAGTCACATTAATGAATAAGAAGGTCATTATGATTACTCATAATGAAGACTTAGAAAAGGGGGTAGAGAAGAGGAGGAAGAATGAGAGAAGAGAAGAAGGAATGCTGATGAAGATGATGCCTTGCCGCCTTTGCCTTGTTGCCTGACTGGTTTGAGGAAATGTCCTAATGCAGTGAATTTTGAATCTCTAAACTTTTTCCACCATGATAAAATTCCTTTAGATGATGCAAAAATACCTCAGCTTAAAAATGAGTGTTTAGAAACACTATTGAATGATCCCCTTGATGACTGTAGGTGTTTCTTACTGAGGTCCACTCTGAAGAGGTTTGAGGATGGAAACTGATGTTTGATGAATTCTACTACATATTCATACTTGTGTACTCATCAGAAATCTTTGATGAAGTCTATTTTGAACATGTTTTCCCCGCCAGTGATGACCACAATTTAAATCCTTTTACATGATGTTTGGACATCTCAAGTCATGAAATGAGTGTTGAGAAACATTGTTTCAAGAATTCCCAATGTGAGCTTGAGATGAACATAGTAATTGCTCATGATGATCCTCCTTGATACTTTATTGATGAATCACTTCGAATCATTTAGCTCTCCCCAACCAACTCATTTTGAATCACCCATCTCCCTGAGTGATGAAGATGGATTCATCTGTTGCGCCTTGCGATGCACTTCTTTTCTTCTGAGCACACTTAAACTCAGAATGATGTTTCCAAGACCAATATGAATTTGTTAATATTTTTAACCTTAGAATCATCCTACAATCCTGTGAAGAGTCCAAAAAGTGGAAAGATAAGTCAAAATTGAACCATTTGCAAATTTCTACGCTTAAAACTGAAACTTGTTATTTTTAGACTCTGGGCTTCAGGAGCTACTATTTTGGGCAGGGTTGTTTTTAGCCTTGGTTTCAAAAATGAGAGGTTTTCTTCATGCTCAAATCTTGCTCACAGATGTTTTAGGTCCAATTTGAAGCACTTTCTATTTTTAGAATTTTTTTTTTGCTTTTTCGGCCCACATACCCTAGTTTTCAATTTAAGTGATTTCTGGGGTTTTTCTCTTCTGAAGGTTTTTACTGTTTTAGGAAAGCTACTATAAATAAAAAGTGTGAACAAGTGGAAATTACTATTTTTGGAAACTAGTTTTTTGGGCCTCGATTTGATGAAAAAATTCCATTTTCCTTCTGGGTTTTTGTTTTTGAGGCTTCATTTAAAGTTTCATGTTTACCCACTTCTCGGATTGATGACAAATGACATAAGAACGTTTTAGGGCACAAATATTTGGATGGATCCATAAAAATTTGATGAAGTTTCTAGAAATTCTATTTTATGCAACTTTAAGGTGTCTGAGAGATGATGAGATGTCCAAATTTTCATTGGATTTTGCTCACCGGTTTGTAAGATATGAGCATTTCTTCATTTTTCTTCACAAGGGTTTCTGTAGAAATTCGAGCAAGGTAACAACTGGAAAATGGATATTTCTAAGTGGAAATAGAAATTAAGGATGGATAAAATGTGTAAAAATCAATGGTAAAGGGTAAGGAATAACAAAAATGGAGGAAAAAGAAAGTGCTGACGGTGAGGGTTTTTCTTGTGCGTGCGTGCGACTAGAAGTGGAAACATTATGAAACAACACTAAATATTAAAAATTTGAAAATTTTCACAACTTGGGGATGATCAAACTTTCTTTTCCCAACCATCCAAAATTTTTGGGATGGTTTGTGCAAAAAATTATGCCCCCATCCCATTGGTCCAGTTGTTGCGTTATGATTTGCAGTTGAGGATGAGAGGGGGGTTGGAAATAAAACACTTAACAACGTATTGGGGTCATCTGGGTGACCAAGGGTCAAAATGGGAGGGGGACACATTTTAGTGTCCCAAATATCCCAAAAATTTGGGATAGTTGGTGCATAAAATAATTCCCTCTCTTATTGGGCCACGTGGCGCTGCGTGATTGGACGAAGTTGGGGGTTTGAAATTGGTGCACGGAGGCTTAACTTGGCAAAAGGAGCTCTAAAACAGACACATCATAGTCCAAGGGATTAAATGGGATGGGGGCATATTTTTTTGTCCCAAATGTCCCAAATTTTTGGGACATTTGGTGCACAAAAGTGTGCCACTCTCTGATTGGCTCAAATTTCAAGCTTGAAAATTGACTAACTCCCAAACCACACCTTGGAGAGCAACTTGTTAGATGTATAACTTGAGCTCCCGGATGTCTTTTCCCACACTTATCTATATGAAATTGATTGGAAAAGGATTTTTTAACACAAAGGTGATGGTCTCATACCTTGGTTCTTCCTAAAACCCCTAAAAATAGGATTTTTCTTCAGATTAAAAGGTTGTGCATGCTGAAAATAGGTTGTGGACAGAGCCTCCCGAGTCTTGTGAAAAATGTGAGACCACCATCCTCTAAAGATATAAATTAAATTTCTGACGATATTTTTTTCGGCTCCTAACTCCTTACTGGGCTCTCGGAATTGCTTCCCAAAGCTCAGGGGTTGTTTTCGCTTTGTGCACTGCTTCACCCTCCAAGACACACTTTTGCTGAAACTAATCCAAAACCTTTAGAACTCCCCAAATTCTTCCAAAAACAATCACACAACATTCTTATCTCTCTGGTACACCTTCATGATGAGTTTTAGTCTTTTTTTCCGGTCTGGGGGGTGTTTACCAGCCTCAGGAAGACCAAAGAAATCCCTTTCTTAAACTCCTCATAAATCTTGTCTTGAAGAATCTTACCATGTCAGAGCTTGAATAGACTTGACATCCCTAAATCACATATAAACATAATAACAAGACACATTGGAAACTCTAAAGGATGGTATAGGACCGCATAAGGTTTAGGGTGATCTGGAGGAGGGTTCAGGATGACCTTTAAGCAAAAAATTTCATCGTAGGGTATGGTTGTCATGCTTTCAGGTGTGAATTTTACCCTTGCAAAAATGCATGATAACAACTAGCTGTGACTTGGGGACATTTTGTGGATCGAGTGTAACAAGGAAATGACATGAGAACTCCAAAATCTTAATTTCAGTTTACATATTAGTGCCTTATCCATTGGGCTTCAGAGAAACACAAAACTTGCAAGAGATGAATGGAAAGGAGACACACACACAACACACACAATTGAAGGGAAACATACCACTCTGAAAAGGGGAAAACACACATAATAGGGAAAGGGAAATAAAAGTAAGCTGCCTATAGTACAATGTAGGGGACAACCCACTTTTATAGTAGTGTTCCTCTCTTCTCAGAGGTCACCTTTGAGTGGGTAACAATAAGTGATGATGTTCTGTGAAGTCGTTGACTAGTTCAAAAAATTAGTTTCCTTTCCTCAACTGCTTATGAAAGCTAGGTTTTTTCATGACTACCTATATACTTGGGAGGAGTGAGCCTATATGATCTCTTAGATGTTCAAAGCTTCACTCAGAAAATCCATTACTCTCATTATCTTTGAAATCAATTTCAGAATGCTAGTTGCCTTCTATGTTCACCCACACTGCTGATTTTTTGTTGAGCACCTCATCGCTGCCCCAAGGCTGATTTTTGTTTGAAATATTGAGTTTTCTTCTTTCCATTCATCTCATTGACATATTTTCCACAAGAGATCTTAAGTTCACATTTTTTCTCCATTCCACTATGAGGTGTTTGAATATTGATTGGAGGATCAGAAATAACCACATACATGTCTTGTATGGCCATGACATGAGCAAAGAGGTCAAGACTTAGCTTGGGGTCTTCCACACCTTCTACCACATTCAAGCTTTCTAGTATGGAATCCTTCAGTGAAGTTTCCAATAGTTCAAATTTACATTCATTTGAAGAACCTTCCTCTTGAAAATCAAGGCAATCGTTTAGAGGAATTACTTCATTACCCTGAAGCTCATTGCATTTCACTACTTCTTTATCAAGGGGATATTCATCTTTAATGACCTCAACACCCTTTGTTTCAGATTTTTCATCATGGAAAGAGTCATCGTCTTCAAATGGGAAATAAAATATCTCCATTTCATTGTTGCATCCATCAACCATTGGCTCGGGAGGGACATTGGATTTTTCATCTTTTTTTAATTTCAACATGGCCAATCTTCAAACTGGTTAAGGCTTCCAAATCAGATTCTCATTTGTCTTATAGATCCATAGCTTTCATCAAGAATTTGATACTGATTTTAGGGTCCTCTATCTCTTCTGTAACTCTTAGCTATTTTCTGCATGAAGTCTTTCGTTAAATCTCTCAAGAGCTCATCACAAACTGGATTTTCTCCCTCACAGGTGACATGATCATGAGAATATTCTTCTTCAAATGGGAATGAGAATATATATTCCTCATGTATATGCACATAGGATGATTTCTCAACTTGTAATTCATCAAGGAACATTCCATCTTCCTCACAACTTGCATTATTTGGAAATTCTAGATTGTCCATTTACAATTCAAGATTCCTCAATGCTTCTTCAAGATCAATAATTCTTCGTAAATAAATGCTTGGTCCTATCAAGATAGGGATATCACCTACCTCCTCAGATGTTACAAAAAGGTTCATCCTCCCACTATTTTGGTATATAATTTTAGCTCCTGGATTTCCCACGTTTTGCACTGTGTACCTCATCTTCTTCTCCAAAAGAAATTTTTCCATATCTCCCTTAACTGGAATGGTAGCAAAAGACAAATTCATTTGGTTCTTTCCTCCCAAATCTCAGTAGAAGCTTCTACTTAAAAAAATTCAAAATGAAGATCGGAATGTCTGCTACCAAAATCAGTCATTGAAACCTTTTTGTCTGGGAATTTGCAAGAGCTGCTTGTGCATATTTGACCTTCCCTACAAGTGGGACTTCTTTTGACTCCATGGAGTAACAAGAGCCACCTGGGACCTGAGTCATGGTGAGTTTGAGAGCATTTGAAACCTTCACAAGGAATTACATTATTAATAGGCACTTGAATCTATTATACAATTATTCAATCATGTATTCTCCAATGAAGAAGGGAGACATAGAAAGGATCTACCTTATCAGTCTTTGATGCACTCAAAGGAACCATGTTCTGCGATGAAGGTTTAGGTGGAGTTAGTAATATTCCTTTAGAACTAGGAATTTTGGAACTGGGATTTGAACTACCACCCTTGATATAATAGATAAGCTTCTTGAATCGTTCGAGATGTGTTCACATATATTTAGATTTGAAAGTTTGCACTTTAGTCTTGTTCATAAGTTCTGTGATATCAAAAGGAGAAAATGTGGACAAGGGGTATAAGCCACTACTTTGGAAGTTAGGACATGCTTGGAAACAGGGGTAGATGCTTGGGGAATGGAGGCTGATTTGAAAGGTACATTAGATGCTTTTTAAGGGCTAGATTTTACAAAAATAGAGTTAGATTTAGAAGGGGCCTTGGAAGACTTAATTTGAATGAGAGGTAACTTGTTGCTCATCATGGGATTTGGTTTCTCTAATGTAGACTCCATAGAGGGTTGAAGTGGAGATCCTCTACTGATAATTTTTTTTCATAGAGTCACTAGAGAAGGATCTTCAATCTTATTTTTTGCAACCCAAGTGGAGAAAGAAGCTCCCTTTTGAGACTAAGAGTGGCTAAACACCGCACATGAGAAACTAGGTACATCCATGTCATCATCTTCATCACCTCCATAATACTCACAAAATCTAATTTGTACATTGTTATTTACTTCTTCAACCTCTAGGAAATGACCTTCTTCACTTTCTTGTTCGAGTCCTTCTTCATCTCCTTGAGTCCCACAACTTGCATTGACAGGTGGGGCCTCCAAGGAAAGCCTTCAGGGTGCTCTTGCGATCTGATTTCTGTTATGGATTTGAGGAGATGCTCATTGAGAAACTTCCCTCTTCAAAAATTTCATCTCATTTACCAATTTTTGCAACAATGGATCTTTTCTCTCATCGTTGGGATGTTGAGATTTATCCTTTAAATGGTTTTTAATATTTATGGATATGATGAGGTCATCTTCAACTTCAATGGCCATTCTTTGTGTTTGTGCAAGATCCCTCATTTGAACCCTTTGGACAAAGAATCCTACCTTCAACATTTGAGCATTAATGAAGAACCTTTTCATGTTGTTATCAGAGGGCACACATTTAATAGGTATACTTTTGAGTAACTTGTTATAATGAGCTACGAAATCTCTCATATTACCATTAGACCCCTTCTTCATTTAGGCCAACTGCACTAAGAGGTCTTGACAATCTTTGGTAGATTTGAATCTTTCTTTGAACCAAGCCTTGATGTCATCCCAACTAGTGATGGAACTAGCTGGCAGGAGGTAGAATAATTAAACTACTTTTTCTTGTAGGGAATCCACGAATAATCTCATGGTAACATCTTCGTGTTCAATTCCAAGGATTCCACATGATGTGATAAAGGCCGAGATATGCTCTTCTAGAAGTTATGTGCCATCACCTTTGAACTTTGAAAAGTTATTATGGGAACTCATTAATAGATTGTGAAGAGGAAGTGTAAGAGTGAGTAGACCTATATTCTTCCCCATGCAACAATGGGTTGAAGTATTTCTTCTTCATCTGTCTTTGTTTCTTCCGTTTCAGCTTTGACTTCTACTTCAGAAACTTCTTCTCCAAATTCTTCTTCTAGTTCTTGTTCTTCTTGATTAGGAAATTAAATTTTCAATGGTGTTTGGAAAAAGGGAGAATTTTCAAGAGGAGTATCAATAGGAATTTTGATTAGATTACCAGGTGAACCACTTGAATCTGATGGGGATGAGGCTTGAGAGAAATAGTATGGATTATCTCTGATTTTCTCTCATATATTTTACAAATTCTTAAAGGCAGGATAAACACCTCCTCTTAGCATATTCAACCTAGTATATGTATTTTTAGCCAAAGTTGGGAAAGTATTGCAATGTGAATATGAAGGGACACTATGGAATATGAAAGTTAATTCACATGAACAACAATGGGCTCTTTAGCAATGGATTTCCATCATTTAATTTTTCGTGTTTTTTCAAATTTTGACTTTTTTTTATATTTTTGGAATATTTTCTTTTTAGGATTTTGTGATCGTATTTTGGGTGCATATTGCTGCCAAGTCTGCCCCATGGTGGGAACCAAAAACTGTTGGCGATAAAATTTGTTAGGTAGAAAAAATCGTGGGTATCTTGCCAATGCATTAGGACTCTAGGTCCCTTTGTTTTTGTGGTATAAATCCACTTTATTGTGAATGAAAAAAAGGGAAATTTGTTATTGGTCAAGAGGTCGAGGATCCAACAGGCATGCTCCACGATACCCGCAAAAAATGCTTGAAATGAATTGCAAGGGAGGAATTTGTTGAAAGATGGGGGAAAGGAAGTTAGAAGTTAGGTAGGGAGAATTAACTCTGTAAGTAGAAAATCAGATTATTACCAAAGTTAATTAGAATTTTCACATTCACAACTTATAGGAAAGAAACAATCATGTTAAAAATATCAACGATGAGAGGAACCATGCACACAAAGTTGCACACATTCATGCATCATGAAAAGAAGAAACTCCTTTCTTTATCGACATTTTCACAAGTTGTACAATGCTTAGAAGATAGAGGAAAATTAGATAGGGAAAGTGGAAGAATGCTATCTCTTTTTCCTTGCTAAAAAAATATCTCTCTTGAGTGCACAAAATTGACAACCCTTAAGCAAGAGTATGCCATTACATATATAGACCAAGAAAATATCCTTCGTCTACCCCTTACGTGACCTTTTACTTTTCCTTTCCACTCGTGACTTTTGACATTCCTAGGAAAGAAAATTAAGTCCCCTTTTATTAGTTAAGGGCAACTTATTGCATTTTGAACTATAGTCATATTAGTGAATAAGACGATTGTTATGATTGCTCACAATGAAGAATTAAAAAAGGGGTTAGAGAAGAGGAGGAAGAATGAGAGAAGAGAAGGAAGAAGGAATGCTGATGAAGATAATGCATTTCCACCTTTGCCTTGTGTTGGCGAGAAAATTTGTTGAGTGGAAAAATTTGTGGATTTCTTGCCAATGCTATGGGAGTTGAATTCCCTCTACTTAAATGGCGCAACTTTCATATTTGCATGCATGAGTAAAGAGATTTTTATCCGTGGTGGCCTTACGGCCAGGGATCCAATAGGAGCACTCCACTGACCCTGTGCCAAAGCTAGAAATTGCTTGCTAGAGATGAATTTGTCAAGAGAGTGGGAAAGGGAGTGAGAATATGAAGTAGGGGAAACTAATGCTACAAGTATAAAATTAGATTCTTACATATACTAGTAAGAAAATCTTACACATACATTTTTAAAGAAGAAAACAACATGATTTTGGGACCAATGGCTAGAGGAAACCATACGTACAAATTCATATGCCTTGGAAAACACAAAGTTCTTCCTTTATTAGCTTGCAAAATCATAGTTGTACATAGTGAGGAATTGAGGAAATTAAAGAGGGGGAGATAACAGAAAATGGCTAACTCTTTTTCACTCACAACTAAGCAATAACCCTCTCATGAATTTACGAGAATACAACCAACTAAGAAATTTCAGAAGTTCTAAAGATTCAGAAGAAGCTCAAATGAGAAGCTCATTACAATTTATAGAAGAGCAGAAACTCTTCATCTTCCCGGTAACCTTTCATATGTCCTATTTTTGATTTTAGACTATTCATATTCCTATCAAATATTAAGTCCCTTTTATAAAAACAAGGCAACTTAATTTTTACAACATGTTTCTAAAGTCACTTTTAATTGAATTAAAGACATATTAAAAAGTACAAACTCCAACACAAAATTAGATCATTGAATATATATATATATATATATATATATAGAGAGAGAGAGAGAGAGAGAGAGAGAGAGAGAGAGAGAGAGAGAGAGAGAATCATGCATAAGAATGAGCTGCTCCAGTGGACCTGATCTCACTTCTTGACCAGTCTCCATCTCGTGTTGCTAAGAAGATATTTGTTTCTCCAACTCTTTGCTGAAATGAGTTGCTACTAGTTCTACTCTGTTAGCATGGGGCATACACACACAACTTAAAGTCTCCGTCTACCCATCAAAAACATTGTTGATATCTTTGCACTTTATGAACCATGATGGATGCTTTTCTGCAATGAGTGCAATGGTGACACAAATGCCTGAGAGGAATTCTAGGGTATCCTTATTGAAGGATAATGGATTGCCCACCTTTTTTTTAACATATGATTCGAACGGCCCAATCAGCTCATCGACTGTTGTATTTTCTCCCATTGCAAGCACTCTGAGTTTATGAATTTGGTGATTAATACTATCTTATAACTTGTATGTTTGTTCCTCTTTTTCCTCCAATTCAGCGACTGCTCAGTTAATTGCTTCAAATATGATTTCTAAGGTCCTTGACCATATGTTGTAAAAGTCTTCAGAAGGGGTGCCAAAAACCTTCTTGCTAATAGACTCCTGAGAGTGAGTGTTTCTCATTTCACTCACCAATGGACATAGAGGACCCCAGCGATCCCTTTCTTTCTCCAAATCTTCTTTGAGTGCCTGCATCCTATTTGCAGTTGTACACATGTAGGTGAAGAGTTTGACTGCCTCTTGGAGCACCAAATTTCCCTTTTTGTAAACTGTGCTGATCCATTCGTTATTAGCTCATCCTTGCACCGTGAACTCTTGTGCCCTCTTGTTGAAGTTGCTAATGGGTGCAAATTTTTTGATAGGAATTGTTGAGGCATTTGGATCCACTAGGTGTTGTACATAGGACAAAAGAGTTTGCACATGCTCTTTTATCATGTTAATATTTTTCTTATATTCTTTGTTCCTTTCCACCAAGCGGTTAGAAAAATGTTGGTACATATGCAAATCCCCTTCATGAGTAGCCGAACCTAGTTGGATTGTGCTCATTTCATAATTAGCCTGTGTCATTTCATCCACTGGCTTGATCACCTTAGGTTAGGCTACCTCAATATACTAGTTACCTGTTTCTCCACTGTAGAGATGTGATGCCATGTGCACGATTTTATTTTTCTTCCCTTGGCCAATAAGGTAATTGCTGATAAATCAAGGACCCTGACCTGTTGAACTATGCGTGTATCAGGTGTTATTGTCTCCTACATTCATGGGAACATTTCATCAGACTCAGGCTCTATGATAGGTATATCAACCATTCCTTACTCAGGTAGAGGAGGCATATCTTGGATGGGAGAGGCAATAGTATGGACAAGAGGTGAGGCCTCCTATGGCGGTTTGAAGATTGGGTCTTAAACTACGTGCTCTTCTTTTACTTGTGTCTCTATCATTGGGTCTTCCTCTTACATTTCTGCAACTAGGTCTTCCTCTATCTTGGCTCTCTTTGGTGACTGTTTGTGAGAAGAAGTCTCCGATTCTATGGTTTTTTGATTTGAACTTGCTCTAGAGTGTCTTGAACTCAAAGTAATTTCCACCACTTTCGATGATGATTATTGCAAAGCTTGTTTTTAACTTGTGGGGACACCTCATGATTGAATGACTATGGCTCTCTTCCTTTGTAACTAATCCCTCGTTCTCTTGACCACTTTCTCAGTTTGTTCCTTGATGTATCCTGACTCACGAATGTGCTAATTAACTTGAGATAATGGGGAAACCTTGATCGTCACATATTCAAGATCATAATTTTGTTCCATCATCTCACAAAATATTCTCATACCAAGAGAACTGAAATTTCCTCATCTCATCAACTGTCATCCTCATGTGATCCTTCTCCCATACTTTGAATTTTTCGATACAATTGGCCCAATAGTCCTTAATTTGTGGATCGTGACATAACTATGGGATATGAAATGTATTCAGATTAGCTCGTATGTTGAAGTTGGTTATGATAATGTAGGAATTCAGAGTCAAATGTGCGAAGGAAACTCCAGATGATATGCATCATTTCATTCTTACATGTGAAGACCTCAAGAGAGATGGGAAATGAGATCAACTTCTTTTTTCTACTTTTAAGTTTGTTGTTCACCTGTGTGAATAGCCTACAGAGCTCAAATAACATAATTTAGTCACTAAGGTACTTGGTAAACCTTAGGGGAGCTTGGTCGAAGCCAGAAACTTACAAGTAGGAGAAATTCAAGAACTATATAAAATAGGAACCATTATTTTTTATTAAGGATGTCGCTTGTGGTGATATCCTTGCCTCCAAATCACCCTCCAAAGTTTGGACCATATACATCATGAATTCATCATTCACATGGGTGAAGTGTCTATGACTTTCTTCCATTACTAACTGGGGAATTTTCTCGAATGACGGGACTTTGGCAACAATGTTTTGGGCGAGAGCTAGTTCCTTGAATGAACTCAAGCTAGCGAGAAAATAGACCAAAGAAGAAGTCATGTGGAACTTCTTTGTCATGGGCACTTGGAGCAATTGTAGATGTAAGTTGTCATTGCTTATCTACCCCCAATCAATCTGTTGTTTTCCTTTAGTCACTGTTAGGAGGAAAAGAGCCATCCAATCCTAAAAGTCCCTTGTACTTGCTTCTCCCATCACCCTTCTGAGAAGAGAGATTACATTCAAATATCCTTCATGAAACTCACATCTTGAGAGTGTTTTTGGCATCCTTGATGGCTTTCGTCCTATCTTCATCCATGAACATAATGCGACTCCTTGTAGGTATGCGTCCATTTTTTCCCATTTGTGCACAACCTTCTCCTTTGTGATGACCACCATTGTCAGCTCAGATTGTTCTGGGGGCTATGATTTCCATTTATGTACCATTGTCAGCTCAGATTGTTCATGTGTCAAGTTCATAGTGATGTGAGCAGGTGAAGACCAGCTCAGTACTTTGTACAGACACAGGGTGTCCTGCAGCTGCAAACAACCCACTTGTGAATACTTGATCTTCGATCTTCCCTCTCTCCTTTGCCATCATGTGAAATTTTAGATCATTGAAATCCATATAGGAGACATTTTTTTCATCTATCTTTTACTCAAACGAGAAAGGTTGTGTTGGTTTCATTCTTGAAAACTTGAACAACATGATTACTCAACACTTACTATGTCTAGGAAGGGCAACTTACTATTTTTAGTAAGTGACAGAAAATACTTCTCCGAACTCCAACTGTAGCTACCAACTTACATGTCTAACTCCTAGTATGTTTCTTTTATGAAATCCACCCTCTGAAATGAATTACTATTTTTAGTAGGTGCCTATGAGACAACTTACTATTTTTAGTAAGTATGAAAGCTCAACTTTTTCAAACCTTAATTGGATATGATAACTTGGATCTATTCTTCTCACTTTGTTCCTCTCACCTTCTAAACTAGCTTGCTATTTTTAGTAAGTGCATATGAGACCACTTTCTATTTTTAGTAAGTGTCAATTTTAGGCCGAGGTGACATTTTTAATGATTCTCATCTATAATACCTCCTCTGTGCTTACTGCCTTCTTCGCAGCTTCTTCAGATGGTGACTTTAACTGAAATAACAATCTCCCGTTTAGAAAGGCTTGCTATTTTTAGTAAGTATGCTTCTGGTCATTGGATCACGATGGGACAAAGATTTTTTATATGGGTTTTTGCCCAATATCAACCCTTTAAGATTTCAGGCTTACTCACTCGCAGGTTAGTGAGATTTTAAAACTTGAATTTTTTACTTGGCGGTGGCCACATACACGACAACCATTAATGGAGCTTGGAAATTGTAGGTTTGCTCCTTCTCCTTAGATGTTGATAAAATTTAGATTTTTTATTTGGTTTTTTTCTTCTTGTTTCACTAATGTATTTTCTTTGCAAACTGATCGCTGGTTTGTGAGGAAACGAGCTCTTTGTCT
Organism: Taxus chinensis; assembly: GCA_019776745.2. Classification (NCBI taxonomy): domain Eukaryota; kingdom Viridiplantae; phylum Streptophyta; class Pinopsida; order Cupressales; family Taxaceae; genus Taxus; species Taxus chinensis. Next base: position 17,057,614 of record CM034149.1, read on the forward strand.
TCGTTGCACAAAAAAGAGGATTTGCTTGTTACAAAAAATCCTTCTACAAATGGGAAATCCATTGTTGAGGTTTTTACGGCCTTTGAAAATAACGAAGACAACAAAAAATGGTTCTTAGATTCATGCCCTGGTTTGCAAATTATGACAATTTCTTTGTCATGCGAAAATGTGGGTTTTCAGATGAAATCCTTTATTTTACCTCCATTCTTCACCTTTTCAATCTTATTTTCTTCTGAAATATTTGTGTTTCAATGTGAGAAGGACTTGGAAAGGCTAGCTGAGTGAAGAAATGGTGGTTTAGATGTTTGGAGAAAATTTTCCAGAGTTCTGGCAGGGTGTGGAGTTTTGGGGAGATGAAACATAGATTCAAAAATGGCCAAGTCCTGGCTTTATGTATTCAAAAAAGAAAGCATGAGGGCTGGGAAATTTTTTGTGTCCTTGATTTCCCTTTAGCTAAAGGGATGAAAGGGATGTGAAATTCCTCTTCACACCTCATCACGACACTTGGCGGGATTTGACTGGCTGAGTATTTGAGGGAGAGAGCTTGGGGGAAGCACCTGGGGGTTGAGTTTCAAGCGTATGGAGAACCAGAAGACATAGCTAGGGCTGGGTGTATTTTTGTGTCCCTAATGTTCCTTTATATAAAGGGACATCAGTTTCCACTTTGCGTCAGGTTGCAACACTTGGCGATCATCTGTGCAATGAGAGGAAGGGCTCCAACTAGCTCCCGAGGGCTGAACTGGCAATGCAGAGGGTCGTGTTGGTGATCATAGGGCTAAAAAGGGCTGTGTGCATTTTCATGTCCCTTATTTCCCTTTGCTTAAAGGATGAAAGGGACATGAAATCTTGCCAGGCTCTTGGAGTTGACACATGTCCACTTCAAAAATTGGCTAACTATGAGAACTCTTACCTTGACAGCGAACTCGTGAAGGCCATAGCTAAAATTCCCAATGGAATTGATTGAATTTTTTTATATGATTGTAAATGTAAATTTCCTTATGAATCCAATGGTGTGGGTATCCACTCTTGAATCATCCATTTGAGCCCTAAAAAGTCAGATTTTTTTTCTAGCTATATGATTAGGCATGTTAAAAACTAGATGTAAACATATTACGCCTAGGTGTTGTGAAAAATATGATTCCACCATCTTATAGTGCTCTTAATTACCTTTCCATTTATATATATTTTTAGCTCCTAAATCCTTACAAAACTCATGCAATTGCTTCCCGAAGTTTAAGTGCTTTTTTTAACATTGTGCACTGCCTAGGCCTGAGAACCTGTTTTTGGTGGCCTTGCCCAAGAACTTCCAAATCTTCCCTCAATATTCCAAAATCATTTCATTGATTTTCTTATAACTTGATTTCATCTCCATGTTGAATTTTGATCCTTTGTTCCACTCTAAGGGTGTAGTAGTCCTGGGAAGGCTAGTGGCAGCCCTTCCTAAAATCACTCAAAACTTGGCATTCTTCACAAACTCCTAAAATCACCTAGGGGGACTGAATTTTATTTCTTGAATCACCTAGGGGGATTAGATGGACATCTAATTGAGTACCGTTAAATTGATTGAGTAAATCTTGGTATTAAGAATGGTTTGACTTGGGGTGTCTTGGAAAGGTAAAGCTTGAAAGTTTTGACATAGGGGTATCATTGTCATGCTTGGAAATTGGAAATTTTCCTGTTGCACATTTTCATAACAACACCTCATTGCCTGACTAGTATGAGGAAATGTCCCAATGTGATGAATTATAGATCTCTGAAATTTTTTCACTATGAAAAACTTCCTTCAGATGATGCACGAACACCTCAAACTGAGTGTTTAGAAACACTGTTGATTGATCACCTTGATGACCGCAGACGTTGCTCATTGAGGTCCACTCTGAAGAGGTTTGAGGATGAAAAATTATATCTGATGACTTATGCTACATATATGTACTATTGTAATCATCGAAAATATTTGATGAAGTGTATTTTGAACACTTTTTCCCTACTAGGAATGACCACAATTTAACTTCTTTTACATGATGCTCGGACATCTTGGGTCATGAAATGAGTGTTGAGAAACACTGTTTCAGGAATTCCTAATGTGAGCTCAAGATGGACACGAGCACTACTCATGATGATCCTCCTTGATACTTGATTGAAAAACCACTTAGACTCATTGAAATCTCCCCAAACAACTCATATCGAATCACCCAAATCCCTAAGTGATGAAGATGGATTCATCTTCTGCGCCTTGCAATGTAATGCTTTACTTCTGAGCACACTTAAACTCAAGATGATGTTTCCAAGACCAATATGAAGCTTTCAATTTTTTTTAAGCACTGGAATCATATTAAAATCCCACAAACAATCCAAAAAGTGGAATGATGAGTGAAAAATGAACCATCTGCAACTTTCTACGCTTAAAATGAAACTTGCTATTTTTAGACTCTGGGCTTCAGGAGCTGCTATTTTGGGCAGGGTTGCTTTTTTCCTTGGTGTCAGTACTGAGAGGTTATATTCATGTTAAAATCTTATTCATATATGTTTTAGGGCCAATTTTAAGCAATTTATTTTTTTATAAAGTTTCTTTTTGCTTTTTGCTTTTTTTTTTAATTTTTCGACATGTGTTCCCTAGTTTTCAATTTGAGTGATTTCTAGTGTTTTGCTCTTTTGAAGGTTTTTTCTGTTTTAGGAAATTTACTAAAAATAGAAAGTGCAAACTAGTGACACTTACTATTTTTGGAAACTAGTCTTCTTAGCCTTGGATTGACAAAAAATTCCATTTGCCTTCTAGGTTTTTATTTTTGAGGCCTCATGCAAAGTTTCACGTTTACTATCTTCCCAGATTGATGGAAAATGAAAGAAGAACATTTTAGGGCACAAATATTTGGATGTTTGCCATAAAAAATAGAGGACATTTCAGAAATTTTGTTTTGTTCAGCTTCAAGGCATCTGGGAGAGGAGGAGATGTCTAAATTTTTGTTGGATTTCACTCACCAATTTACAAGATATGATCGTTTCTTCGTTTTTCTTCACAAGGGTTTTTGGAGAAATTCGAGCATGGTAACGACTGGAAAATGGAGATATATGAGTGGTAGAAATAATGGAGGATGGAGAAAATGTGTGGAAAGTAAAGGCAAAGTCAAAGGAGTAGCAGTAATGGAGGAAAAAGTAAGTGCGTGTAATGAGGGTTTTTCTTGTGCGTGCATGCAGGTATAAGTGGAAGCACCAAGAAACAACACTAAATATTAAAAATTTGAAAATTTTCAGAAATTGGGGATGAGCACACTTTCTTGTCCCAAATGTTTAGGATGGTTGGTGAAAAAATTGCACCCCCATCCCATTGGTCCACTTTGTTGCGTTATGATTCACAGTTGAGGATGAGAGGGTGGTTAGAAATAAAGCACTTAGCAACTTGTCAGGGTCATGTGGGTGACCAAGGGTTAAAATGGGAGGGGGGAATTTTTTGTGTCCCAACCATCCAAAACATCTAGGAAGGTTGGTGCACAAAGTGTGCCCCTCTATGATTGGACCATTGTAATGTCCCCATTCCTTTACTGAGGGCCTAACAGTATTTTTCAGTCTTAGCCTTGGTCATACTCAAGGGGCTAACAATGCTGCAAGCTATTGGGTATGGATGCATAATTACCACCTTGCTTTATGCTATATTTTGTTGTTGATATTAATTTGAGCAACTTGGTGGTAATAATTGTTATAGCTTGTCGTTGGTTGAGTATATGGCACTTTATTATTATATTTTTTTGTTGGGGGTCACCTAGGTTACTTTTGGTGCATGGGGGGAAAAGGTAACTTAAAATCATATTATATTTATGTGTGTTTGGTCATGTTTTGGTTGTCAGACATAGTTTGCTGAAAGTACAAAAACTACAAAAAAGTGGGACACAGTTATATGGACCCTTTTCCCAAGGGGGTCGATTGGGGTCTCTTTAGGGCCTCTTGTTGCATGGTGAAGTTATAAAAGGAGTGCTTGGGGACAGTTATTTATTCATTTATACACTCACCTATTTTGATATCAGAGTAACTATTGTTTGCACTTTTAAAATATCCCTTTTCCAGATTTAATTTATATTCAAGATTTCTAACCAAATTTTCGCAAATAGCAATCTGATACAGTATATAGAAAAATATGACAACAAAGTACAGTTATGGCAGAAAGGTATAAAATAAAAAAATAGCCAATAGCTTCACTTTTATTGTAATTAAACTAACATGTAGCAACATGAAAGGAACATGCATCAACATGCCAATAACATGCATCAAAATGCAATGAAATGAAAGTAACATGCATCAACATGCAATGACATGCCAATAACATGCATCAACATGCAATGACATGCAAGTAACATGCATCAACATGCATCAACATGCAAGTAACATTCATCAACATGCAATGACATGCCAATAACATGCATCAACATGCAATGAAATGCAAGTAACATGCATCAACATGTAATGACATGCCAATAACATGCATCAATATGAAATGACATGCAAATAACATTCATTAATATGCAATGACATGCAATAACAAGAAGTTTCCACTGATAAATATATGATCTCTCTTACTAAATATGGTTGTCTTCTCTTTCTGGACTTGAAACTAGATCAACAAGCCTCTGAAACTCTGAATTTGACAACTTGATTTGAATAGACTCCATAATAGCAAACTAGGGTTGGATCTTTCACCACCAAAGAGTGATATACTATCTAGGGGTAGATCTTTCACTACCGAAGCTAGGATTCCTGCGGAATTTCACCTCCACAAGCAAGGAAAACACAAACAACAATTACTTCAATATCAAAATAAGTGAGTATGAATGAATGCATGTTCTCCCCCAAGCGCTTCCTTTTATAACTTCTCATTGCAACAAAAGGCCGAAAATAACCTTAATCACCCCCTTGTATCTTTTCTTTAATTAATTAAAATAACTTAAGTCACTTTATTCTCCACATGCCAAAAAGTGCACTTAAGTCACCCCAATAAAGAATTAGAATATAAAGTACCATATATTCCCCCATTACTTAAGTCATCGACTAAATATAACATAAAGTACCTTAGGGGAGCATCTCACAAACTTATTTCACTTAAGTCACCTCAAAGTATGTGTCCAACATCGAAACATAACCTATAAGTGAAATGAAGGTGCAAACCATACTCAATAACCATCAACATTACTAGCCCCCCAGGCATGACCAAGGCTAAGATGAATGAAAGGTCTCCTAGGCCACCTGCTCGGAAATGGGGACATTACAATCCTCCCCTCCCGAGAAATTCTTGACCCCAAACATTATCTTGTCATTCTGCAGAAGCTAAATACCACAAAGTAAGTTTCTCCACCTCACATTGCAATCAACCAAAGATCGGTGTGATCCGAAGTAACTAAGACACCTTATGTATTCATCATGCTCTCCATGCCAAGTAGACAAAAATGTTTCCCTTGTAGTGGTATGATGCCCACATGAACAATCCACTAATACCCACACTGAAACTACAAATTTTTCTAGTCCTTGTCAATGTAAAATGGTCATCATGTGATCACTCACTGCCTCTCCAATCAAACCATGGGTAGGAAAGTCCTCTCTGAATCTTATGGAATCCTTTGGATCAACTTGTGAAACAACCCGTATAAGCACAAAGCATGCCAAATCTCCCACATGACCCATACTTGTGTGAGAAAAAGGCTCCTCATAATGTGTCTCGATGTGTCTCGTTGGGGAAAAGTCCCAAGCCTCTAGTAAACGGTCAACTGACAATATCAACTCTACATAGTCCACCTCCTATATTGAATGTGAACCTATTGAATAACTAAGTAACTGATTCAATGCCATCCCTCTACTTACTAACAGATGGGCGAAGTGCTCTCCTGACATATAAGCAATACAATACATAGGAGTGCTATCCCATGTTGGCTCAGAAAATGATGAACCTGTAAGCTCTGATTTGTCATAAGAACAAACCGTACACCCCTGTATAAAGTTGAGGATATCCTCCCTCAACCCATGCCATCTGAATCTCCCATATGAACCTGTAGGTCTCATCAAAGCTCAAGTGTCCAGTCATGTAAGAACAATGCACATGTCGCAGTATCTCCATCCTCAACCATGAATCAGACACAAGCTACAATCTTCCCTGATAGAAGATCATCTCATCCTCTAATATGTAGTTTCCATCCTTTATATGACCATCCAGAATCTCACAAGTGTGTCGGTTCTTGGAGTAATCAACCAGCAAATGAGATCTCCAGTCTATTGAAATATCTGATAACCAACATAATGATAGACTGGAGTGATCTAAACCCGTGACCCCAATCTCTGTAACTGTCTCATGTGTAACACTACTGGTCACACCCACATCCATGACTCCACTCACCACATATGGAGTTAAAGTCTTCATCATACCTAACTTACTCCCCAACTCAACATCATCCGACTCACTCTCCACATAAGTCATCATGGTGTGCTCTGTGTCTACAACAAGCAATCCGTCGAAATAGGAGTCATCAAATATACCACTTGTCTCATACCTTGTGATGTCTCCATGATCAACAATGGTCTGAATTATTTGATGAGATAATTGTTGTGATAACATGATCTTCTCTTTTCCATCCTTATCCTATGCAATCTACTCTTCTTAGATTGATCCTTCCCTACTCTTGGGTGTCAATATTTGAGGAACACCATTCCTCATACCGGGCAAAATTTCTTCAAGATCAACATTCTTTTCTTCTTGTTATTCATTATCTGAAACTACCTCAATGTAGTGGTTAGATACCTTACCTTGCAACCCACTAATTGTGCCCTATGCTTATCATGTTGAAATTTTATTAGTTCTTCAAATGAGTTCTTTTACTGCCCCAAACTGCTTTGTAATTTAGGTATCGACATATGATGTCCTCTCTTGGGCTTACTACTAATATTCATCATGCAATAATTTGGAAATGGAATATTATCTCTTAATCCCTTGCTCAAAGATTGGTATTTCCTCCAACAAGAAACCTCATCCATCACCTTTGTTGGCTGCCCTACATGTGACGTTTCATAATCTTTCAAGAAAGAGGGCCCATGAAGACTAAAAGACTTGTTAGATGAATGGGGAGAATGGTGCCCTGAATTAATATTCTCACATTTTCCCCCTCTATCCACTTGAGGCCCAAATCTACCCTGTGATAGTCTCTTTGTGAGTTGGCTTGAATAGAGGTTTGTAGTCTCCTGCTGCTTAACTATATTGGTGAATAATTTTTTCATTAAATCCACATTGAGATCTTCGATGTCACCCATTTTTAACCCACACAGGATGGAGGAACAAAAAATCTGATACCACTAAAATATCCCTTTTCTGGACTTAATTTCTATTCAAGCTTTCGAACCAAATTTTCACAAATAACAATCTAATTTTTATGATAGTAGTATATAGAAAAATATGACAACAAAGTACAGTTATAGCAACAAGGTATAAAATAAAAAATAACCAATATCTTCACTTTTATTGCAATTAAACAAACATGCAATGACATGCAAGTAACATGCATCAACATGTAATGAAAAGAAGTTTCCACTGATAAAATAGATGATCTCTCTTATTGAATATGGCTATCTTCTCTTTCTGGACATGAAATTGGATCAACAAGCCTCTAAAACTCTTAATGTGACAACCCGATCGGAATAGACTCCACAATAAAAAAATAGGGCTAGATTTTTCACCATCAAAGAGTGCTCTACTACCTAGGGGTAGATCTTTCACTACCGAAGCTAGGGTTCCTGCAAAATTTCACCTCCATAAGAAAGGAAAGAAGAAACAACAGTTGCTTTAATATCAAAATAGGTGAGTATGAATGAATGCCTATTCTGCCCCAAGCGCTTCCTTTTATAACTTCTCATTGCAAAAAAAGGCCCAAAAAAACCCTAATCACCCCCTTGGGTATTTTCTTTAATTAATTAAAATAACTTAAGTCACTTTATTCCCCACATGCCAAAAAGTGCACTTAAGTCACCCCAACGAAGAATTATAACATAAAGTACCATATATTCCCCCATTACTTAAGGCATTGACTAAATATAACATAAAATACCTTAGGGGAGCATCTCACAACCATATTTCACTTAAGTCACCTCAAAGTATGTGTCCAATGTCAAAACATAACCTATAAGTGAAATTAAGGTGCAAACCATACCTAATAACAATCAATGTTACTAGCCCCTTGGGCATGACCAAAGATAAGACGAATGAAAGGCCTCCAAGGCCACCTGCTTGGAAATGGGGACATTACAACTTTCTTTACTTGTATAGTAAGATCCCACAAGAACCCTATCTTTGGTGGTGAAAGATCCACCCCTAGCTAGCAGAGCACTCTTCGGTGGTGAAAGATCCTCCCTAGTTTACTATTTTAGAGCTTTATTTATATTTTTGGATAAGATCTGGAGAGTAATCAGAAATTCAGTTTCAGAGTAAGAGGACAACCCTTCTTCATCAAGGTTTTTAGTTCAAATTTGGAACAAATATTTTCTAGGGTTTTATCTACTCAGTTCCTTATTGGCAACAATGTTTTTTAGGGTTTCTAGATGTGTTCATGTATAAGTTTAAAAGCTATGGAAATGAGGTTAGAAAATCTAAAATCTTAACTAACTCATCTATGGACCATGAGATAAGAGACAAATAAGGGAAACTAACATGCAAGCATTATAAATTTGACAAAAACATCAAAAACTAACATGTATATTACTCTATACTCTTTAGATCACTAATTAAACATTAAACCTAAGAAGATCAACTTAGCAATCAAAGGGGTAATTAGTTATTTATGGTTCTCAAGATTTCAAGAATGGAGTCTCACCATTAATGGCTATAAGGCCATATGGTTCTCTCTATTTACTCAAAACTTGGTTTAATGGATGTAAATGGAGATTATTAGCTCAAGATCAATGAAGGGAGTAAGTTTAAGAGCAAATGTATAATTAGCTTAAAGCTAATACAAATGAGATCTCAAAGCTTTCTTAGTATTGAGTTGTGAGTGAAGTTGTAAGTTGAATGGGTAGGCTTAGCCTTCTATTTATAGTTTTCCACTTGGGAGAGTTTGGAATTTGGGTGTATGTGGGACTAAAGATAAGCCAAAAAACCACCTTTAGATTAGATTAGGATAAACATGATTTAGGCTAGTTAAGCATGATTAGTGAGTGATTAGAGACTCATTGAGAGTTTAAAGGAGTTTGATTAAACATTTGTGACTGATAGATAGCCTAGGAAACCAATAAAAGTGATCTAGAGAGAATTAGGGAGGTTCTGAATGGTTGAAAGGAGGAATCTCTAGCTATTAAGAGAGATATTATCCCAATTAGATGATTATTAGAGGAATGTGACTGAAAGAGTGTCGTGAATGGGCATCCGAGAATGGAGCGAAGAATGGGGAATTAACGAGGTTTCGTTAATAAGTTGAATTGGAGGAAATGCTGACTGTAAACATATTTTAGGTGTCTACACCAGGTGTCCATTTTTTAGATGTGGAGATTGAGATCATTTCTATATATTAGTAGATGTTATTTCCAGAAAATCATATTTTTATCAGTTGTATTCACATAATTATGAATTTTTGAAGTTTTTCAGTTGTTTAGGGCTTTCTGAAAATTATTGGCAGTTATATATTACTCTAAAAAATCAAAAAATATTTTTCTAGTCTTTGTTTTCACCTTAGCAAGCTCTCTATAAAATTTTGTGTGATTTGGGAAAGTATTTTGCAAGATATCTATAAATTTTAGTTCGCTGCCATAGCTGGTTCATTTCCAAAAATTTCAAAATTTTCATTTGCTACAAATCTTCATATATTTTATGGATTTTAAGTGATATCCCTTTAGGGATATTTTAGTGGTATCAGAGCCGACTTTCCTCCATCTTGTTGGGTAGCGAAAAGAAGGTCAAAATATGCATATAAGAAAGATCTCAATTTGGGTTTTATGAAGAAAATGTTCATCAACATGGTGAAACAACAAAAGACAACCAAATTCTACTTGAGCCAACTCACACAAAACATGAATTAGATCAAATCTGGGAATAATGCGGAAAAAGGTGAGAACAACAATTAAGGGCAGCCAATATAGGTGATTGACGAGGATTCTTGTTGGAGGAAGTACCAATCTTTGAGTAAGGGTTTCAAAGATAATATGCCATTTCTAGATTATTGCATGATGAAGATCGGTAGAAATCCCAAGTGAGATCATCATATGCTGGTACCTAAACTACAAAAAAACTCATTTGAAAAACCAATAACAACATGACATGAGGTAATTTCAGATGAAGGAGATAATGTTGATCCAAATATGATTGAAGACCAAGAGAAAGAAGAAGAAGCTTCTAGAGAAAAAGGTATAAATTTTAATGATAAAAATATTTGTGTTATTATGAAAGGCAAAGAGGAACAAACATGACTGGTTGGTTGTAAAATTGAAAAAAATATTTAAGTGCAAAAGGTACCTATCAATCCTCCAAAGAATAATTCATTATCATATGGCATGGATTTACCAAGTAGTAATGAGCATAAATTTGTGAAAGGTGTTGATTCTTGTTCCACTTGTTCTCCATCTTAAATCATGAATCACAATAGGGATGGTGTTATTTTGGAGGTTTCTAAATCAGCAATAGAAGGTAAACATTTTGATGATATTTTTTATAAGGAGGTTAGTAGTAGCATGGATTTATTTCATCATCTTCATCCTATATCATTACAACAACTTTATCATGATGGTATACAACTTGTTGTGGATAAGAATGCTAAGGATTCGGTACATCAAAGACAAGTCATCATGAAGATAAAGAGTGATGATCTTCTTTATGAGGAGATACAAGAGAAGCAAAGATAGAAGAACTTGCATGATACAAGGGTTCATGGGAATTATAAGGTATGAGATCCTGGTAATATGTTGCAATTGTCCAAAAATATCAATTCTGATTTTGAAAACTTTGTGACTTGTTTCGTAAGGAAAAGAAGGAATTAAAATGTTTCTTTTGGGATTAAAAGTGTTGGAAATCATGGTTTCTTCATTGGAGACTCCGATGCAAGAAGAGAGAGTAGCTCTCAAGGTACTAGCGCTGATTTTATGATTGCTAAAAAGGGTAAGAGAATATTTTTTTAATCATCTTCAGCTTGCTAGATTGTGTATAACAACAATTAGAAAGAGAGGAGAAATAAATTTGTTAATAGAACCCATGACTGATTTTTTATATTAGCTACATGGTGGAACCCTTGGAAGGCTTAGTGGGAGCATTTGGTCCTTAAAGTGCAATCTGCTATAAAAAAAAAGGATTTGAATTCAAGGGGCATTCATGACTTTAGCATCCTAAGGTAGGAGAATGGTTACAATTTTTCTAGTTTGTTGAGTTCTCCTAAGTTGTTTCCATGTTTCTATCATTTGGGAAAAGATGTACATGCTTGGATGATTGAGGAATACTATTTCATAATCAATTATCAAGGTATACTAGATGGGATAAACACATCCTCCTTTCGCATTGCTTTTGATTCAGCTAATGAGCATATGTTGGCAAAGAAAACAATGCAATAGTCCATGATATTGAAAGAACATGAGACGTGGTATATTTATCGTGGTTGAGTTTGCTAGAGGTAAGGTTATTTTTGGGATGCAATGGTTGCATGATTTGAAGGAAGAAGATGATGCATGGGTTGAAAAATCGAAGGATAATGAAGATGTTGATCCTACATAAAAAATTATGAGTTGCAAAGGTGTGATGAGCAACCCTAATTATGCTATTTTAGATGTGATGTCTTCTCTCATGAAGAGGATCAATGGGTATAACAAAAGGTATGAAGTTCCTTATGATAAATTTTATGGATGCATGAGTTCTAATTTTGATTTCCATTTCTCTTGCATTTATTATAAAATAAAAAAATGGGGAAAGAGAATCAAGTATGATGAGGGAGAAGCCATGTATATTCCCAACATAGAAGGAATTGGTGAGTTATGTCCATGGGAAGACATGTCTTGCAAAAAGAAGATAACCCATTTCTTTATTGTCATTAAGAGGTGTGAAGTACTTGAATGTGTCTATACATTTGGGTTACTTAAAGTTGGAATAATTCATTGGACACATTGGTTGCCATATTGTGGGAAACTTACATTCATTTCTCAAATGGATCAACTGATTTTTTTAGGAAAATGAAGAAATCAGAATTCACGTTATACAAAGGAGGTTGCATTTTTATAGTTCATCGACTGATTAGGAAGTAGAAATCAAAATTAAATTCAGAGAAGGTTCTAATTTTATTTTTTTAGCAGATGATTATCCTTTTTCTGGCCTCTTTATTGCTTTGTTATCTGCTGGAAATATGAGTTTGGTAAGGTGTTTGACAGTTGTCGAGGAAACTCTTATGGTAGAATGTAATTGGGCAATCTTTGAGGGTCTAATCCTTCAATTTCAGTCACTTCAGATCTTCCCACATTGTAGATTCATTACTCTTATGATCCATTCTTTTCATTTTCAGCTGATTTATGTCATGAAGGGAACTAATTTTTAGTTTGATGAGACATTTCCCAATTTGGGTTTTAAGGGGAAATTACAGGGATACTATGATATCAGGATAGTACCACAGAAGTTTGGGACACTCATCAAATGGGTGAACACGTATAAGCTAATCATCAAGCTAGAAGAAGGGATAATGAGAGCTCTTGTTTCTTCTAATATGTTTGCTTCATATACAAGGTTGAAGATAAGTAGGGAAGGTGAAGAGGGACTATTGTCCTCTACACTACATGGTGGTATTCTTGAGTGGGCATCCTTAGATCCTAGATAGGCTTGTATTGCTACGGATTCCTCATACACTGGGGAAGGTATAATAGCATGTTTTTCATAGCTAATTACACTCATATTTACATTGACTCGATGGAAGCAAGTAAGGTTGACATATTCTCCCAAAGGCTTCATCATTTGACTGGCACTAGATTAAGACTTTGGGAATACTACATCATGTTATTTCTATTGCACATGGCACTACGGTAGATGGGTTTGCATTTTCTTGGGGACAAGAAAATTTTGGGAAGATAGGACTATAATGTCCCCATTCCTTCACTGAGGGCATAACGACCATTTTTTAGTCTTAGCCTTGGTCATACCTAAGGGGCTAATAACGTTGCAGGATATTAGGTATGGATATATGATTAGCACCTTGCTTTATGTTATATTTTGTTGTTGACATTAAGTTGAGAAACTTGGTGGTAATAATTGTTATATTTTGTCATTGGGTGACTATATGGCACTTTATTATTCTATTTCTTAGTTGGGGGTCACCTAAGTTAATTTTGGCGCATGGGGGGAAAAGGTAACTTAAAATCATATCATATTTATGTGGTTTTCCTAAGGGGGTCGATTGGGGTCTTTTTTGGGCCTCATATTGCATTGTCAAGTTATAAAAAGAGTTCTTGGGGAGAGTTATTTATTCATTCATACACTCACCTATTTTGATATTGGAGTAACTTTTGTTTTCACTTTCTTTACTTGTGGAGTAAGATCCCACAGGTACCCTAGTTTCGGTGGTGAAAGATCCACACCTAGCTAGCACAACACTCTTCGGTGGTGAAAGATCCTCCCTAGTTTGCTATTTTGGAGATTTATTTAGATTTTTGGATTAGATCTAGAGAGTAATCAAAAATTCAGTTTCAGAGTAAGAGGACAACCCTTCTTCATCAAGGGTTTCAGTTCAGATTTGGAAAAACTATTTTCTAGGGTTTTATCTACTTAGCTCCTAATTTGCAACAATTTTTTTTAGGGTTTCTAAGTTTCCATTTTAAGATATGGAGGTTGGGATCATTTCTATATATTTAGTAGATGTTATTTCAAGAAAATCAAATTTTTATCAGTTGTATTCACATAATTATGAATTTTTGAAGTTTTTCAAAAGTTTAAGGCTTTCTAAATTTTTTTGGCAGTTATATATTACTCAGAAAAATAAAAAAATATTTTTCTAGTCTTTGTTTTCACCTTAGAAAGCTCTCTATAAAATTTCATGTGATTTGGGCAAGTATTTTGCAAGATATCTATAAATTTCAGTTCGTTGCCCTAGTTGGTTCATTTCCAGAATTTTCAAAATTTTCATTTGCCATAAATATTCATATATTTTATGGATTTTAAGTGATATCCATTTAGGGAGATTTCAGCCACATGGTGCTACGTGACTGGACGGAGTTGGGGGCTTGAAATTGGTGGACGAGGGCTTAACTTGGCAAAAGGAGCTCTAAAACGGTCGCATCATAGTCCAAGGGCTTGAATTGGAGGGGGATCACTTTTTTCTCCCAAATTTACCAAATTTTTGGGATAGTTGGTGCACAAAAGGGCACCACTCTCTGATTGGTCTAAATTTCAAGCTTGAAAATTGACTAACTCCGAACCATACCTTGGAGAGAACCTTGTCGGACGCGTAAATTGAGCTCCCGAATGCCTTTTCCCACAATTATTTATATGAAATTGATTGGAAAATGGATTTAAAACATAAAGGTGATGGTCTCATACCTTAATTCTTCCTAAAAACCCATGAAAAATAGGATTTTTCATCAGAATTAAAGGTTGTGCATGCTGAAAATAGGTTGTGGACAGAGCTGCTTGAGTATTGTGAAAAATGTGAGACCACCACCCTCTAGATATATTAATTATATTTCTAATGATATTTTTTTGGCTCCTAACTCATTATGGGGATCTTAGAATCACTTCTCAAAGCTTATAGGCTATTTTCACATTGTGCACTGCTTCACCCTTCAAGACCTACTTTTGCTGAAACTACTCCAAAACCTCTAAAACTTCCCAAATTCTTCCTGAACCAATTGCACAAAATTCTTATCTCTATGATAAACCTTCATGATGAGTTTGAGTCTTTTGTTCTTCTTTGGTGGGTGTTTACCAGCCTCAGGAAGACAAGAGAAAAGCCTTTCTTAAATTCCTTAGAGAGCTTGTCTTGAAGAATCTTACCATGACAGAGCTTGAATAGACTTGAAATCCCTAAATAACCTATGTAAATGATAACATAACACATTGGGAAGGTCATAAGGATGGGATAACACCGACACGAGGTTTAGGGTGATGTGGAGGAGGGTTTAGGATGACCTTTAAGTAAAAAATTTCATTGTAGGGTATGGTTGTCATGCTTTCAGTGTGAATTTTTCCCTTGTAAAATTTCGTGACAACACAAACTAAAGAAAAATCTACTGTTAACGGTGTCTCTACTGTTGAAAAGCTTCAATGGTAGTCTCTAAAGCGTACATTCAAAAAATTACCTTGTGCTCTAAATATTCTATTGCCAAAGCTTGTTGAGAGCAATCTTATTACGCTTCCTCCTCCACTTAATTTGGATCCATCTCGCCCTAAAGGATGTAATTATAATGAAAATTTTAGATGTGATTATCATTAATGGGTTGGGAATTCTACTGATCGTTGCTTCAAAATTAGATATCTTATTCAGGATCTTATCGACAACAATGCAATTGAGCTCCCCGAGCCTTCGACATCTATCTCGGTCAATGAGAACAAAAAGCTTAAAATATTTAATGATCCTCTCCCTAAACATGATAAGAAAGCTGTTGATTTTTTAGCTAATCATACATATCATGCAGTGCCTCCTGCTTCATCAGGGGCTCTTGATTTCCTAGTTGCTAATGCTAATGCATCTCTACCATTTATTACATTCTCTTATCACGATTATCATACCACATTCTCTTCTGATACATTACATATTCACACTTCTATCAGACCTCATGTTATCAATAATACAATCATAAATCCATCAATTCATAATGGTGTGCTCTATTCCACTCCTTGTTTCCATTAACTATTCACTCTCTCATATCTTATATCCAGTTCCCAAATCTTATGGTTTTATCAAGCTTTCAGTTACATTTAGGCCTCTCACCATGTTTGTGTTATTTGTTTTTGCACCTTTAATCAAAGGTTGTGACATGATATTGGGTCTTCCTTGACTCCATGCCACTCAAATTTAAGGTGCAATATGATCTTAGCTCTGTTATTCACACACAACCTACTCAATGTCATCAGTCCACTAGTCCATCTCAGCATCCTAGGTCTACCACTCAGATGACTCCTTCACATAGGTATACGTCACCTCCGCGGTCTCCTTCACATAGGTGCACACAACCTCCTCGTCCTCCTTACCATAGGTATACATTGCCTCCTCGATCTCATTCACATAGGTTTTCATCACCTTTTAGGTCTCATGCACATAGGTCTCATTCACAAATACATCATCTATCTCATACATCACCAATATCAGAGCATGGTCACATGCCTTTATCTCGGCAAGCATTGGGTGGAGAAACCTTTCCCTTCACTTTTTTTGGATAGCTTACTCATCATCATAAACTTGGGCAGAATCACGCTTACTTCCCCCCTCTTATCATTATCATGTGTCTTGCATTTCTACTATTACGCTACATGCTTGGCATTTAGTATTTTTCATGCATCTTACACAACTTGATACACACAACTTATATCATCATTACCCTATGATGCACTCTTGTGCTAAGGTTCACACTTGAAAATTGAGGGAATAATACATCCATGAACCTTAAATAATACAAACTACACATTTCACACTCTACGCATTCACAACAAATCTTTCTAGCATCACATTCTCACACATCACATTACCCTATGACGCACTCAGTTCCACAGTTCATACTCGGATGCTGAGGGTATAAATCTAAAATGCACCTCACCACATTCAATTTTTACGCTCTATGCACCATTGATCTATCTTTCTAACACACAATTCAAACCATTTCTTGATGACACACTCTCGTTCTATGTTTCATTCTTGATTGTTAAGGGGTCTTTTATAAATGAATCTCCTCTCATGCTCATCCACATTCACTCAAGGGGCGTGCTGCTCCTATCACATTCACTTTACATTTCATTCCATTCATACTCATAACATGTTACATATCTTGGTTGCATATACTCTTTCTTATAATAGTTACATGTACACTTTGTTTTCATGCTAGACAGATACTATGTATGTCATTATCTTTTCTATATACCCATGCACGTTCACTTGTTCTCTAGTTGTGAATGCAAACTTTCTACAAATATTCACACATAACAATGATGCTTAGAACTGTACCTCTTACCAGTCCCATCGAGGCTCCTGGGGGAATCTACATTCATACACATAACAAGTGTTATTGTTTCATTTTATACAACTTCCTATTCTTACTAGCAAAGTACTCTAGCGATATCTACACATCTTGACATACTTTTTATCTTTCTAACATGCTAATAGGTGCTTCAGGTGCAACATTTGCTTTACAGGAACTATTTTTCACCATGGTTGTCTGATATTTTTCTTGATCTTGTCTTCCATTGTATGCCATTGTTTTCGGGCTATGCCTTATGTTTTGTATACTCGTTGCTTGTATGCTTTTGGCCACTTCAGCCTTGATTGTCTTGCGACATTGTGACTGATGTCCCATGTTTGAAACCTACTTTTTGTGGTCTACTTTGTCTACTCTATTGCTTGTTTACACTGTATTCTATCCCATGTTTGTCTCTTTTTCCACTAACACATGTTTCTTGCCACTTTGTTTACATGTGCCTTGGTTTCTACCATGCACATTCCCTCCCCCTGCAGGGTTACAATTTCAAATCGGCGTTCGGTCCTCTCCTTTAGGGCACATCCTCCTAGTGATGTCGCATGCACCCAAAACGAGGGGGGCATACATTGGGTGAATCATTCACCCCATTCAACAGCTCAGAGCTTTAGTACAAGCCTACACAATACATGAACAACACAATATACAATTATAGGAATGACCCATATTTTGACTTGGGTCCTTAGTTTAGCATAGACACCAGCACCTAGATACATACATGAGCACTTGGGAACTCCTAACCTTTCTTGGGCACCTATGTTTTCAATAGTTTATAGAGTAGTTTGCATAGCATAGGCACAATCCTCTAACAATCTGAATACGTTCTCTCTTCTTCTTCTAGTTGGATAGATTTGGATCAAACAAAAAACAAAGTATAATTACACCATCTGCAGTGGTGTGTAAATTTTGGGAAGTAGTTAGGGATGGAGAATAACACTAGACCTTTCTCCCCAATACTCTTATGTGGCATTATATTGCCCCAAAAATTCACACTTGGCATGAGATCACCCGAAAAACTCATTCTTTGTGTGAGATCACCCAAAAAACTCACTCTCCTACATCAATTTAGGAAACTTTCTATCCTTTTCACTCATGATGGATCAGGTGCACACGTTCCTTTTACTACTTTCACATTTTTACATACTTTTACATGCTTTTTACAAATTTTTCATAACACATGGCTTGACTTCTCTTTCACTCTTCTTTTGGTCTATCCTTAATACACAAAAATAAGTAGTCTGACATCAACAAAACACGAAAATAATAGTAGGTTAAACGTGACACAACACATATGCTTCACCCCTAGGGTTACTTCCTCTTTCTTAGCTTCCACACTTCATTTTTTAATCACTCCACACTTTTTCTTATCTTTTTGGCATGCTTTCGCTATCGATCTACATGGTTATTAGGTACACATCTCTTATCTACTTTATTTCATCTAGTATTCAATAAAAAACATAAAGTGGAGGAAAATATAGACAAAAATCACGCATTTGGGTACATTTCTAGGTCCTAATCACATATTACTATTGATATGATTCCTAAGTGAGAAAACTAGTAATTGACATTTATCTTTGGCATCTTTTGTCTTTCTTGTTTCCTCTTTAGTCATACACACTCCACAACCTAGTATGATATTCATTGCTTTATCTTTTTTGAATCTGGACACCAGTGCTTAGGCGTCCTTGTCCCGTCTGGGCACCCTGACCTCTTTGTATCCTACTCGCATATTTTGGGCCTCTTTTATCTTTTGGGCATCTTGCTTTCTTATGAGCCATCCTTTTTGTTGTCAATTACAAAATTCAAACAAGGGAATCATATAAATACAAATATATGTGACCACAATAAGGGACCAAGCTCTAAGCATCTACTATCACCACCTAAGGTTACATTCAAAATCATTCTAAGAGCATCAAAGCATTCATCTAACATTCACTTAAGGGATAAGGGACTGCATTTTCTGCATACACACATAGGAGGGGAAGTTCATTTTTCCATCCACACATCTACTTACATTGGTATATCTAGCTATCATTTGTTATCAAGTGCATCTTGCCCAAGAGTTACTTAGGGCACGATTTTTATCACACACGCACAAGAACTACATGGAGTCTGAGATGTACTGCAATGCTTGGTCATAAGTTCACTCTTTCGGGTGACCACTGGGGTTAGTCCAAATCCCCATTTGTATACTTATATTTTTAGGATTTGATATGTTTTGGGGTTTTACAAGTTATCTCTCTCTTTGTAGGTTACAGGCAAACTTGAGGATCAACTAGCAAAACATAGATGATAAAAAATGAAGGTTAACGGCCATCTTATAATACAAGAAGAACCAGTTTCTGACCATTTTCACAGTCACGGGAACTCAATAGAGGTCTCTAACACCCATGCACCCTTGACCTAGTCCAGGGTTATTCGGTAGTTGTAGAATTTACTAGGCAGAGTTGGGAAAATTTGTTCCTCCTGTTTACCAGTTTTCTAATCCATAATACTTCGGGATCTATTGCAAAATCAACTAAATTTTCTATTTCCTCTCTTACACTTAGGGTCTCAATTTTCATTAGCTTATTGTTTGCGTCAATTTTGTGTTATAGTGTTTATTTATCATATGTGACTTTGCAAATCAATTGTTCATGTCATCTCTAAATCACCATTTATAATATATATTTGTTAAATACCTCTTATTTCTATTCATCTTCTTTTTTCCAAAGGCGTTGTTATCACCAAAAAACAACACCCTCTAATTTATCATGATTGAGTAATCAATGTTTTTGGGTAACACGGGATTGCCTCGAAGTGTGGGACCTTGCTGCTTGAGAAAAATATCCAAACAAGGTTGATTCCTTTACCTATCATAATGCTAAAATTACTCCTACAACTGGAAACATAACTATCTAAACCTAATCTAAGCCTTCACATGGACTAGGGAGAGAGGGAGATGCATAAAATGGAAATATTAAGCTAAAGAGAGGTGATAACACCAAGGAAAAGGGAGAAAGACACTCCCAACGAGGGAAAAATGAGACGAAATGATGATGAAGAGGTTAGACATGAGTGCCGCAGACCAAAAAAAACACCTTACCTTCTACTTCCATGCAAAACACAATAGAAATAAACCCTGCAAAGTGGATAAACATACATAGCATACCTGTAATGGATGAAGAGGAAAGAAAATGCAATAAAACACAATATAAAGAAGATAACAACCACAAAACATGAATTGTATTGCCTTATAAGGATGCATAGTCCATTACAATGAAGGAATAAGGCATAAACACATTGCAAAAATCCAAATATGAGGCCTGCAACTCAAAAAAACACTTATGCAGCACTATGATATGGCGTCCTTGTATTATGAGGGGTCTAATATTTACAAATGAGCATCACTTGCCAATATATATAAAATAGGAGATATAGAGGAGGGAAAAGAGAGGGAAATTTAGATTAAATTATTGAGAACAAGCATGAGCACCCATGCAAGACCATTCCCCATGTCCTTTTTCTTGCAGGAGAAGGTATGGGCACCATACTTATCAATTCTAGTGGTTGAGCTACTTGGAAGTGAAATTTCAATTTTATACCTATATTTTTCCTTTTTCTCCCTCCAAACTCCATTAATTTCTAAATTTCATGATGCCAAACAAAATTTCGTAATGTCACCTTTCCGACAAGTCCATTTTTTTCAAATTTGGAGTAATAGGGACAAAGATATGGCCATGCATATTTCTAGTGTGTAGGAGGAACATGCCAGAGTTCCTCTGCGAGTCGTGACAAGACACTTTAATAATTTTTTATGCTTGATAAGATAAATTAGCCATGCAGGGAACTCATGGAAATTGGGAATTTCTCCCATTATGTCACATGGGCCCGCCTTAGCAACAATGTCAGCTACCTCCCTTCACGTTCTCCTTGTCGCTTGTATTGGTCTATCGGGAAACTGATAGAACATGGGAACATTCCATACGTTCCCAGGTTCTCTGCCTTGACCGTAACACTAACCGTTTATCCACCTAGCCAATTTGGTTATGCGTCAAACACAAGGAACAAAGGAACATTTCCTTTGGTTCCTGAAAAGCACAACTTAGCTACTATATACTTGATTTTACCCAATTTGGACCTCTAAATGTGAAATTTGGCTAAGGGAGGGAAAAAAGAGGCATGGAAAGATAGAGACAGAGTGTCCTAAATAATTAAACTTGTCCTGAAACATGAATTTTACCTTATTTTTCTAGTTCTTGGTTAGAATCTCAATAATATTGCCCAAGTCCAAAAACATGATAAGTTACCCAGATTTACAAGGGGTGCAAATTTGGATAAATTTTTGGTGACTCAACGGGATAATCAACCTATTAGATGAAGATCAATGGCCTCAAAACATCCATTAGGCATGGAGTCAGCCTAGAAACATGAAAATATTACCCTTGAGCCTTCATGAAGCACTTATTGGACTTAACATTGACATGTTATGCATGAATTGACCATTTTCATCATGAGAGTTGTTATTAAATGAAACTTAATGAAAGTGGAGAAATGGCTTGAAAATTTAAATTTCCACCACATTCCTTATAAATCCATGAATAAAGTTGTATCAATGCCTCTCTCAGCACCTTAAATGCTTGCAGGATGGTTTGAACTCTGTCATGCTACTTTTTACAACTCATCCTTCTACTTTCAACTCTTCTAAAACATGTCTTCTTTAGAATCCTCCCTAAACCATTGTACAATGGGAAATTCCACCCAAATACATCAAGAACAATGTGTAAGGCACTTAGGGAAATGAAAAATACACTACCAACAATACAATGTGTTGAAAAACACTTAGAGGAACTAGAACTAATATACTATATAAAAGGGAGGGTCTTTTTTCAATAGAATTATGCTTAAGATATATCTCATTGACCTGGGATTTGTGGATCTCTTCTCCATACAATTTTGACAATTAGAAAGTGTTGTTTGAGTTGTATCTTGAAATCACATAGGGGCCACTCTATATCATATCAAACTTGGAGTGTCTTGACTGGTTCTATCTCTTTATGTATCCCATTTTAAGACTATATATCCTTCCTAGAAACTCCTAGGCATTATTTTCTTGTCAAAATGCTTCTTAATCTCAGTTTAATACTTTTCCATTATTTTGTATTTTTCTTGATTTATTAATTCTTATAGCTCTATGAGTTCTACATATATAAAATTCCATGGTCTCAAACCCTCAAACATCTCCAACTACTTGATGATCTCCAATGCTTGGAAATTCAAGATATATTTGAAAGCCTTGTCTTCCTTACCATAGACTAATTTGTAGGGGGATATTCCTCATTGAGCGTTTTGGGATTGATCCTTATCATGCCCATAAGCTTGATTTCAGTTTTGTGTGCCATGCTCTTTGGTTTTCATTAAAGGTCCTCCTTATGATTCTCAAAAGGTTCTTGTTAGTTTATTCAGAGTATAGACATTGCCTTGGGGGTAATAGTTTGAATAGGTGCTTAGGTAGATCTATGTTTCTAACATACCAATCATATACCTTTGTGCTAAGGAATGCTAAATAATTGTTCATAAATGATGGTGGAAGGAACACCAAACTGGACCACAATGTCTGCATAGAATTCCAAGTTGTTGGCCTCATTTGCTTCCTTTAATGCAATTACCTCTGTCCATTTGGTGAAGTAGTTCAGTAGTTGTGAGAATCTACTTATGACCCAAGCTAAATGTGGGTTGATTACTCTAATAAAATCCAACCCCATTACATGAATGGTTGATTTACTAGAAGATGGGGTGGAGTGGAAGAGATGCTAGTCTAGTCTTTCTGTTTTCCTATGAAGAAGGCACATTTTCTACATTTTCTTAATTTCTAACCCATGCATGAAAATCATTGAAAAGGTTAGGCCAATAATAATCGGCCCTCATGATCCTGAGAGCTGTTATCCTAAGAGAAAATTTTCCCTCCTACTTCTCCATCATGAAAATCATGCAACACCTTCTCTATTTGATTCTATCTTAATGTATCTCAAGAGGACACCATTCACATATTTTCTAAATATAATGCCATCAATAAGCATGAAGGGAATGGACTGAATTTTGAAATACATCCTTTTGGATTTGTTCAAGTTTTGGGGAAATTGGTCTTGTTTAGAGAAATTTGATTATATCGTGAGTCCAACAAGGAGTAAGTAAGACATTAGTTAGTTTTTCTTGATCATGTTGGAGCACTAAAACATCCTCTTCGCTCAATCTGTCTAGTCTGAAACCTATTATTCTCACATAGTCCTTTTCCTCTGACCAACTTAGTCACCTTGATTTCAATATCATATTCCATTACTTTGGTTATCCAACCAGCTCTCTTTTCATTTAAATCCTTATTTAAAAGGAAATATTTCACACCGACATGTGAAACTATGAGGTGAATCTTGTTGTTGGATACCAAATGCCTAAATTTCTTCAAACTCCTTATAACAACAAATGCATGTTTCTCAATAAATGAATATCTCACCTCATAATCCTCTAGACCTTGGTCTGAAAAATTTCAATTATTTGTTCCAAACCTTCTTCATTGAGTTCTACACTAGATATGGAAGATATTGTATTATGTGCCACCTAAAAGCATACAAGGTGAAAACCTTTGAGTAAAATCAGGGTTGATGAGAGTATATGATGTGAAATTTTTTTCTTAATGGCTTCAAATCTATTTTTTCCTTAGTGGTATATTTTAAATATATATTATTCTTAAGCATCAATTTCAATGACTTGACAAGTTTGGAAAAAATTGGGACAAACCACCTAAAAAATTTTATTTTCCGTAAAAAAACTCTAAAGTGTTTTCTTGTGACTGGGAAAGGGAAATGCAAGGATGACGCTAACTCTTTCTAGATCAATGTGTTAATCCTTCTTTAGAGACAATATGGCCAAGGATTTTACCATTTTGTGCTAGGAAGATACATTTCTTAGGATTGAGAGAGTTGACCAAACTGCCTACATCTTTCAAATACCTTCCTGAGATGTAAAATATGATCAGTTGCATCCTTAGAAAACATTGTGATATCATCAAGATAGATAAGAACAATGTTTTTGTCAGTCCTTTGAATGTCATATCCATGGCTCTTTGGAAGGTTCCCCATTGTTAGATATGAACAAGTTTTCTTGTAGGCATAAGTTCCCCATTTAGTGGTAAAGGTACTTGTATTGATCTTCCTCCTTTACCATGATCTGGTTATACCTTGAGTAACCATCCAAAAGATAAAACCTTTCTGAACCTACTACCATTTGTAATATTTTTCCATAGAGGGTAGTGGGTAATGATCCTATCAAGGGATCTTTGTTCAAATCCTCTAAAATCATCAAACATTCTGATTTATCTAATCCTTTTCCACATTAGAACTAAATTAGCTACCCATGATGAATGCTTGATGGGAAAGATGATGCTTGCCTCAATCAACTTGTTCAACCCATTTTCATGAGAGGTTCAATATGTGGATTAATATGTCTTTGTATTTTTATCTGATAGTCTTGGTAGTTGAATCCAGCTCAATGGTATGCCACGCTAAATTAGGATCAAAACATCTAAGGTCTTCATAGCTCCATGCAAAAATATCAGCAAATTCTTGGAAAATTTCTATAAAATCATGTTTTTATTGTGGAGTGCATACTTTACTGATTTTGAGAAATTTTCCTTCACCAACTGAGATGGGTTATGAATATTCACCCTTAACTATCATGTTTGTATTTTATTTTCTAAACTAGTCATCAAGTTGAAGATAGATTCCAAGGTCACTAATCCTTTGGGTAATTTATTTTACCTAAGTTGGAAAACTTGGCTCCCATATTACTACTTCTAATTTATCCTAATTTTTTGATGAAAACTCATCCTCTTTCTTGGATAAAATTGACATGATATGTTGATCACTCTTCGAATACACTTACCAATTGGTGTCATTGTTTGGTATAATATGGCAGGCCTCACTACTACCTTGATGTGGTTACATTTTTTCTCTCTTAACGATTCTCAACAAATGTCAAACCTTGCTCCAAATGCAACCAAACTATCATCAACTTCATTACTTTTCCTTCTTGGAATGGTGTGGATATCAAAGGCTTCAAAATCCTCCAGAAGATCCCAAACTCTATGCTTGTAAGATCTTAGTAAATCATTTTTGGATACATTTAACCCTATAACTTGGTTCACAATCATCTCACTATCCCCAAAGGTTTGCAATCATTTGATATTCTTCTTTCTTTCCCATTGCAATCCATGGATAAGGGATTCATATTTCTCTGTGTTATTGGAGCAACTAAATTGAAATATGAAAGAGGAATAATAATTCATACTAGTAGGAGACACAAGGACTACACCTCCTCCTGCACCTTATCTACTTCTTTATCCTTCAAAGAACATTTTCCAAATACCATTATCTTCTTCATCATTTGATTTGAAAATACTAGGAAGAGGTGAATTCTCCTCATGTAGATAATAAATACCAAGGCCATATTCTTCAATATGTTGATATGGATCAAAACCATGATATTCATTTTCCCACTCATCAAGTAGTAAATCTGGAATACCTTCGATCTGAGTATTTATTCTTGGGTACTTAGGTGGTCCTCTTGATAAAAAATTGTGCAATAAACATTGATGGGGCTTATACATAAGGCTCTATATGGTATGTTAATAATTGGTTCAGACTTGATGGTAGCCTTATTTTCGTACCTTTTCTTGAAGATCATATGAGACCAATATGTTGATAAGTATCCTCCAATTTTTGTAGTGAAGTCGTTAGAGAGGCATAGAGTGAACAACAAAGGTAAATCAATTATGAAAATATCTTGAGGAACCGAGAAATTAGGACATGCATGCAGTGTGAGGTTTAGACCCCTGATAACCCCACATTTCCTACTGTTGTTCCATCTAGTTGAACCACACCTTTAGAGAGAGATTCATAATTGAGACCCAACTTGGTACATAATTTGTTTGGGCATGACATAACTGCTTTCCTCCAAAATCAATCATATAATTTTGGACTAAATGATTACCAATGATCAAAGATACATAGAAGGGTGGAGGATTTACATCCTTACTTGGATGATCATTCATTTCATGAGGTGTATTAGTGAGAGCACAACCTTGACCGGTTCCTTAGATGATTCATCTATTGAAGATAAATTAGACATTGTTGCTTTTAGAAGGTCTCTTTGTCCTTGAATAGCCAATGATTTCCACATTGATATATTCACATTGGTATTCTTCATTTTTTCAAGGATGTTGAAAGGAGTGGAAGTATAATTATGTTACAACTTACTTGTAACAACCTTTTCTTGTGTTTGAGATGATGTGGAAGGACCCTTGGGTTGACCTTGCACATTTAGAGCTACGTTTGAATTTCCACCTCCTTAAAGTGTCAAAGAAGGTTGGGAAGGACCTACATTTATTGACTCCCCTCTTCCATATGGATCTTCTATTAGATCTAGTATTGGTAGCCATACCTTGTGGAGGAGTCTGATTTATTCCACAAAAGTCATCCATTTTCTAGTTTACAAGTGAAGCATCACTTAGTGGTATCTCTTGAATAATTCTCTACCGCTAATTTTCTTCTGTGGGTGCATCTTGAGGGACAAATGCATTTTTTACCATCAAAGCTTGGTTCAAAATTCCATTAGAGCATGTTTCTTGGTTATGTGGAAGATGATAAGGGAAACACCACTCATAATCTTGCACAAGGTTGTTTTGAATGGGAACCAAGGCTTTGGATGAACTAGCCACATTTGGATTATATGGTTGAAATGGTCTTGCAGGGGAAATATGATTTTGAATTGGGGGGTTTGCTTGGCATGGTGTTTTGTTTGGATGATAAGGGGACTTTTTGGGTTGGTAGGGAGGATGGTAAGGTCTGAAACTTTGAGCTTGTTACCTCTTTAAGGATACCAACTCATTCCCAAAATTTTGCAATTGTTTCATTACCTCTTACAACTCAGTGGAAGGGCTTGAGGAAGTAGATGCTTGACTTGAACTTTGGCTTCTTTAAGATGGGATGGGAGCTAATTCAGGAGCTTGATGAGGAGTGGATGTCTCTACCTCTGGGAATATGGGCATCGAAGGTCTAGGAGCAAGTTTCCCAACTTGAATGAGACTGTTTTATGCTCTAATGGCAATAACATAGGCATCCAGTAAGGTTCTACCTCCCATAGATTAAATCATGACAAATATATCACTATTTAAAGCTCTCAAGTAATAGAGGAAATCATATTGGATGTAGGCCTTACCATTTATGGGATTCTATCCCAAGTCTTTGAAATCTGATATTGAAATCAGTCATTAGCTCATTAGGGATCTCTTTGTTGTTGTTAATTGTTCCACCAAAGATAGATGATCTGAACTTATCTTCAAAATGGTCACAAAGAGATTAACCAATTCATCCCAATTCGTAATAGAATTAATTTCCAAACCCTTGTACCATTGTGAGGCTTTTCCTTTGAAAGAATCAACTAATAACCTGACTGCAACATTATCTTGGGTGACATGGTAGATTGAACATATGTTTGCAACATTTTTAATATGCTCAATGGGAGCTATGTGTTCTCTCCAATGAAGAAAGGAAAATTCTTCAAAGTTGAAACTAAAATGTCATCATATTGGGCTAAAAGTAAAAGACTTCCTCCATTGAACGTAATGAAGGCTTAATTTCTTTGATGAGCCATGAATATAATGGACCTCAAAACCCTAGAGGACAACACGAAGGGCCTAATGGGAGGAGGAGTAGAGAGGATTATGTTTGGTGGTGATGTTGATCTCTGAACTGATCTACCTCTTCTTTTTCTTCTTGGTGACAACTTATAAGTAGTCAAAGGGATCTTAAATTCTATCCTTTGTCTTGCTTATATTATTATCATGAAAATGAGGCACTAAACTAATGAAACCAATAGATATGTAGTTGGGAGTCGTCAGATGTGTTCTACAGAGCCTCAAAGGTTGAAAATTTACCAAAAACATGTCAAACTTGGAAAAATGGAGAGGTTAACTTCTAAACAGTCCCACTTGGCATGCCAGAACTGTTATCACCAAAAAACAACACCCTCTGATTTATCATGACTGAGAAATTTGTGTTTTTGGGTAACATGGGATTGTCTCCAAGTGTGGGACCTTGCTTCTTGAGACAAACCTCTAGAGAAGGTTGGTTCCTCTACCTATTTTAATGTTATACTACTCATACAGCTGAAATGAAACTATCTAATCCTAATCTAAGCATTCACGGGGATCAGGGAGAGAGGGGGATGCATAAAAATGGAAATCCTAAGCTAAAAAGAGGTGATAACACAAGAAAAGGGGGGAATACACTCTCAACGAGAGAAAAAAATGGAAGGAAATGATGTTGAAGAGGGTAGACATGAGTGCCACAGATCAAAACAACACCTTACCTTCCACTTCCATGCAAAACACAACATAAATAAACCCTGCAAAGTAGAAACACATACACAACATACTTGCAATGAATGAAGAGTAAAAAAATGTAATAAAACACAATCTAGGGCAGAAGAATAACCACAAAACATGAATTTTATTGCCTTATAAGGACACACAGTCCATTACATTGAAGGAAGAAGGCATAAACACATTGCAAAAATCCAAATCTGAGGCATGTAACTCAAAACACTTGTGCAACACTTTGATATGACACCCTTATATTATGAGAGGGTCCAAGCTTTACAAATGAACAACATTTGACAATATATAGAAAATACAAGAGAGAGGAGAGAAAAGAGAAGGAAGTTCATATTTATGCCTTTAACCACCAACAACATGCATTAAATTACTAAAAATAGGCATGAGCACCCTTGCAAGACCATTCCACATGTCTTTGTTTAGAGAAGGTATGGGCACCATACTTCATCAATTATGGTGGTTGAGCTACTTGGAAATGAAATTTCAATTATGTACGTATTTTTTCCTTCTCTCCCTCTAAACTCCATTAATATATGAATTTCATGATGTCAAATTGAATTTCGTGATGACACCTTTCCAACAAGTCCAATTTTGTCAATTTTAGAGTAACAAGGACACGAAGATATGGCCATGCAGATTTCTGGTGTGCGGGAGGAACAAGAAAAAGTTCCTTTGTGGGTCATGACAGAATGCTTTAATCGTTTTTGTGCATTAGGGCAAGATAAATCACATCAGTTAGGGTATTAGGGAAGTTGGGAAGTGTTTCCCAGTGTGTCACGCAGGGGCCCAACTTAGCCGCACTTTACTGGCTGATGACTCTCCCTCACTACCTACCCTGTTGACCTTGATGTCACTCATGTCGGGGAACCAAAAGAAAGCCCCCAATCATTTTTCCAATGTTCAAATACCTCGATCGTAACACCGACCGTTAAATTCCCCCTAACCCTACTGTCACTTGATGTGGTAAACAGAATAGGAGGAACAAAGGAATTTCCTCTTGGTTCCTCCAAAGGCTAGATTTGGCCACCATTTTATTGTGTTTTTCCCCATTTCACTCTAAACATGAAGTTTGGCTAAGTGTTGAATTGTGGGGCCCAGAAAGAGGGAGAGGAATTCCTTGGATCATTGAAATTGTCCCAAAATGAATTTTACCTTGTTTTTCTAGCTCCTTCGCTAAACCTCAGTGATATTTCCCAAGTCTAGAAACTTGATAAGTTTTCCAAATTTGGAAGGGGTGAAAATTTGGATTCCTTAAATGCTTGCAATTTCGTTTGAAATTTATTGTGCTATTTATTGAAGCTCATCCATGCCACTTTCCAACTCTATCTAAAACATGATCTTCTTTTGACTCACTCCATGAACCATTGGGAAATGGAAAATGCTACCTGGGAGCAAAAAGACACACATGTTGTAAAGATTACTTAGAGGAATTGAAACTAATCTACCTACAAGACAATGGGATGAAGATTTTTCACTTGGAGGAATTCTTGAATTTAGATCTACTATTGTACAAGGGATTTTCAACTCTTGTTTCTATTCAGACCTTGATAATTGAAAGATGTTGTTTGACATGTAGCTTAAAATCATGTAGGCACCACTCTATATCACATCCAAACTATAAGTTCCTACCTAGTTTGAATATGTTTGCATCTCACTTTAGGACTAGATCAATCCTTTTAGAAATTACTCTAGGATTTTTCTTCTGTCAAAACAAGTTGTATCAAACTTGAAGCTTGATCTCTCCCTTGTTTACATTGCTTGATTTTTTAATTCCTACCTGATTTTATGAGCTTCTACATACCTAACTTCCATGTTCTCGGAACTCATAAAATACTAGCCATTTGATGAGATGTCAAGGCCTATAACTTCAATAGATCTTGGCAAGCTTGTTTCTCTTTCCATAAAATAGTTTCTATCGCTTGAGTTACTCAATAGATATTTTGGTAGTGTTCTAACAACCCTGTGGCCTCGCCCTCAAACATTTCCAACTTCTATGATGAGATATAAGGTTGAAAATCTCATTCAATATTGACAACCTTATGATCCTCAAATATTACTTATTGGAACAACTCATCGGGGGATACTACCTTAGGGGACATAGTTTGAGGAGTGATTCTATCATCCCATGTCAAGGCTGATAGCCAAACTTGTGTGCCATGTTCTTTGATTTTCGTCCACGGAAACACCTTATGAGGAATTATCAGGTTAATGTTAGTTGATTTAGCCATTTCGATTATCTTAGGGGTAACAATGCCTTTGAAGAAGTGCTCAAGTATGATGGCCTCATTTACTTCCTTGACTGAAACAACCTCAGAGATCCATTTGGTGCCATAGTGAATGGACTTCAAGAATCCATTTATAGAAACCATCAGCTGGAATGTAGATTGATCACTCTAATACCTAGTCACAATTCCTTCATACGAGTCTAAGCATGAATGGCCTCATTTACATAGAGATGGATTGGAGTGGAAGAGCTGTTGTTAATATTTCTTTGCCTGTAAAGAATGGAACATTTTCTTACATATCTTTAATCTATACATAACAATCATTTGAAAAGGTTAGGCCAGTAATAACCGAGCCTTTAATAATCCTGAGAGTTTGTTGTCCCTGGAGAAAAGTGCCCTCCTACGCTTTTCCATCATGAAAATCATGCAATATTTTCTCTTTATGATTAGTGTTTTAATGCATCTCAAGAGAACAACAATCAGATATTTCCTAAATAATAATTCCATCAATAAGCATGGAAAGGGATTGGATTGGAGTATGAAATTCCTCCTTTTGGATTTTATTAAACCTTTGAGGAACATTAGATTGTCTTGAGGAAATTTTACTACTATTCCATGAGTCTAATAAGCAATAGGTAATAGGCATTGGACTAATTTTCTCTTTATCTTGTTGACAGTACCAAGACTGGTTTTTTTCATCAGTATATCCTAGTTTGAAACCACTTGCTCACATAAACCCTTTTACCTCTGAACCAAATTGGTTACCTTGATGTCCACATCATAATTTATTACCTTGGTTATCCAACTAGCTCCATTTTCTCAGTTCAGGTCCTTACTTAGAAGAAAACTATTTCACACCAAGCATGGGATTCCATGAGGTGGAATATTGTTTTTAGACACCAAACATGTATGAATCTTATTCAAGCCTTCTTATAATAACCTAATACATGTCTCTCAATGAAATAGTATATTATTTCTTAGTCTTCTAGTACATTTGGCTAAAAAATGCAACATAGCTGCTCTAATCCTTCTCTTTGTTCATCTATACCAACAATGGTAAGATATTATTTCAGTGCCTCCGAAAGTATATAAGGTGCAATAGTATTGAGTAATATCTAGGGTTAATGAGAGTTAGGTGCCTGTGAAATTTCTTTCTTAGTGTCTTTGAAGCTATATCTTTCCTTAAAAATGGTCCATTTGAATAGCCATACTATTCTTTAGCATCCAGTTTCAATTAACTTGAAAAAGATTGGTGAAAATTTTGGAACAAACCTCCTGACAGAAGCTGATCCTTCCCTAAGAATATTTGAAGTGCTTTCCTTGTGATTGGGCAGTGGAAATTCCAAGGATGCATGTTTATTCTCTTTAGATTCAATGGGTTAATCCTTCCTTAGAGAAAATATGGCCAAAGAGTCTCACATTTATGAGATACGAAGATTGCATTTCTTTTGGATTGAGAGAAACTACCAAACTAGCTACATATTTTAAGTAAATGCACCTTAGATATAAAAGATGATCGAGAAACTACATTGTTAGAGAACATTGTGATATTGTCTAGATATACTAAGAACAATGCTTATTTATTAGCCCTTTGAATGCCATATCCATGTCTCTTTGAAATGTTTCCCATGACATTGGAATAAACCAAAAGGACATTTTCCTATAGGCATAGGTTCCCCATTTAGTGGAAAAGAATTGTCTTGAACTAGATCTTCTTCCTTCACCATGATATTGGTTGTAGCCAGATTAACCATCTAGAAGAGAAAAAAAATCTAATTCAACCTACTATCATTTGTAAGATTTGTTCCATAGGGGGTAGCGTGGATAATGATCCTTTAGGGAAGCATTGTTCCAAATTCCCTAAAAATCAAACACATAATTCTGATTTCTTCTTTTATTTTCCACACTAGGAATAAATTAGCAACCCATAAAAAATGTTTGATGGGAAATATGATCCTTTCCTTGATCTTTTTGATTAATTTCCTTCTCCATTAGGGGATTGATCCGTAGGATTAACATCCCCTCTGTTCTTTGTTTGATAGGCTTGAAAGTGGAATCCAACTCAATGGTGTTCTAAGATAAACTACGATCCAAAACCTCTAAGGTATACATATCTCCATGTAAAAATAGTTAGCTAATTCCTGGACATAGTCTCTACAAAATCAAATCTTTCTCTTGTGAAGTGCTTACCTTACTAATTTGAAAACCATTTTCCTTCACCAACTGAGATGGGTTATGAATCTTCACCCTTAGCTGTTACGTTTGCCTTTTCTTTTCTAAACTAGTCATTAGGACTGAAAATGGTTTCCAAGCTCACTAATCCTTTGGGTATGATTTTTTAATAAAAACTTAGCCTCTTCTTGGATAAAATTGTCATTTTTTGATGAATTTAAAACACTTGCCAATTTATGTCATTATCTGGTATAGCATGCCTCACTACTACTATGATGTGAAGTTGCAGCTAGTCTCCTTTTACACTTTTAACAATGTAAAACTTCACTCCTATCACAACTAATTTTTTGGTTGATTCATTTTATTTTATTAGAATTCCATGAACATTGAAGGCTTAAAAATCCTCCAAAAGTTCCCAAACTTTATGCTTGTAGGCCTATAGTAAATCATTTTTGGTTGCATTTAACCCTATGATTTATTTCACAATCAGCTCACTGTCCCCAAAGGTTTGCAGTCATTTGGTATTCTTCTTTCTTACTTGTTACAAGCCATGGATAAGGGATTTATGTTCCACTATGTTGTTGGAGCATCTAAATTGAAATTTGAAAGAGGAGTAATACTTAATGCTAGTAGGAGACACTTAGAACACACCTCCTCCTACATCTTGTCTGTTTCTCAATCCATCAAATAATATTTGCATCTTCAATTATAATTGATATGTAATTTTTTCATTTTGATGGATTTTATCAAATATTTTTTACAATAACCATCTCTTTTTCTAAATACCTGGGGGTATAAAACACATTAATTACAAATCAGGGGTGATTAATTCAAATATTGAAAGATACATTTTATATACGAAGAATGCATGTATGTTTGGACATTTTTGTAAATAATTTCATAGTCCCTAAGAAGGCAATATACGTCTAACTACACTATATGGAAAAGAGGCTTGGAATGGCCTTATGTATCATAACTTCTTAAATTGTAACATCCTCTATCGATATTGCAGTCACTTTTGTAGTATGCGGTATCTGGGAATCTTTAGAGAAAAGTCAATTCATTCCTTAGATGGTTAGGCAATGGTTTTTGTTATGGGTTATCCTTTAATAACCAATGCATGCGTGCCATCAATAATGGGGCCTTTTGGACCTCACAAAAATCATGATCAACTGGATATGAGGATCATGAGCATGCAAGTGACCATGAAAAATCTTCTTAGCAAGGTGTTCTCCTATGTTTGGCATGAATGTTTTCCCCTTGCATCATCAAAGAATTAGTCTCTTCCCAAGATTGTATCTCGTGGCCTGGACTACACACAAAGTTTAATCTTTAATGTTCATACAACCCAATGAAATTTGATTAGTTCAAATATTGGAAGATACATTTTATTTACAAAGCACACAATACCATTGGAAAATTATTTTCTTATCATTATATCATGTCATGAGATCATTGCAAAACATCCCTTCCTAATTCCACCTTACTCTTCCTTACAACACATTCCCATAAACGTCAACTACCCTAATTAGATTTCCATTTTCCATATTGACCAAATTATTTCCTCTTTCCACCCTTTGCTTGCATAAACCCAATGTAATTTTTCTACCAATGACATCTGAGGTATACCCTATTTTAGATGAAATCATTATCTATACCAATTACTATATTATTCTTACTTAGGTTTACATTGTATAATAATATCACATATAATAGATGTTATTTTTATCTATATTTCATTGAGGAAGGAGGGAGGAAGAAATGATAATGACAACATGAAAAATAAATATTTTCTAACACAACAAACCTTAGAGAGTTGGAGATTGTAGTTAATTATATACAATTGTTATAATTAGATTTGGTTTACAAAAATATATTTATTTTCATGTAAAGTACATTTTAATTATTACTTAAATGAACTCCATTTTATTTAATTTATATATTAGTACATGTATTTTAAATATATTTATCTCAAAATCGTTAGTAGATATCAAATATAAGGTTTTTATCTTAAAATGTCTAAAATTATATATTAATAAATTTAATATCTATTTTGACAATTCCCCAATGACAAATGACATGAATTTGCCTACCTTAATATGTTACTATTTTTTATCAGAAATTCCCCTTAATGGTGATGATACATTTCTATTGTCATAGACAATATGTATATGAGTGGCTACAATTATAAGGTAACTAACAACAAATGGAAGATTAATTGAAGTGGTTGTGTTGAATCCAATTTTGGGTTTTCCCAATAGTTTTGGTATCTTTTGTATCAAAGTTATTTATTATTTTCATAGTTTCCCAAAGAATTTGAAAACTTTTCAATGGTTATTTTTTCATAACTACTACAAGAATTCTTGTCAATGATTAGTTGGAACATATGTAAAATAAATCCCATTAGTGGAATTTCACCATGTGTTTTTCAACCACAGGTAATGTTCATAAATTGGAAAATTGTTATCTTATCAGTGTAAATATATATAAATAAATTCATTCACACATATATAGTCTATTTCTGATTTATTATTTTCATATCATACCATGTACACTTGAAACTTGAAAAGCCCCTATATAAGGGAACGAGAATCGAATATATATATATATATATATATATATATATATATATATAAGTAAACAACATTACCAAGTTATTGTAAAACTATTCCATTTATACATTTTTTAATACATTATTTTCATTTGTTTCATTTGAGGGGGAGTTTCACAAGCATTTTCTTTAGGGAAACCCATGACCTCTCTATACATGTATTTCCACATCTCGATGCACGATGTTCATGAATCTCAATAATGGAATTTACGCTAGCTAGCTGATTATGAGCCATATTCTTTTTGGCCTCGCACATTGCCAAATGATTCTTGTTTAACAACTTCAAATGCTGGATTTCAACCTCCATTTCAATGTTCTTTGCTGTCAACTCTCCAACCCTTTACGTCAATTTGAGACATTCTTCTCCAAATACAATTTCTCTAACATAAACCTCATATTTTTCGGTCTTGTAGAAATGCACCTTCTTGGACAACATTTTCGTGTGAATAGAGGATGCAAACATTGGGGAAGTAGATTTTCCTTTTCCAGCAGTATAATCTTTCACTATACTCCTCTGAATACTTGTAGCATCCAAACGTTTCACTATAAAAAGTTTATGCATTTTTGAAAGTGTCTTACACTTCTATACTTTTTCATTTCCCTATAAATTTTGAGTGTGCCATGATCACAATTGTAAATGTAGCTACATAAATTGAAGCAGTAAAAATCATAGGACATGACACATATATAGAAAAGAGCTAAATTAATTACTCCAAAATAAACATTCAATACATATGTTTGCATGGAAGTGACCATACAAAAAAACAATTGCAACATGAAAATATTACAAATTTAGTTCCACAATAGTAGACAAATCCTATCGCAAGTGGAAGGGAAACAACCACGTTCAAATTCCTGTCAAATTGAGTAATAAAAACTTATTAATGGTATAGAAAAACAAATAAATACATAGAAAGGAAAACACAAGAAGAAAATGACAAAAACATGAATTAAATGTACCACTTGGAAACACAACTTACAATATGTGTACCATACAAAGGAAATGTCGTGAGCTATGGAACTATAGAAAAACTAACCTTCTCCCACTCCTGAAATGGCATACCACGAAAAAAAACAATGTCGATGTGCATTAAATATAAATAGAAAATAAGTACAAACAATCACATGACATTTTAAATTATAACTTGTCACAAAAAAATGATTTCCACATATCATATGTTAACCTCATAAATCAATGCAAACATTTTAAAGCATATATTAATTATTTTAAAATGATTGTAGTTTTAATAATTTTGTTATATTGGCTTGTGAAAGTATAGGGAATGTTGAAGTCATGACAACTGCACGACAATGCATAACACAATTTCCCACAATTGAAAGAAAATGACAAACTTATTAAATAAAAATGCCCGCATATCTAAAACATCGTAGTGACAATGAAATTTGATATCTTCACCTACTCAACAATAGGGAATATGTTGAAACCAAAACAATCATGTGAAAAAGCATAAGACAAAATACTTGTGATTATGTGGCATTTAATACAACAAATTTCTCAACTGCAACTATAACATCCAAAGAAAAGAAAATTAATAAAATGAATTGAACAACAAAAATTTTGACATTAGAAACAAAATTGAAGAAGGCATGGATTGTAAAAACAAACTAAAAATATAAAATCTAATTTTATTTGGAAAATACTTTAATGGTATCTTTATTGGTCGACGGAGGAGATAAATGTAGTGTTGTTCCTAAAATATAGAGTGCTTTGTATGTTGGATGGGTGACCACTATGAAACCAAATAGGAGATTGAGAAACACACAAACTTTGAAATATAACATTCAATACAGAAAGGTTGGATGCAAAATAGAGTTATTGCATACAATAACATAAGGTTATTTCATGCAATGAGGCTTTACCTTGTCATTTAACTGTCATGAGTTCTACATTTCTTGATACTTGCGCAAACCAAGATAAAAAATCTCATTATGAATACTTAAAATTAACCTAGGAGATATAAAAAAATGCATTGTTATTTCTATAATACATGTTATTTTGTAAGCTAGGCATATGATCTATAGGAAAGTGCACAGGATTTTCAAAAACACAACTATTGAACCTATTACATACGTAGCATCATTCTGCATCAAAAAATTATATTAAACACAATGAATGATTGAAATTACAACCTTCTAACGAGGTAGAGAAGATGCTAGTGAACCTAAGATGAGGTTTAAAAACAAAAACTCTAAATTAGAACGGTTTACCAAATAAAGGTTGGATACGAAACAGAGTTTCACTGGTTCCAATTAGGTATGTAGAAGTTAGAACCATAAATGAATTACATTAAACAAGATGGCTGTTACAAATTACAATCTGTAAATGAAGATGAGCATATGGTTGTGAAACTGAGAGGAGATTGAAAAACACACTTACTCTGAAACTAAAAATTCACCAGAGAAAGGTTGGATGAAAAACAAAGTTACACTAGCTCCAATTCAATTTATGTAGTTGAAAAAAATGTTTTGTTTTTCAACAATAACATGAGCTAATATGAGGCTTATACCTTGTCATATAACTATTAGGATCTATGCATTCCCGATACTTACACATGCCTAGATGTTGACTATTTTGGATTAAACATGTTTCAAAACATTATGAAATGTCATGCCTCATAATTCCAGTGAAGACGACATACACAACAACACAAAATTATTTCATGTGACAAGTTTTTACGTGCATAGAGCCATCTCGTCAAATCCTTTCACCATGGTGATGGGTATGCATGTTCCATTCATATATATTATGGTGATGTTATGGGGGTTTCATCATGGTTAGACGATGCATTTTATATAGAGTATAACCAATGACATGACAAAGCACATTACAACTTCAATCATATAGAAAATTCTAACTAAACATATACTAATCAACCAAAGAGGATATTAAAAAACATAAAAATTTTAAACTCAATGTTTTCTGTATAAATCCTGGATAGAAAATAGAGAAATGTGCATCATAACATTTATTAAAGAAGGCGTGGATCGAGAAGAGAGATATAAAACATAAAATTGACTCAAGAGAAAAAAGGTAGTTTTTGATTCAAGAAAATTAAATCTAAGATGATGACACTGCTGATCACATAAAATAACAACAACATACAAGATCTAGCTAATAGAAGTACAATCAAAAGTGATATATAGGGCTTCCAGGATACCTCAACTTGCCACTGTAGGTTTGGTGATGTAGGAATATCATCATGTACAAAAGAATTTTTTGGATTTCAATCAATTTTGGCTTGATTTAGTTTTTGGAGGTCCCTTTTAGGTGTTTTAGCATATCTCATGTCCATTTGGACCTCTTTTGCAATGTAATGATGAATTTTTAAAGTTTCCCTCCAAAACCACCTTTTCAAATATTCTGTAATCTGGGTGCCTTGATCTGTGAAAAAGCTCTGTAACTAATACTTGCAGGGTTAGAAGGAGATCTAGAATATTTGCTACATATCACGTCACTTTTGCTATATTATACTGAATGCTCCAAATATTTCAAGAAGAAGAAATAACCTGCACAAGACCAAAAGGAAGTATCAAAACCCTAAAAAAATAAAGATGCAAAATGAATGGGTCAGACTGACCTCAGCTGCCACAATAGTGGCCTTACTACTCTGAGTGATGCACTAAATTTCAGACCCAAATGTAGTTTTGGTGTGTGTGTGTGTGTGTGTGTGTGTGTGTGTGTGTGTGTGTGTGTGTGTGTGTGTGTGTGTGTGTGCGTGCGTGCGTGTGCACGCGCATGTCTTACTGTAGGTGCTCTTGTGCTAGTCACACTTTGTTAAGTATCAAGAAATAAATAAATGTAGAAAATGTAATAACATGTGTGCATGGAATATAATAGAATCCCCCCCCAATGAAGTGTGATGCAGACTTCCTAGTTTGTGCCTCGATGATGGAGCTATGTGGATGAAAATGCAATAGATGGATGTAACTCTAGATGAGTGATAGTAGTAGATGATGCTAGGGCCCTCATTATGGTCATGTAACTTTATATTTATAGGGTTATTTTGGTATAATTTTGTAATAAACCCTAACATGGCTGATTAACAAAAAGATAAGGATAAAAATGACTAGAAAGAGCCCAAAAAGTGGTAGGAAAGTAGAGAAAGGACCAGTGCGCCCCTGGTGAGACCAGAGTGCCCACGGGTGCTCAAGTACTACCCTGAGCGCCCCAAATGAGGATAAAATGATTGGAAAATGATGAAACAAATAAGGCATGTAGATAAAAATGTGTAAAAATGACGAAATAAAAGTAAAATAAGATCGCCAAAAGGAGGGGGTTAACTAGTACTTTCTTCACCTAAGAACCTTCTAAATAGTAGTATGAGACCTGGATAAATAAATGTCTAAAGTGCATAATTTCGTGACTACATTTTTCCCCCACTTTATGTTGTTGAGATGAAAGCTCAGTAACATAAAGTTGATATAAGTGCGTACTTGATGTCCATGAAGAGTGTAGTAGAAACGCGCTGAAGGATTAGAAAAAAGCGTGGAATGAAAAAGAAGAAATATGGAGGAGCGTGGAAATTAAAGATGAAAAATGTGCAAATAAAAAGTGATGAGAGTGAACCTAGGGCAGAATGCGTGTGTAACTATTGCGATGTGTAGTATATCTACATAGTTAGTAAAGCATGTGTTGTTGGAGAGTGTTGTTGTTGTTGTTGCCCTCAATTTGACTGCTTGTTTCTCATATGACCAGACATGCAAGGAGAAAACAATCAAGTAGTCAAATATGTATGTATGTAAGTGTAAAAGCGCTATGTAAAATATGCATGTATATGAAGGTGTAAAATATGTGAATGTAAAGTACATGAAAAGAAAAGTGTAAATGGAACATGTGCACCTGATCCATTTCAAAAGAAAGGGTATAGAAGAATATTCTATATTGCGAGTTTTTTGGGTGATCTCACGCCACCCTAGCTGAAGAAGTGTAGGGAAGAAATGTTCTGTGTCCTCCAAGATCTATCCAATTTTGTTGTAATGTGTGTGAAGAGATCTTTGTATTGTCCTAGTTTTTTAGGCAATCCGATGCCACTGGATGAAGTAGTGTAGAGAGGCACACCCAATTTAACCTCCAAGCCTATAACTACTTCCCAGAAATGCTAAGGACACCATGTCTTATAAAAGACGTTGTGTATGGGGTTCATAGACTGGTTTGAACCCACTCGCTGTATGTAACCCACAATGCTAAGGGTGAAAAGTGCACTGAACTGAACTGACATAGATATGTTGTGTTAGTATGTAAAACCTCCAAATGATCCCCCCATCTTTGGGGGAAAATGCGACGTTGCTGATAGGAGACATGCGGCCCCAAAAGAGGGCCAATCGCATGTACACTGTAACACTGAAAAATGCTTGGTAGAAACCAAGGCACGCATAAACAAGAAGGATAGCCGAAGACAAGTGTAAACACACATGCATGTAGAAAACAATGTATAAGCTATGCAAACAATGTAATGTAAACACACAAGAAGTCAAGTATGCCAAAAAAATTGGGTTGCAAACATGGGACATCACTCATGATGTCATAAGACATGCAAGGCCATCATGGATGCAAATAACAGACAAGTGTGCACACCAAACATAGGGAAGGCTTGAAAACAATAACAAACAATAGTACACAATGGGAGACAATGTAACAAACAAGTATGAAAACCAATATCCCTACATAAAAAATGTTGCACATGAAGCACCTGTTAGCATGTCATAATGACAGCTAGTATGTCAAAAGCGTGTAGAAGGAAATAATGTAAAGTGCTAATACTGGATGAAACATTAGCACCTGATAAATACGAATGTGTGGATGCCCCCAGTGATCAGTGTAGGAAGAGTAGAAGGTGAGCATCTATGCCACATGTAAAAGACCGATATCTGAGATCACCACTAGAAAAAGACGCAAACATGCATGTGTGTATGATATAGATAAATGACATACAAGTAATCAAACTAGCATGTGTAATAAAGTGACCACGAATAAGAAAAATTAAGCAAGAATATAAGCAACCATAGTATGTTGTATGCTATGGATGGATGGAATGGAATGCAATATGGATTAATAGGAGCCGCGTGCCCCCCAAGTGGATTGAAATGTATGCAGTGAGGTTCATTTTTTTTGCCCCATCAGGAGTCAAGAATGAATCATAAATGAGAGCGTATCATCAGGAAATGGTCAAGTAGTGTGTATCGTATCTAGTGCGTTGTGAGGAAATGTGCATATGTTTAGTGGTGATGATATGTGACACATAGAATAGATGCGCATGGACCTTATAGCCGAAGTGTATATCACAACTGGATGAATGGAGGAGTGATGATTTAGCCTAAGCGTATATCACTATATGATGAATGAATAAGTGATGATTTATCCTTAACCGTATATCACTATAAGATGAAAGGATGAGTGATGATTTAACCCTAGGTGTATATCACTATAAAATGTATAGTAAAGAGTAGTGATGTAACCTAAGGTGCATACCACTACAAGATGATAGAATAGGTGAAAATTTAGACTAAAGCGTATGTCACTAGCCTAGGAACATCCTATGATGGAATGTCACATGATGAATGTAAGGTCCATTTGATTTGTGAACCCTCAGTAGTTGAGTATGGAATGAGGAAATAAAGTGTGTCATAGGGTGGTGAGTGCAGTGTGTAGAAAACAATGTAATATGTTTAATGATGAAATGACTATGTGAGGTATAGAATATGTAAAGACGTAGTGTATAGAATGTGATGTTAAATGTGTAAAATGTGTAAAATTTAATGTAACGCTAGACTCATATGTAATGTAATGTAAGATAGTATGTAGAATAGATGTGATGTAGACATGCGTAGTGTATGATGTGACTATTCATGTGGACATCCTAAAAATGTATGTAATGTGTAGGATGAATAACATATTATTCTAGATGCGTAGAAATGTTGGAAAACTAGTAGAAATGTGTGATGAATGAATGCGTAAATGTCAAAAGGTCGTAGAAAAAATGTAAAATGTGTGGAGTAAGACGCGCAAGTATGTGTGATGAAATTAAATGCATAATTCCTATGGTGCAGTGTGTGGGGTTCAATGTAATTGTTGTCCACTCAAAATTCCCTGCTCTGATAAAAGTAAAATTTCAAAAATTTTGAGTTATGAGTGTTTTCTCTAAAGTGCCTAAGTCGCGAAAATTGAGAAAATCTGTGTTTCGGGTCATTTTGTATGTATTTCGGGCCTGTCGGACATTTTTGTCCCGCCTGTCCCAAGTACGAAAGTGCTTTCTGTTCCCCGATCGGCCGAAATCCCCGAAGTTGTTCCATTTTCGGGCCCGTCGGAACTTTTTGTCCCAAGTGTCCCAAAACTTTTTTGTGCGAGATGTTCCAATTTCGGCCGAACCGCGTACTTCGCACTTTCTTGTCCCAAATGTCCCAATTTCAAAAGTGTGCTCTGTTCCAATTTCGGCTGAACGAGTCATGTACTTCGGACATTTTTGTCTCAAACTTCTCAAGTGTCAAACTTAAAGTGCACTCTGTTCCATTTTCGGCCGATTCGTCCGTTTTTCTCAACTGTCCCGAGTTCCAAGTGCGCTTCTGTTCCATTTTCGGCCGAAACTCCCGAACCGCGTACTCCAGAACTTTTTGTCCCGAACTGTCCCAAAGTCAAAAGTGCACTTTCTGTTCCATTTTCGGCCGATTCGCCCGAACCGCGTACTTCGTCCCGAATGTCCCAAATAAAAAAAAATGCAAACTGTTCCATTTCCGTCCGATTCGCCCGAACCGCGTCCTTCGCGCATTTTCATCCCAAATGTCCCAAAATGCATTTGTGCGTCTTCTCCCTGTTTCGTCCGAATCGGCCGAGCCTCGTGTTTCGCGCATTCGCGTCTCACATGTCCCAAGTGAACCTAATGCAATTCATACTTAGTTTTTCCCGCTCGACCCGAATATGCTAAATATGAATTTAAGTTGCGGCTCTGATGCTATCAATCGAAGATCAAATTTCAAGGACAGCTGGCAGAAGGACGAAGCTTTCAAGACGCTGGTTACATCAGTTTTCAAAGATATCCATTGTCATCTTCAAGATGAAACGTCTGGTGTGTCCCTCGTGGCAAAGACATAGCTGAGACGTTAAAGAAATTCAAGAAGAGGTTTCTGAAGACGGTGGGTCCTTCTCAGTGACTGTCCACCTGTCTCCTTCTTCATTCTTTTCTCTTCTTCCTATTCCTTTCAGTATTCCATGTAATTAGTTAAGAAATTGCGTTTGGCATTCCTTAACTATTCTCTAGTTAAAAGAAACGGTTACGAAGAGTAACTGAATTGTAAGCTATATAATGGCCTTCTTTGTGCCATTTTGAAAGGAGGAAGAACTTGGCTTATTTTCCG
This sequence comes from Taxus chinensis, assembly GCA_019776745.2. Taxonomy (NCBI): domain Eukaryota; kingdom Viridiplantae; phylum Streptophyta; class Pinopsida; order Cupressales; family Taxaceae; genus Taxus; species Taxus chinensis. Next base: position 17,101,574 of record CM034149.1, read on the forward strand.
AAAGTGTAAATAGATCATAAAGAAATCAATACAGAAGGGCTTTCTATTCTTTGTCTATCTATCTCTGTTATCTCTGTGTTTTCTATTCAATATTGTGAAGATCATTTTGTCTCTAATTTGTTAGTCTCTCTGATTGCATACTGTCTGGTTTTGCAAATACAGCGATCTTGTATAACCAAGAAGGAACTTTGTGTCCTTGATTAATGAATTTGAAGAAGGTTATTTACAGAACTTTGTGTCTTTAAATTTAATCCTATTCAGCCAATGCAAGTGATCTTGTCTTAAATTCCTTGAAACTTCGCATACATAAAGAATTATTCTGCTATCTATAATTCTGAATGTTGCTATTCTGCTCATCCTCTCATTTCCTTTCCTCAGTCCTTTTGTAACTGATGATCCTTGTGGAAAACACTTTCGTAATATCCAAGTTCAACCATAAAATATTTTTTTGTACATTTGTAAATACGTTTGTTTCTGAATAAGGGAACCTCTCCCATTAAAGAGGAGGGACTTCTTGTCCCCTGACTGTTGCTCTTCTAAAAAGTCCTATTTGAAAACCAACAGTTTTTGGCGACTCCGCTGGGGAAAATCGCATTCCAGTTCTGCAATTTTTGATCATCCTTTGATCTGGCGACTCCGCGTTTCACTCGAGGGAGAAGGGCCCTTGGTATCGAAGATTCTCAGTTTCAGCTTTTAGAACAACAAGGTTTTCCTTTCCCTTCAAATTCAACAAGAAATAGAAGGACCCGTTCGACAAGCACTCCACCTGTTCAAGATAGAAGTCCTACGGGTGGTATTCCTTCAGAGCCTGCTAGTCCCAATCTACGAGCTTTGATCCTTGCCGGTGTTACAGTTCCTCTCCAAGCCGTTTTTCCAAGAATGGCAGCGCCATTACCATGGGGTCATCGTGTCGGGCCTCTGGCCCTTGCTCAGCCTTTGCATGAGTTACCCAGAGGAAACCGGAAGAACTTCCCCAAATTCAAAGGCGATGGCAAAGTGCACCCTGACGAACACATCGCAGCCTTCGTTGTTGCATGTGGAGTTCTGGGAGTCGAATATGAAGACGTCTCCGTAAGGCTGTTTGTTGAGACGTTACAAGATAATGCTGCTGATTGGTTCTATCACCTTCCGGCCGGTGCTATAACCGACTGGGACACAATGAGAACTCAGTTCGAGAACCGTTTCAAGCCGGCAGAAGATGTGCATGCCTTGCTTGCCCAGGTCTCTCAGATAAAGAAAGATTCACAAGAGCCCATGAGGGAATTTGTGGCCCGGTTCAACAGGTTGGTAAATAAAATTCCAACGCCTACCCGACCTGTCGACCAAATTCAAAAGTGTTTCTTCCTAAATGCTCAATCGCCCAAAGTTAGTTATGCACTAAGAAGGGCTAATCTCGGAACACTAGCTCTGGATCAAGAACTGGCTGTTAGTATCGAAGATGACTTGATCATGTCAGGGAAGTTGAGAAGAGACCCTCCCAAATCTAAGTCTGCTGCTTCTTCCTCTTCCACCCCTGGACCTAGTACTGATCCATTAGTCCAGAAACTCGCAAATGATCTTGTCGCTATAAAGAAACAGTTGGCTCAGCATGCCCCGTATGCAGATGTTCCAAGAAGAAATTTTCAGCCCAGAAATCGTTTGCCTGCTCCTCACACAAGACTAGCACTTGAAGGACCTCCTGTTAAGGTTCCTGTGAACGCAACCTGTGAAGTTGAAGAGCCAGATGATGATGAAGCTTGCGAGGAGTTTGTGGAGGAATTTGATGATGAAGCAGAGGAACTTGAGGGATCTGGGTTAATTTCTTTACCACTGAGGGCATTGATGATTATGATGAAGTGGTAGCAGACATGAACAGTGAATCTTTTGCTGTCATGACTCGAGAACAGACAAAGCAGAGGGAGAAGGTGACCCAGCCACCTAAGAAATCCAAGGAGCAGTCGGCAACTATCCCTGTAATTGCAAGAAGAGGATCTCCTATCCCTACTTCGTCTACACCAGAAGGTGAGTCCTATCAATCCAATTACCAAAGTTGCTTCTTCTTTTTCTCCTAAAGTTGATAAGCCTAGAATTCCAAATGATGATGGCCCGTCCACTTCTGGATCCTTTGATATTGTTGATCACCTGAAAAAGACCAAGGTACAAATCTCAGAAGCTGAGTACTATCAAACCCATCCCAAAGCCTTTTCCAAAATGATCCACTTTGTTAATTCCAACTCTAAGACCACTTCTAAAGGCCTTTTACCTACTCCTCCTTCTGCACCACAGCCAAGTCTGGTAGCTGCTGTCACCTCCCCTGGTGACAAAATTAAACCATTTTATGTAACACTTCTCATAGCTGGCCATAGGCTCAGTAATTGTGTCATAGATTCTGGAGCCTCAGATAATGTGATGCCTGCTAAAGTAGCTCATGCTTTAGGCTTGACCCTCACTCGTACTTATGGATCCTGCTACTCCATGGAGAGTAAGGAAGTGCCTTTGGTGGGGAGGATTAAAGATGCACAAGTGGCCTTTGCTGCTTTGCCTGAAAAGAAAGTCTTGGCTACCATCCTAGTAGCAGACATTCCTCCTTCTTATGGAATGTTGCTAAGTAGAAACTTCTGTAAAGATGTGGGCGGGGAGATTCAAATGGATTGGTCACATGCACTCATACCTGTCAATGGACACATGAAGAAGTTACTACCTGAGAAGCAGTCTGAGTATATTGTGCAGAAAACGGATGATCCTAAGGCACAAATACTCTATGAGGATATGGGGCATGGTAATTACATGATTCTGTCCCCTGATGAAATCCAACCCTCCAAAGTATCACCTAAAGATCCCAATGGTGTTTGGATTTTAGAATTTGATGGAAGTTGTTCCTCAGCTGGTTCTGGAGCTGGTGTCCTGCTAGTGTCACCAGAAGGTGTCCTTCATCCTTTTTCATTTAAGTTGCAGTTCGAGAACACTAATAACACAGCAGAATATGAAGCTCTCATTCTCGGATTGCAGGTGGCCAAAGAACAAGGTGTGAAGAACCTTCTAGCTCGTGGTGATGCAGAGTTGATTGTGAAGCAGGTCAGAAACCTCTTTCAGGTAAAAAATGGGAGGCTGAAGCATTACCGGAATCAGGTTTGGGATTCCATTGAATTCCTTGATGCTTTCTCTATTGAAGCAATACCTAGAGAAAAGAACAGCAGGGCTGATTCACTGGCTGTCTCAGGGTCACTACTGATTCCCCATCCGGAATTCTCTCAGGATAAGTTCACTATTGAAATGGTTCACCGGCCTAGTGTACCTGACAATACCAATAACTGGCAAGTTTTCAACGATGACCAGCATTTGCTTTCCTTCCTGGAACTCAAGGGTAATTTCGAACAACTGTATTTTGAGGGAAGTGACAACCTGCCTCGTGAGAGTGTGTCCTCTGACCAAGCCGTCACCCAAGGAGAAGAAACAGATCAAGATGGATGCATCAATCTCAAAGGAAACAAGATTCCTAAAGGGTTGGTGAGTTTGGAGGAACTGTTTGATAAGCATGACAGGTATGTGAAATCTAGAGCTTCTTCTGGGCCTCAGCAATCAGCTGAGTATGATAAGATTGATATTGGGAGTTCTACTGACCCCAAGTTCGTGAACATTGGAAAATGTTGCTCACAGCAGATGAGAGGAGAAAAGCAATTGATCTTCTAAAAAGGTATAAAGATGTTCTCGCTTACTCTTATGAAGATTTGAAAGCTTTCAAACCAAAAGATATGCAGCACTCTATCCCCCTCAAGCCTGGAATCAAGCCTTTCAAGCAGAAACAGAGACAATACAACCCCAAAGTAGCTGACACCATCTTTCAGGAGATACAGAAGTTGTTGAAAGCTAAAATTATCTTTCCTATTCACCATTCAACATGGATTGCAAATATTGTGCCTGTCAGAAAGAAGAATGGTGAGATCCGCATCTGTGTTGATTTCAGGAACCTGAATCAGGCTTCTCTGAAAGATAATTACCCTTTTCCTATGATGGATCAAATATTGCAAGCAGTAACAGGATCTGAAATGTTATCTATGCTTGATGGATTTTCTGGATACAATCAGGTAGAGGTTGATACTGTAGATCAACATAAGATAACTTTCACTACTCCTTGGGGCACCTTTGCTTACAAGAGAATGCCTTTTGGGCTTATTAATGTTGGTGCCACTTTCCAGAGAGCTATGGATCTGGCTTTTGGAAGCTTAAAAGGGAAGTGTATTTGTCATCTACCTTGATGACCTGACAGTGTTTTCCAAGACAAGAGCGGATCATTTTGATCACCTGGAGACAGTTCTGCTGAGATGCAGAGAGCATGGAATCTCTCTGAACCCTAAAAAATCTGTCTTTTGTGTCACTGAGGGAAAGTTATTAGGGCACATTGTTTCCAAGGATGGTATTAAGATTGATCCTGAACGAGTTCAAGCCATCCAGCAAATTCCTCTCCCAACCAGTAAAAAGGGCGTGCACTCCTTCTTCGGTAAGATCAATTTTTTAAGAAGATTCATCCCTGATTTTGCTGAATTAACTTTGAATATTTCTCAGATGATGAAAGGGAAGCAAACATTTGGTTGGTCTTCTGAAGGAAAGGAATCCTTTGAGGGTATCAAGAAAGCTATCGCTAAAACTCCAGTTTTGGCCTGTCCCGATTTCAGCAAAGATTTCATCATCTATTGCTATGCTACAGATAATACCTTGGCTGCTGTGTTGACCCAAGAAGACTCCGATAAACATGAGCTACCAATTGCCTTCATGAGCTATATCCTGAAGAATCATGAGCTAAAATACACCATGATGGAGAAGCATGCTTTTGCAGTAGTCAAAGCTGTTAAGCAGTTTCGTTTCTATATCCTCAACTCTCACTCTATGGTGCTGGTTCCAGATACAACTGTTAAGTCAATTCTTACACAGCAAGAATTTGGATCCAAGAGAGGGAACTGGGTGGCTAAAGTCCAAGAGTATGACATTGATATCAAACCAACCAAGCTGGTTCGTGGAAGAGGTCTTTGTGAGCTCATTGCTGAAGGGGCCAAACATGAGTTGCTGGAGGAGAAAGTTGACCTTCCTACTGTTCTGTTCCTGAGTTCGGTTGACGAATGGTATGCTGACATCACCCATTTTCTCACCTATGGGGAATGCCCCTCTCATTTAACTACCAAAGAAAAGAGGACTGTTAAATTGAGGTCAGCACAATATGTATTGTGGGAAAATGCTTTGTTCAAACGTGGCTTGGATGGGAGATTTCTAAAGTGTGTGGACAAAGAACAGCAGAGAAAGTTGCTCTCAGCTTTTCACGATCAGGCATGTGGAGGGCACTATTCATCAACGGTTACAGCTCATAAGATACTCCGGGGAGGATACTACTGGCCTTCTTTGTTCAGAGATGCATCCAAGTGGGTGGATAAATGTGAGGCCTGCCAGACCTTTGTGGGAAGACCTAAATTGGCTTCTTTGCCTCTCAAGCCAGTTGTGATTGAGGAGCCATTTCAACAGTGGGGTTTGGACTTCATTGGTACACTCAATCCTGCTTCTAGTGCTGGTCACACTCATGTGCTAACTGCCACTGACTACTTCACCAAATGGGTGGAAGCTATTCCAGTCAAGAGCACTACTTCTGAAGTGGTATGCAGCTTCATCAAAGAGAACATCTTGGTAAGGTATGGTGTACCTAACAAGATTGTAACAGATAATGCCTCGAATTTCTCTTCAGCTGAGATAATGGACTTCTGCTATGGGTATGGTATTTCTTTGGCTCACTCTTCAGATTACTACCCTCAAGGAAATGGGCAGGCAGAATCTACCAACAAAAATCTGGTGACTATCATAAGAAAGTTAGTCAATGAGTCTCAACGAAACTGGCACAAGAAGCTCTATGATGCTCTTTGGGCAGACAGGATTACACCAAAGAGAGCTATTGGAATGTCTCCTTTTCAAGTGGTATATGGAGTAGAAGCTCAATTGCCAGTGACAGTGGAACTGCCGGCCTTGCATCTAATGAAGGCCATCGAGGATACTAGTTTCAGAGATGCCCTGGACAAGAGAATTATGTACCTGCACAAGCTGAATGAAGACAGATTGGTGGTTGCTGATAGGATATCTGTTCACCAGCAGAAGGTAAAGGTCCTGTTTGACAAGAAAGCTAGGTTCAGAGATTTCCAAGTTGGAGACATCATACTATTATGGGACAAAAGACATGAACCTCGTGGCAGCCATGGAAATTTGATTCCCTGTGGCTCGGACCTTTCAAGATCAGACATTTTGCTGGTGAGAATTCCTTTTATCTTGATTACATGGATGGTTCTCCTCTCCCACTTCCTTATAGTGGGCAGTATCTCAAGTTGTTCAAGTCCTAGGTGACTAGGGAGTCCCTTTGTATATTCTGTACAGTGTTTTGCTTCTGTTGCTTTTGGTGTGTTTCCCTTCTGTTGTTTTTGTGTGTTGCCCTCTGTGTTGGTCTGTTTTTGACTCCGTTGCCCAAGGGATAAGGCACTGGTCTGCTTCACCAAGTTTGTCTAAGTTCTTGCCTTGTCTCATTCCTTGAATTTATGCCAAGTCATCCCCAGAAGGAGCCAGCTGTTGTCCACTCAAAATTCCCTGCTCTGATAAAAGTAAAATTTCAAAATTTTGAGTTATGAGTGTTTTCTCTAAAGTGCCTAAGTCGCATGAAAATTGAGAAAATCTATGTTTCGGGTCATTTTGTATGTATTTCGGGCCTGTCAGACATTTTTGTCCCGCCTGTCCCAAGTACGAAAGTGCTTTCTGTTCCCCGATCGGCCGAAATCCCCGAAGTTGTTCCATTTTCGGGCCCGTCGGAACTTTTTGTCCCAAGTGTCCCAAAACTTTTTGTGCGAGATGTTCCAATTTCGGCCGAACCGCCCGAACCGCGTACTTCGCACTTTCTTGTCCCAAATGTCCCAATTTCAAAAGTGTGCTCTGTTCCAATTTCGCCCGAACCGGCCGAGTCGCGTACTCCGGAACTTTTTGTCTCAAATTTCTCAAGTTCAACTTAAAGTGCACTCTGTTCCATTTTCAGCCGATTCGCCTGATTTCATCCCAAATGTCCCAAGTCCAAACGGGCCTTCTGTTCCATTTTCGGCCGATTCGCCCGAACCGTGTCCTTCGAAACTTTTTGTCCCGAATGTCCCAAAGTCCAAAAGTGCACTTCTGTTCCATTTTCGGCCGATTCGCCCGAACCGCGTACTTCGGAGTCCCGAATGTCCCAAAGTAAAAAAAAATGCAAACTGTTCCATTTTCGGCCGGTTCGCCCGGACCGCGTCCTTCGCGCATTTTCGTCCCAAATGTCCCAAAATGCATTTGTGCGTCTTCTCCCTGTTTCGTCCGAATCGGCCGAGCCTCGTGTTTCGCGCATTCGCGTCTCACATGTCCCAAGTGAACCTAATGCAATTCATACTTAGTTTTTCCCGCTCGACCCGAATGTGCTAAATATGAATTTAAATTGCGGCTCTGATACTATCAATCAGAAGATCAAATTCCAAGGAAAGTAGTTACGAAGGACGAAGTTCAAGACGCTGGTTACATCAGTTTTCAAAGATATCCATTATCATCTTCAAGATGAAACGTCTGGTGTGTCCCTCGTGGCAAAGACATAGCTGAGACGTTAAAGAAATTCAAGAAGAGGTTTCTGAAGACGGTGGGTCCTTCTCAGTGACTGTCCACCTGTCTCCTTCTTCATTCTTTTCTCTTCTTCCTATTCCTTTCAGTATTCCATGTAATTAGTTAAGAAATTGCGTTTGGCATTCCTTAACTATTCTCTAGTTAAAAGAAATGGTTACGAAGAGTAACTGAATTGTAAGCTATATAATGGCCTTCTTTGCGCCATTCTAAAGGAGGAAGAACTTGGCATATTTTCTGAAAGTGTAAATAAATCAAAAAAAGAAATCAATACAAAAGGGCTTTCTATTCTTTGTCTATCCGATCTCTGTTATCTCTGTGTTTTCATATTCAATATTGTGAAGATCATTTTGTCTCTAATTTGTTAGTCTCTCTGATTGCATACTGTCCGGTTTTGCAAATACAGCGATCTTGTATAACCAAGAAGGAACTTTGTGTCCTTGATTAATGAATGTTGAAGAAGGTTATTTACAGAACTTTGTGTCTTTAAATTCCATCTTATTCAGCCAATACGAATGATCTTGTTTTCAATTCACTTGAAACTTCGCATACATAAAGAATTACTCTGCTATCTATAATTCTGAATGTTGCTATTCTGCTCATCCTCTCATTTCCTTTCCTCAGTCCTTTTGTAACTGATGATCCTTGTGGAAAACACTTTCGTAATATCCAAGTTCAACCATAAAATATTTTTTTGTACATTTGTAAATACGTTTGTTTCTGAATAAGGGAACCTCTCCCATTAAAGAGGAGGGATTTCTTGTCCCCTGACTGTTGCTCTTCTAAAAAGTCCTATTTTAAAACCAACAATGGTGATGACATAAGGTGGGGGAAATTAGGTGCTATGCCCCCCAAGCATATATAAATGAATAAACTAACCAATGATAGTGAAAGACAAAATTCCTCCACTCGATGTCTGTGAGGATGAAAGGGTACGATGTTATGATCCTCATGTGTAGATTTCACTAATGCCTTGAGGTTTTGTTGTAATGGTTCATTACATTTGGTATCAGAGTGACCACCCGTGTTCGAATCCCACTTGGTTGGTTTAATAGACAAATGTTGGGCCATAGCAAATGTTGGGCCAATGAATGAAGCCTATATGCATGGGATGGATGAATAAACAATGAAGATAGAGGCGTAATAAAATGCATCAGTGATGGATATCTACACGAGGCAGAGCGCGAAGGTGATGAAAAACCATACAGAATAAATCAAGGTGAAGATCGACACTAAGATGTAGTGACTATCCTAGGGATAAGCCTATGCTGATGTGTAGGACTAACAAAATGATTCAGTCACGTAGATGGTAATTGAGTAGGTGAACTAGGAGTAGACTGCGCTTTGAATAACATAGAATGAGACGTGTGAGAAGGGTTAGATGACACATGAGCAACTATATGAGGAGATGATGACATTAGATGAGATGGAGGAACATTGTTGATATAAATGACTTGCATTTTGTGAATGAGTTTAAGTCGCAAGTGACTCATAAATATGATAGATTAAGAATGACGAATCCAATTAAGGCCTAGAATTAGGTCACATCCCTCAAATGTGTTTCCAACAGGGAAAGGGACAAGCATAGTAGTAGGGCCAACTAGGATGCGTATTTTGACAGTGCCAAAGGGTGTATGGAATGGGTATTTGATTTTCAATAGAGGATAATTGATAGCCTTAAGGAGGGCCATAGAACATTCACTAATGGGCCATGATGGGTCAACCTCAGTATTGTTGATATAGGTCTAGCCGATAGATGCATGGATGTGTAAATGATTAGATGTAAATATAGTGTGATAATTGGCATTGGAAAAAGAAATGACTGATGGCAAAATGTTAGTGCTAGAGATTAAGAAATTGAGAGATCCTGGTGGAGAAGGTACTGTGTGATAAACATAATTATCAGAGGAATCAATCATTTTTGTATCATGTTTTGGCAAGGGGTTGTTGAAAATATGAAGTGTATGATTGTTGTCAGGAGGTGTGGATGTAGTAGATTCTAGAAGCTCAATTTGACCATTGTCAAACAAATCCTAAATGAGATGTCGTAACCAAAAAAATGATCAGTGGAATGTCCTATGCATTGGTGGTAATCACAATAAGAGCTATCATCGAAATTACGCCCTTTGGGTCAAGATGGATCAAGTTGTAGAGGTGATGGTAAGGTAATAAGACTACTATAGAGAAGTTGTGGTAGTAAAACACTCGGTGGTGTACTAATCTTAGTAAAAGTATGTCTGTATGGTTGAGGTCGAATCTCCCTAGAAGTAGAGACTGCATTAACAGTAGTTTTCCTGTCCATGGGTTTAGTTGTAGATGCTTTAGATGGTGGCTTACTTTGAACATGAGAAAAGGATGAAGCTTGTTCTTGATATTTAAGTTTCCCTATGGTGAGAAGTTTAGTTTCACGAAGCTTGAGAGTCTGAAAAAGTTGGTCAAATGAGGAAGATGTCTCAAAGAGAACGCTTTCTTGAAGTAGTGGTAATAGACTCTGAATAAATAAATCCTAAAGCTCATAATCCACAAGGATATTAGTCATCTTAGCTAAGTTATTTTTGTAGCACAACACATAATCAGATAAGTGTTCATTGGGCCCTTACTTAAGTTGTGCTAGCTGAGCATAAGAAATCTTAGAGCCAATGTTGATCGAAAAGAGCATGAGAAAGGCATCAACAAGATGTGTGAAAAAAATTACCGAATGGATAGGGAGGTCATAGAACCAACACATTGCATAGTCTTGTAAACTTTGAGGAAAAAACTTAAAGAGAATGGTATGATCCTCTACGTAATCGAGACATGCTATATGAAAATCACGGAGATGCTCCTGTGGGTCAACATGTCCTTTAAAAATGGGAAATTTAGGAGAGAAGAAGCTAGGTGGAAACACATAAGTAGAGATGGCTAGGGCAAAGGGGGTAAGTAACAATGAGGTATAATCTAGAGATGTTGATCCGTAAGAAGTAGCAAATTAGAGTTAGCTAATTTGATTTTACACGTCCTGATATAAAGACGTGAAATCAAGAGTATTCAAAGAAGAGTGAAGTTTCACATTGGGAGTGCAAAGGTGGGTGATGGGAGCGATAGTTGTAGTGATAGGAGTAGAAACATAAACAAGTAGAGTGGATACCATGGGCGCTGAAGAAACTACAATAGAGGTTGAAGCATCACGAGCTCGCTTAGTGTAAATTAAAGTGTGCAAGACATGGGGGAGATGAGTGGGATTTTCGTGCAAAGCTTTCTGGAAGTCAGTAATAGCATTAAGTTGTTCTTTGTCGATATTAGTGTCTTCATCATAGGATTTTTCACTATCAGAGGCTTCGATTTTATGGAGAGGAACACATTTGGAGTTATCTAAAGGGTTTTCATCCGTAGAGGTAGTTGTATCATCCATTGACCTATAAATACGATTGGTAAATGAAGGGAGATCGTAATATTGAAGAGATCCAAAATGACCACTACAAGCAACAATCATAAATTGAAAGAAGGCAAATTTAGAAGACGGGTTCACCAAAATGATTAACTAAAATTGAATAAAATAATGTAGTAAAAGATATTTACTCTAATCTAGGATAACATATAACACAATAAGTAAATGTTTTAAAACAATATGTAAATGAGATAAGTAAATAAAATAATGAAATACTAAACCCTAATGGGCAAGAAGGGAAATGAAATAACTTAGCTGATAACATATGACTATCAAACTGTGTTGTAGTGATGCACAGAAAATCAGAAAACAAGAGCGACTGTGATGGGGTCCTACAGAGGACAGATCTGAATGATGTGGCTAGACTGGAGTGCATGGAGGAGGTCTGGGGCACTATGGTTTGTAATCTGGGTGCCCTAGTATGTACAGAAGCTCTGTAACTGATATTCGTAGGGTTGGAAGGTGATTTGGAATATTTGCTTCCTATTGCATCACTTTGGCTATATTACGCCGAATGCTCCAAATATTTCAAGAAGAAGAAATAACCTGCACAAGACCAAAATGAAGTATCAAAAATCTAAAAAAAAAATGTAGAATGAATGGGTTGGATTGACCTCAACTGCCACAATAGTGGGTTTACTACTTTGAGTGTTGTACTACATTTCAGAAACAAATGTAGTTCTTGTGTGTGTGTGTGTGTATGTGTGCACACACATGTTATGCCCTAGGTGCTCTTGTATCAATTACACTTTGTGAAGTAGCGAGAAATAAATAAATGTAGAAAATGTAATAGCATGTGTGCATGGAATGGAATAGAATCCCCCCCTATGAAGTGTGATGTAGAATTGTTAGCTTGTGCCTTGATGATGGAGCTATGTGGATGTAAATGTAATAGATGGATGTAACTCTAGATGAGTGATAATAGTAGATGATGTTAGGTCCCTCATTATGGTCTCATAACTTTATATTTAAAGGATTCTCTTAGTCTAATTTCGTAATTAACCCTAACATGGCCAACTAAAAAAAAAGTTAAGGATGAAAAATGGATAGAAAGAGCCTAAAAAGTGACGGGAAAGTAGAAAAAGGACCGAGGCACCCCTAGTGGGACCAGGGTGCCCACGGGCACCCCAGTACTACCGTGGGTGCCCAAGATGAGGCTAAAATGATGGGAAAATGCCAAAACAAACTGGGCATGTAGATACAAATGTGTGGAAATGATTAAATAAAAGTAAAATAAGATGGCCAAAAGGCAGGGGTTAATTAGTATTTTCTTCACTCAAGAACCTTCTAAATAGTAGTATGAGACCGAGATAAATAAATGTCTAAAGTGCATAATTTTGTGACTGCATATTCTAGACGAGAAAGGTATTCTTGTATCTCTTTTTGTTTGAAAAATTCTTGTAGAATTAATAATTATTTAAATGATAAGTGTGAGTTCTAGAATTTAGGTTATGAGGTGATGAAGACTAACAATGTAGTCATACTTGTACATGAGTTTTGACACAAATCATGGTTTAAGGTGAAACTTCCATCATCTATGTTGTTGAATGATTGTTTATGTGAATTGATAAATACATTAAAATTTTATAAAGTTGTAGGGCTATGAGGAGAAATTATAGAGTGTTAAGAAGTCTTGGAAATGATGACTAGATGATTATCTTATTAGTTGTAAGAAGAGAACTCAAAACTGATAACTTTGTAAACACAATTGATTGAAAACTAGTAAATTAATAATATTAAGAAGAAAATAAGGTTTAAGGATATTTGAATGGTTGTGTAAGTTTGAGTAAGGGATTATAGTCATTTTATATGCCTTGAATAAGCCTAATAAATTTAAACAATAAGAATAAACCAAAAAAGACCTCCTTGTTGGTATGTGCAACCTTGCATAGGGTTTAGAAGAGAAACTTAGGTGTATAACCATTTTAAACCATTGGAAAAATATATAAACCAGTGGAAGGGAGTATTTAGGTATGACATAGGTATAGATTCAATTTCAAGGTTAAAAAATTAAGTTAAGCGGGTCAAAAGTTGAAAATATAGTCTAAACTATCATCTTTACCCTGTTTTGAGGTTTTAAAAGCAAGTTTGACTAAAGATTAAAAATGATTCCACTCTTCCTTATAAAGCTGATATTATTTATGGAAGGAGGTGTTAAGAGGGTGTTGGAAGACTTTGGAAATAATAATAAAGGCTTGTGAAGTAAGAAACTCAAGAATATAGTCAATTCCATGTATAGTGAGAGTTACGTGTATGATAAGAGAAGACATTTAGTGATGAAACCTTGCCAATACAAGAAGTTGAAGGTATATAGGGAGGTAATAAAGGTGGTATCATGAGTTGAGAAGAGGATTATCTAAATTTTTAGCTCATGAAGTTTACATACACAATCAAGACAAGTGATAGGGTAGAGATTCATAATAAGAAGACAATGTTGAACTTATGAATAAGGAAAAAGTTGGAATCTTGATGAGATGTTGATTAGGGGTGTTGAAAGTGGTCTAAGAAGACTATTATGGTATGTGACCAAATGAAATTTTTTATACCTTGTTATTAAAGCCAAGAAGACCTAGAGAATATTTATGTGACCTAATTGAAAATGAGAGGAGTGAAATTGAAGGGTCTAGGAAAAAAAATTGAAACCTGAGATTTGACAAGCATAAAAACTCAATAATGGGTACTAGAAATGGTGTTTAGTTTCCAGAGAGGTGGTGTGAATTTCTTATATCAACAAGATTTACCTAAGGATGGGGATATAAGGAAAAAGACCTAATTGAGAACAAGTATTGTAATTTGAAGATGTTGTACATGTTCCCAGAGTCTGAATCTTTAACATAAGATGTAAGGGCCAAATGGGTATCCAAAAATATGTTTAGTTTGTGTTGAAACCAAGTGAGACATTCTGAGTAATAAGATTTTCAGTTTAGTAGGGCTAGAAGAGCTAGTTCAAGGCTTATAGGGTGAAAGATGTGAAATAGTATTTTTAAAATTATCTAATCAAGTGTGTTGGATGATTTTAAGTAGGTTTAAGGTGATCATAGCCTTTGAGACAACTAAGATGAGACACTTGATACTTTGATGGTTTTGAAGTTCTTAAGTATTTGATCATATTGACATATTTATTTAATTATCTCTATTTTTTAATAAAGTTGTTGTAGTTTGAAGGGGGCCATCATTTATATTGTCATCGTTTGGACTGATTCTAGGATGGTGAATGATCTGAACAAGTGTATTCTGAGATGCGTAAGCTCTGATTTTGACACTAGCATGTGACGATCTCAAGGACATGAGCACCTGGGAGAGGACACGTGTTTTTGGTAGCATCTATTCTGGGTGCTAGAGTTGGCATGATAAATCAGGATCAGATTTTTTCGGTTTCACTTCTTGTTGCCTTAGCTCATTGTAGGTCAAGTCAGGTTCATTACACTTCTACCCTGTCGCACTTATACCTACAAAAAAACCCTAGCTACCTACATAAGAATCAAGTTCACATTAAATTGAATAAAAAATGCATGTGAGAGAGTCATATTGACCTCGATGGTCACCCTGACGTGATCTTGTTTTCAAGCAGTGCACTACAATTCAAGCTCCATTTAGTTCTTATGGTGTGTGATTTAAATTATTTCCCTTGAGCTAGGATGCCCTAGTGTTAGTCAAATAAATAATAGTGGGCTACAAATAATTTTTCCCAATACAAGAATGTGTGATAAGGAATTCAGAATAGCCTCCCCATATGCAGTGAATAATGAAACCCAAAATGCAATCCCTCATGTTGCTCTTGTGTATGTGGTAGATATAGAAATGATAACCCCATTTGTCTCTGAAAATAGTTAATAGTTGTGTATATATAATTTCTTTGTTTTAATTTAGACACATAACAACATTAGAAATTGACCTAGGTCATGAAAATAAAATAATAAAAGACCTAAAATCCAAAGCAAATCAACAAAGGAGAAAACCAAGCAAATATGCTAGAAGCACCCACAAGGACATTAGTGCCTATGCACTATTGTCCTATTTGGGTGGTACTGCCCTGAAACGAGTAAAAAAAATAGAATAAAATACAAGAACATGGATCCTTGTGACTCAACCAAAAATATGCAAATGCCAAATAAAATACGTAAGTAAAGCCAAACCAAGAAAGAAAAAGACTAAAGAAGTGTCATCGTTGTCTAGTTTCCAAACTTATAAATCATGCATATAACAACATACTAAAGTCATAATGTGATTGTAATAAACACATATTTTAGTGACTAAATTTGCCCCTACTTTATTCTATTTAGATGAAAATCAAGTAGTATAAAGGATATAAGAGGAGTGTACATGAAGTAAGCTGAAGGAGTTATAGCTGGAGCGTGTCCATAGTAAGAAACATAGTGTGGCAAACCATGGATCAACATTTTGATCCATATAGGGTGATTTTTTTTTTCACAAAGGATATATTCGATATGAACTTGCCAAACATATGTAGGAGACTTTGAAACTTGGAGATTTAAGGATGGATCGAGAGTGATCAGTTCTCGAATCAACATATAAACTAAGGATTTGAGTGTTTGAGCACTAAACTAAAGATTTGAGCATCCTGGCATTAAACTAAGGATTTAAGCATCCTGACGCTAGAGAAAGAGTGTTGGGAGAGGGATTTTTTTTTCTTTCCGAGTATGATTTTTTTCGAAAATAGGTTATATCGCTACATAAGACAATATGAACACATTTTACAACTTGCCTACCAGGTCCCGAAACCCCCGTATAGAGGTGTATGAAAGGCAATAACGTCTCATTTCCCCCAATTTATGATGTAAGGGTGTAACTTCTTGGTAAATTGAAACAACGGTGCCTACTATATATTTGATTGGATCATAAGTTAGGTCATATGGGTGTAGACCCAAAATCACACACTTGGGTACATTTTTAGGTCCTAAAAGTATACTTGAATTCATATGATTCCTAAGTGAGAAAACTAGTAATTGACAGCTATCTTTGGCCTTTTTTCTGTGTTTTTAGTTTTCTAGTTGGTCTTACACACCATATAACCCAACCTAAACTTATTTCTTTACCTTTCATGGCTCTAGACACCAGCGCCCAGCCAGGATGCCAACGGCAAGATGCCCTCATCCTTCTGGGCACCCCGACCTATTTCTATCTTATTTTCTTGTTTTGGGCCTCTTTTATCTTTCGGGCCTCTTATTTTCTTATGTGTTCACCTTCCAGTTGTCAATTTCAAAATTCAACCAAGGGAATCATATAAATACAAAGCTATGTGACCAAAGTAAAGGAGCAAACTCTAAGCATCTTATATCATCACCTAAGGTTGCATCCAAAGGCATTTTAAGAGTATCAAAGGTATCCATCTAGCACTCACTCAAGGGACAAGGGACTACATTTTATACATACACTTTATAGGAAGGGGAAGTTCATTTTTCCATCCACACATTTTCTTACATTGGTACATATAACTATCACTAGCTATCACATGCACTTGCACAAGGGCTTCCTAGGGCACAATTATAACACACATGCACAAGAACGATATGGAGTCTGAGATGTAGTGCAACACTTGATCGTAAGTTCACTCAATCGGGAGACTTCCAGGGTTAATCCAACTCCCCATATTGCATCTTTTATTTTTGGGATTTGATGTAGTTTGAGGGTTTTACAAGTCATTTTCTCTTTGCATGTTACATGTGATTTTTCTAATCATCTAGCAATATACATGAGACTAACAACAACTATCAGTGACAACCTTGCGACACCAGAAAACCAATGTTTGAGATATTGCATAGACACATGTTCCCAAAAGCAGACTCCAATGCCCATACACTATCTAATTGTTCTACAAGTATCAACTTGGAACCCCACATACATCAAGAAAGGTTGCACTTCAATGGAGTCGTGAACACTTCATGTAGTAAGAAAGAGATTTAATCAAAATGAGAATCAATTACACAAAGACAATGGTGTTTCTAGCATGCTCATAGATAAAAAAAAGAGGTACTGTACGTACCCAAAATTGTAAGGGTATTGCACTGCCAGAACGATGTTACACATGCCCCAATGATGATACAAGTCTTCTCGCAAGGTGTTTAGGATTTGTAAAAGCTCTCCAAGCATACGTTAACATCCCACATGCCCCATTTAGCCTCTGTGTGCTTTGTTTTGCTCTTTTCCACTCTTTTCCTTTACATTTTTGTCTTCAGTAATGAAACCACTGCTCTACCTGGGCGGAGGTCTCATGACTGCCACCTAGGCAGGGTGACGGTCCTGTAACCGCCCCCCTAATCAAGGCAGTGGTCCTTCACGCGTTTTCCAGCATGTTCTTTTAATCACGACTCGTGTAAATTTTCAACTTTTACCAACTTTTTTCCACTGCTTTGGCTTGTATTTATGTTTTATGTCCCCTAGAATAGTGTTTCTCCATTGTTTAATGGTAAAAGAGTCCTAGTTGGAGTTACCTTTGGGTGAATGGGAATTCTATAAATAGCTGGTTTGATTACAAGAAAATGGCCCCTCAAAACTGCCCCTCATCCTCTCATTTCAATAGTTTAGTCTTTCAGTTATTGCTTAGGAATTCAATAGTTTTCATTTGTTGCATGTATAGTTAGTCTTATTTTTCTATTTAGAAGCCACATGATCTTCTTGTTCTAGTGTTATTACTATTTCATACAATCATTTGAGGTAGGATAGTTTCATTTTCAGTCTGAAGCCATTAGAGTTACAGGTTTTGTTCCTCAAGAAGGATAGTTTCAAGTTCTGGATGTTTTGTGTTATATGACTCGTAATAAATCCCGCTAGGAATTGCATAAGCCAAGCTCTATTCTCTTGCGCTATCCCTCTCCTAATCACATTGTATTTAGTCTACATCCAAAGTTTCCATTGTTCCAATACCTACTTCTGTTGATGCTAGCATTACACGCTTTTCTAGATTCACATGAGCACGATGGAATGAGGAGACCACACTGAGGGGACAAAGCCACACACAATTGGATTCACCACTATTCTATAAAATCCAGGTTCAAGCTTTCAAAGTTCTATTTAAAATATACCAAATAGAGTAGTGAATTACTTCATTTTGGTTATGTTCATTTTCGATATTACCGGGAAAGCCATGGGGATTGATAGTTTCTGAGAAACTATGATTCGTTCCTCACTTTTGAGGTAGGATAAAAAATCCTTCAATTAAATTAGATTAGTTATTTAGTTATTTAGAATTGATTCACAACTGCACAGACAAGTAGCTATACTCGGCTACCTTATTTGTTTTTAATTCTATTATTAGGTTAGTTGTCATTTTCTAGATATATTAAATAGTTGTTATCTTAATTCTGTTAAATATTCTGTCAAAAATACAAAAATAGAAAATTTATATATGCTGTGGATATAATTTGCATAATAAGTTTACTTTGCTTTAGTTAGATTTATATTGTTTGATCTTGTATGACAATCACGGGACCTAGGGAGCCCAGAGAATACGTATTCAAGCCAATCGTGCCTCAACCCAATACTGTTATAGCAATAATTGACATAGACCAAAATCTCAAAATTCAGGTCTTCCGAACAACAACAGACCTACAAGAAATCAGCTCACCATTAAGAGGATTAAACATAGAAGATGACAAAGCACACACATTCTGGTCAAATTAGACAAACTACAGATTGCCTTAAAAGATATCTGCATGAATGTAGAAGGGCTTGAAAGAGAGCAAACGTTCGGTTGTGATCCTTTGGTCCCACAACCAGACGCAGGAGACATCCTCATTGACATAGACACTAGCTTAAGAATTCAAGTTGCCAAAACACCTATAAGGTACTATGAGAAGATTGTGCAACTTTTAGTTCTAAACATAGAGGCTGAAAAGGCATATGACTACTGGATATTAGGGATTAGGGATTGATTCTACACATGACCATAGGAGGTCCACAACGACCACAAATGTACGGTTGTGATCCACATGTCCCACAACCCAACGGGCCCACAGGTCAATCAGACGTTGATGCTGGTTTACGCACATTAGTATTTAGGTCCTCTCCACTTCCACCAAACGTTATCACACAACTATCCTCACTAGACGTAGCAGCTAATCAAGCTAAGGATTTTTGGACTAGACCAGAGAATCGCCCATAGAATCCACCATATATCCATCATCCATTTTTCATGTCCCTGTCGGGGGATATCTATGAAGCACCCACATGTCATTTTCCACGTATTCCACAACCTATAGATCGGATCACGCTAGAGCTCGATATTGATTGGAGCCTTCGAGCAGTCATCCTCGCCGAACGATCTATCACACCAGTTTAGGTTAGGAGGGCCTTCTTTTCCTTAGATTCATAGATTCCATTAGTGCGCGTCGAAGACATAAGATTGCCTAATTAGTTTGTCTGCACCCCACGTATATTCCATCCCCACTGGCTGTCTTAGCACGACCTCGGGAGGTCGGGTGCGAGGAAGAGTTACTTGTAGATTCCCATGCTCGCTTGTCACTTTTCCATCGTACAGGTACATATAATAGTGTTGTGTAACTCCTTTGCATGACACGTGTACACAACCCTAACTAACCTTATTGACATATTCCACTATGACCTATTCTCACTAAGTGAGATGACTAACTATCAATGGTGGACAAGTTGTCGAATGACAAAGAAACAATTCATATACACCAACACCCCCCCATCATCAAAGTTGAGGTAGAGGTCATGGAAAGTCAAAATTGAAAGAGAAATCCCCTAGAAAACTAAGAAAGATGTGTCAACAAGGCTTGATTACTAAGCCTGATAAGGTACCCATGTATAAACAACAATTCTATGGAAAAGAGAAAGAGGAGAAAAACAAGTCTCAAAAACTAGGCTTGATGAGGTACCCATGTATATCAAGGATATCAAGTAATGGAGGAAAAACCCCTAAGGAAAAACATCCACTTACAAGAGATAAAAAACAGCCCTAAACAACCTAAGAAATATGCGGCAAATGAGTCCTAACAACTAAAGGCCTAAAAGATACCCATGTACAAACTGCAATCTTTTTAGAAGAAGAGAAGAGATGAAGAATGCTATCTAACCTCCCAAGATGAAGAACATGTCAAATACCACCTTGTATCAAGAGAAGAAGAAGATCCCCGAAGTGACAAGGTGTGGTTCCTATCCAAGGAAAAATGCTCCATATGTGAGGTGAAAGTGTCAACTACTCCATGAAAAGAAGGAAGGTGGAATACAATACAACTATACAAAAGAGTGCCTGATGTTTGATGAGTCTTGAATCAAAGTACCTGATCCTTGAAAATTATGTATATAACCAGAAGTAAGTGGATCAACAAATAATTCCTCAATATGTGGTAGATGATAAGTGGATGGTGGAGGTGGGTCCCCATCACTATAGTAATCAACCAAGATAAAATAGAAGTCATCATAATCAGAAATGAGCTCAAAAATATCATCAAGTATAGGTGAATCCAATGAAGAATATGAAGGAGGAACAAAGTGACAAAACAAGTAGAGCCAAGTGTGATGATTAACTGTATTGACTGTAATAATACTGTCACTGTGAAGCTCTCTAACATAAAAAAAATCTAGAGTGAACTCAACTTGACTAAGGTGAGTGATCTAATATACTGAAAGGAGATTAGTTGAAAGTGAAGGAACATCAAGCACATTGTTGAAAGTTCTACCATTCACTTCAATAGACCCTCTCCTAAAAAATGATGTAGAAGTGTCATCACCAAGTTGAATAAAAGACATGTCACATGGCTCTAAAGAAGCAAAATCAATGTTAGATGAGGCCATATGATGAGATGCACCTGAATCAATCATCCATGTAGGACTAGGTGATACAACTACAACTAAAAATATTCCTTTTGTTTTCTCTTTAGTTTGTTTTTTTTCTTTTTCTTTCACTTTCCCCTTTCCACTATCTTTTTCCATATAACTTTTGTGAGTTGATGATGAATATGACTTAAGAGAATCAAGAACTCCTATGTTGTTATTCTCCAAAAGACTCATGAGGAGTTTAATCTTCTTCTTCAAATATTTTCCTTATTCATGCCTACCACTACAATACCCACATTCCATCCGTTCTTTATGAGATTTAGAACTAGAAGAGAAAGCGGAAAATTTTGGTTTGGTGGTAGATTGGTCCTTTTTAATCTCATGATTCTCATTGTTCTGGTTCTTCTCTTTTGAAACCCTAGGTTTTTCATGACCAACAATGAGAGCATGGGATTTGTTGGATATATATGTACTCATCTGAATTTTCTTATTATGTTTTTTAGTCAAATCAGTGACAAACTCATCAAAAGAGGGCATAGACCAACTTGCACCAAGTTCTCGTTTTGTAGCATGGAAGGTTGAGACAAAGAAAAAATAGTCGAGACCAAGTTTGGAAAGGACAAAAAGAATGAGATGTGATTCCTTCTTTTCTATTCCACAATTTTTCAGTTACAATCCAAGAGATTCGAGTTTTGTGAAAAAGGCTTAGAGAGTGTCAAAACTGCTAGGGATAAGACTAATCAACTCATTTTCCAGTTCATGCCCTTTCATTTCATCATGTTTCCCAAAACATTTTTTTAGGCATCCCATACTTCCTTGGGTGATTTGGATGTGTTAATATGAAAGCACAATTCCAGTGATACAAAAAGACACAAAATTTCAAAGGATTCATCACATTTTTCAAACCACTTTTCTTTCTCTGTGTCTTTTTTAGGTTCAGTTTGCAATCCCATAGTTATATGATATAATTTTTGTTTTCTCAAAGCGAGAGATACAACATATTTCCATTCATGATAGTTAAATGGGGTAAGAAAAGGAACAAAATTAGGATCCATATCACATAAAAGTGAGAAAATAAAATAGTGGAAAGAAATGAACCACACAAAATTAACACCCCTTGATTGCGGCACTTTATAAGTAATGCATTGGTTACACCCAAGTGCTCATGCAAACATGAGACGGTTGGTCACTCAACTTGTAATTAGCAAGATATCACACAAGCGTGGAGACCAAAATATGCTCAGTCGTGTGCAACAAAACAAGTGAATAAACACAAAAGCAAGCAAGAAGGAAGGAGACTCTCTTGTTGTAAGGGTGTGGCAGATGTGCTCACTAAACTGCAAGACAAGAAGAATGATTATAATACAGAAAAAGAGACTAAAAAAAATTCCAAGAGGCTTTCAGGATGCAACAAAGCCTCCCAAAATATGGAAAAATGCTAAGAGGGATACAAAACACTCTAACAACAAATTAGCAAAAAAAATGTCTATTACGCTTAAAGTTTAACCTTTTACAATGTCTAATTTGGCTAGTTTAGAGCAAAAAAGGAAAAAAAAGTTGACTATAACATTAAAACTGACTAATTATCTTACTAAACGATGAATAAGGAGCTAATAATAAATAACTACCATTAATTAACTAAGATCTTAAAAAAAATTACCTCCTAATTTAATGATTAAATCCCCTAAGGAGAGATTAATTAAATTAATCACCTTTTTGAATTAATAATTAGATCCCATGTATTAGATTAAGACCTAATATAATTAAAATCACTTTAATATTTAAAAAACCATGACCTTTGATATAAACCCCCCTCTTTATAAATAAAGCCACCGCACAATTAAAAAAGGCCCACCTATATTATTAATACCCACTTATAATATAACACCCCACCTTTAAACATATACTCCTTTTTCCTATGAAATAAAATCCCACCTATACCAAATTTTAAAACACTTCTCACTTTAAAAAATGACCATCCACTTTAATTAAATCCACCAAAATGAATAAAAACAAGGCCATGATATGGCAAATCCTGCCGAATGTAATGTTTTCTTTTTGTTGCGCTAGATGCATTGGGTCTATGTTTTTGGGGTGCAATTTATTTGTTGGAAAGGGGATGGATTAGTTGAATTGCAAGGGAGGACTTGTTGGAAGCGTTCAATTTAACTTTGCATGGATAGAATTGTGTGTGGGCAATGGTTTTGCAATGCAATAAAGTCATATTGTGTAAAATAAGAGGATATTCAAGAAGGTCGAATAAACTATTGTAATCGAAGAAGTGGCACTTTATTTGCGAGTATATTTGTAGTGCAATAGTTTTCGTTCCTTTGATTGCAATGTTGGATTACTTCCATACATGTTTATTTTTTATACTCAATTGAAGGTGTGATGTTGAAGTTTCTTTGCGATGGAACATGTTGTCTATAAGTGTGGAAAGTGTTGTCTGAGTAGACGCAATGGACAAGTAGCGTCAGCACTGTTTGAGACGATTACTATGGAAATCACTGTAATCGAAGAAGCGGTACTCTATTTGCAAGTGTTTCTGTAGCATAGGAGTTGTTCCTTTGATTGTGATGTTGTCTTACTTCTTTACAAGCTAGTGTTTGTACTCAATTGAAGGTATGATGTTGAAGTCACTTCGCAATGTAACATGATGTCTATAAGTGTGGGAAGCATTGTTTGATTTAACGCAATGGACAAGTAGCATGTCTGTTGAATTTTTAATGCTCATGGATTTACACTTGAACTTAGATGCACCATTCCAGTTATTTGCGATGCTACATTAATCCACTATGTAGGTTGAGATAACTATCAACATCTGATTCTACTTTGTATGATTGAAAGTTAGAGTTATCATGGTACCTGATTTTTTTTTTTTTAAATGAAACATATTGTGAATATGATGACAAATTTCTATAAATTGATAAACTTTGTTTAACACATTTGAAATATTACATTCTAAAAATGGCAAGAGGAAATTTTTTTTTTTTTGAAAATTCTAAAAGAGACTATTTTGATTGAGTTGTGGTGAATATTCATACGAGGCTAATGAAGAGTTTATTGAAAGTAGTTTAGTGAAAGTGTAATACAAATGCACTTTAGAAATGCATGGCAATGTGTCATAGTCTATGCAGAGTGTCAATTGTCTAAAATAACATGTGGCATGCAACTTTATGCATTGAAAATTCATTTGTTTTGGAAGACATTGTTGAACTCATAATCCACACACAGTTCGGCCATTGTGACTGCCATGAAATGCAAAATAGGTAGAACTTCTTGGAAGCATTGTGCATGAAGTTGGAACCAAGCGTGCTATGAAGAACAAGTTTTTTTTCAAGATAAGGTAAGTTTTGTTTTTTGTAATGGATTCAAATAACTTTCAATGAAAGAAGTGCTCTATTTATGCCTGCATTGTATTTGAATGTCTGAAAATAAATAAATATTGTGGTATGTGGATTGAAACTGAAATGGTTCTTTGTAGCATCACCAATAACTCTGTACTTGGAAGTGAAAGAGACAATAGATGGTGATATGTAATAATGTAACATGTAGCATTACGCCAAGAAATCAACATAACCAAGTCAGACGTATATTTTTTTAATACAATTCGTAATTTCCAAATTTGAAACAGTTGAATAGTAAGATATGTAATATTTGGCTAACCCCTGTATTACAATCCTTCGATTTTCCTCAGGTAAGAAGGCCTCAAATTATTGGGAAGAGGTTGAGGAAGGTCAAATTCTTGTTAAAACCTGGTAGACACTCTTCGATACAGGTATGCGGAGCAATCCTACTTTAACGTCGCAAATTTATAAGCTTTTACAAAATTGAAGATTAGACTTGAATTCGTGGAAGACCCTCTCAGACATCGGTAATAGGATGGATTCTGCTTAAACATCATTAATTTAGCAGCCTTTAGAATAAAATCAATATATGACTCAAACAAGCTAGGATATCTTGTATTGGTGGGCATCCAGGTTTGGAAAACTACCCAAGCAAGGAATGATACATTCAAATCTGGAATGAACATTTCTTTGGCCAAGAAAAAAGGTAGGAAATTGACGTACAATGACGTTGACAATTTTTGTTTCTTGAAGCCCGCAAGAAACACATTATGCCATATAGCTAAAGAAGACTCAAGCCATATTCTCTCTTGCAACATTCATTGGCAGATACAATCAAAGTCTTGGGATTCCTTTGAACTAGGTGTTTCCCTGGCTCTACTCTTGAATTATTTGGAATTCAGAGGAGGCGCATTAAAGTTTATTTAGCTAAAATGCTACTCGAAGATTGGATCTTCAATGATTTGAAAGGATCTTCCATACCTAATCCGTTTGCTCACACAATTGACAGAAGTGAAATGAAAAAATGTCCTATAACACCACTACATCCATTCTCCAATTTTTCCTTTGTTATGTCATCAGATATAAGCCCAAACTAAATAGATGGAAAGGATAAAACCCTTTTTCTTTCAAAAACCAAAATACAATATTGCATAGCACATACATAGGAAAAGAACTAGATAGGAAGAGTTACTGCCAGGCATTTCATTGTTGTGCCTAGAGAACTCGTGATTGACATCACTGCATTATTAAAAACCAGACGTAGGCATTTTTCTAGTCAATTTTATAAAAGATGCCTATGCACAAATCTTAAACCACCAGGGTTAAAACCATCAACAATCTCTTGCTGATAGTTGGCAAGTCAAGAGGTGGTTACTAGGAATCTAAAAAGATTTAATGTTGTTGCCCGTGGTCACCTAAAATAAAGAGGGAGAGATTACAATGGAAAAAGAAAAAAATTAGGACCACATTCTGAGAAGAATTGTCCATATTTATCATATGTTGACACATTATTTTGAAAAGAATAGAAAACATTACTAAACTCCCTACAAAATAACTATTTTTAAAACACCAGAGTACATAGGGAAAGGCAGAAATGAGTAAAAAAAAACTTACCTTGACCAAAGTGACAGTATAATGAATTAGTCCCAATTTCCACAATAGCCAATGTCTCGTACTCATTGGAAATTATAGAAATTTCCTCCAAAAATTATCCTAACTTGATCACAAAAAAAAATTACAATGCCAAGGAACACAAAAAATCTAGCAGGATTATAAAACTAAGAGCAGATCTTAATCTACATGCAAAATTGACCAGACCATTACCGACAGGATCTTTAAATGCAATATGAACCAATTTCCTGCTCGTCCAGGGCCTCTTTGGCTTCATACGCCTCCCTCACATCACAGAACTCTACGAAATTCACCTGGTTATTTAATGGAGGCTCCCTTACCTCCTTCACAGCTCCTGTATTTTATTTTTTAGTTTTAGCAAAAGCAATCAGTTTGAGTTTGAAACAATTCAATTGCTCACCAGACAGATGTGTGAAAGAATGATCATACAGGAAAACCATACACTTTACTTTAAGAACAAACTTATACTTCTACAATTGATAGTAAAATCCCTAATCTCTACTTCTCACCGTTAGGGATTCCATATTGTGTAAATTCTTCTGTACGTTAATCCAACATAATTGATTCATATTTTACAAAAATATGTTGAAGATCAAATCTTCTAATTTAATTTGTTAGCATCACCAACTAGACACAAAATTTTTTTCCACCATAACTGTACGGTCTTTGAAACATTATTAACATTGAAATAAACTAGTTATGCTTTGAATATAGAAGAAAAATAACCTTTCTTTCCCATTTGTCTAGCTTATTGTTATATTTATATGACCAAGGACGTTTTCAGTTTTTATGGGTATGGTGTACCTACCATATTGCTCAATGGTCGACCTTAGACTGTCCGGAGAGATGGTGGAATCTAGATTGAAAACGACAAGCGTTCCTTGGTTTTTGGCTATGGGCTTTGCGTACCGAGCCCACATCGCTTTCCCTCCTACGAGTCTGCAACAAGAAGGAACTTCCTTTCCTTTGTCATTGTTCTCCACCATTTTTTACTACATAGAATGCTTCTGGTTTATATCGGTAAGTGCTTGTTTCGCATGTCTAAGGTCATAATAATCTAACCTAGTGAAACACACCTTTTTAATAGTAATAAATAAATTAAGGAATTTTACAACTGACAGTTCTCAGGAAAATTGATAGGAAAATTCTTGAGCCAAACAATAGACAGGAAAATTGTCGAGCCCCACAAACAGCCACTGACCCTGACATATCATTAAGTGTAAGTCAAGGCTTTGTTTCTTCCTAAAAAATAGTCACAAATAAAGGGAAAATTTGACCAGCCAATGAGATGTTAAATAAATGATGTTTTAAAATTATAAAAAATATTATTTTTTCAAAAACTATAGCCCATACTAAAATAATCCAGAGGACAATATTTGATTGAAGTAAAAAAAAAGGTTAATATGTGAGTCGAAGACAATATACCTGCCGAACGACAGGATAATAAACAATGTTAAATGAAAAATGGGAAATTTAAATTTAATAAACCCACCCCTTATATTATAAACACAACCTTTGATTTTAATAAAAACCAACCGCTTTAAATTAAATCCCAATTTTAGATTTTAAAAGGCTTCGCAACAAAACTAATGCAAAAAGAAAGTGGGAAAGGATGAATGGGTCAACGAAGGCTCAACGGATGCACAACTTGAAATGAAGAAACAACCGGTGGGGGAGAGGAGTAACACTCCAATGGATGGTGGAGGAGCAGAGCAACACCTTGAAGAATGGTGAGGGAACAAGTTAAGGCCAAACAGAAGGGGGCGAGCCTGAAGGACATGCAAGGAGGAAACATGAGCTTTAGCACAGAGGCACGCAAAGGCGTAACTCCCAACATGGTAAGGAAAACCCATAACATATGCAAATGGAAAAGGCAAGAGCAAAACCAGATCAACAACCCGACTCAACAAATAAGGAGGTAGCTAGATGCAAGGTTTAAGGGGCATGAGCTCAACATGCACTGCAAAGAAAACACATGTAGGAAAAACAACCAACATGCAAAGCCCATAGCTTGAATGTGAAAAAAATGACTTGACCTAACACAAATGAAACTTGAACAACTTGACAAAGAAAGAGAGACAATGCACATGCAAAGGAAAAGATTAAATAACACACAGTCCGATCCACAACACAACACAAGTTACAATACACACATGAAAAAGGGGAATGACAACACAAAATGTAGGTTAAAGACAAAGATCTGTATGCAAACAAACCCCTTAGTGAAAACACGACCACACACGCAACATAGAAACTAGGGACAAATGGGTAAAAAATGAGAAATTGGCTCACGATGCAGAACAAATGCAAGTAAATCAAGAGCTTGCAAGTAGTAAATAATGTAAAATGCAAAGCATATGCAAAACACGGGCAAGGCGTCATCAAGGGAGGCAGGCCAAACAATGCAAATAGACCCAAATAACATGATTTTTAAAAAAATCACTTTTAATTGAAAAATTCTGATAAAAACCAGCATTTATAAAAAAATTCACTTTCATTTAAAAATGATTGATTAAAACCAGAGATGCAAAAAAGGCACCTACCTCTAGATTTAGCCGTTTTTCCAAATTGGGCTATAACTAGCTAGATCTGGCTAGAAAACCCCTGTAATATGCACATGCAAAACTAGAAAACTGCACAAACTCCAAAAACTAGATGGTTAAACCTATAAACAAGATTCAAAATAACAAAAACTTGCACGAGAACCATGAAAACTAGAAAATGAAGTAATAACAACCAGATTATTCGAGTGTATATTTACCAAACATATGCTTTGATAACATGTCATATTGTTCTACGAGGATTAACTCGAAACCCCGTGTAAATCGAGTAAAGTTATACTTCAATGGAGTCCTGAATGCTTCATGTAGTAAGCAAGAGATCAAATCAAAATGATAATCAAGTACAAAAAGACAATGGTGTGTCTAACATGCTCATAGATCTAAAAAGAGAGGTACATAGAGGAGTGTTGTGTAACTCCTATGTATGACATATGTACACAACCCTAACTAAACCTATTGACCTAATTACACTATGAATTTTTATCACTAAGTGAGATTACTAACCATTAATGGTGGACAAGTCGTTGAATGATGTCGAAACAAGTCGTATACACCAACAGGCACCCCTGACCCAGTCCAGGCGCCCTAGATTTATCGAAAAGCTCTAGATTTTATTGTGCACAGTTACGACAATATTCCCTTCCTATTTATCAGTTTCTCCAGTCTGTACAGTCCCAACATTAGGCGTAAATCAGCTAAGTCCTTCACTCTCTCTCTTACACCTAGGGTTTAAATATTTGTTAGCTTATTTGCTTGTGTCATCTTGAATATAACAACTATTTATCATAGTTTACATTTGTTACTCTACAATATTAGGGTTTAACATTATCCTATTATTGTTAAATCCTTTAGTGAACTTGTTATTCAAGCACTCTCATATCTTTCCTTCTTCTTCATGTTTCATCATCCTAGGCTCCTCTCACCATGGATATCTCCACTTATGATTTCTTGCAAGCTAATCCTGACTATAATGCTAAAATCAATTCTCTGTTGACTAATACTTGCATTCTTGCCAATACTGATCCAAACCTTGTATATCAGTTATTTGTAACTAAATTTTCGGAACAACATACTTTTCCATCTGATATAACTACCACTCTTTTTGTTTATGACAACGATCCTCCCCTATATATATCGGCTCACATCTATAACATGGGTATCAAACGAACAATCATCGATACTAGATATGAGCTCAATCTTTGTACTTTATCACTCCTTCAAAAAAAGGCCTTTCCTCAACAAATGTTAGCCCATCATGCATTTCTCTTTGTGTGTATGATTCTTCTAGGCATCTATGAAAAAGCACTATCACTTAACCTCTTACAGTCGGGCCAAAAAATCTTCCTAGGGTATTATTTGTTATCGATGCAGTTGTTCAATACAATTACTTACTTGGTAGGCCATGGCTTAACGCTATGCAGGAAGTATCTTCTATGGTTCATCTATGTGTTAAATTCCTCCATGGTGGATATGAAGATACTCTTTTTACTGGATGTGACCCATTCAAATATTATCACCTAGACCCAATCACTACACTTCCTACTCCACTTGCTATCGCTCCTATGCAGCCCATCAATGATGATCAACTCATGGAGCATCATGCGTCTACCGCCAACTTGCCTCCTCTTGAGGGAAATATTTGTGCATTAGACACCATGCCATCCACCTCATCTTCCCATGTCCACTGTGCATCAAAATTACCTCCTTTCACATGCACTTTTTTCATAAATAACTCTTATTGGCACCACATTCCATTCGATCACACTAGTTCTGATACTGTTTGCACGCATGATGGTTTAGCTCAGTTGGGAGTTAGTCTCTATGATCTCCTCCTTCTGCCTAATTTTCCTCATCTCTATCATGGATATGTTTACATCACTACTGCTTATGGCATCCACATCTTCCATCTCTCAGTCTTTGTCGCACACACTTCTCGCACTTCTCCACTTACACTCAGACAATCTTGGGTTGACTACATTGATGACACTTTAGATCCTGGTCATATTGATATCACATTTCCAATTCCCTTCAGCCGTGTTTCTATGTGCAATGATTCATTTATCGGCTATACACAAAACCTTACCCATTGGTATGCACATGGTTTTCCACTACCACGTTTCACTGATGAATAATACATAATGGGCATGTTCAATTTGTGCTGCAATGACTCTTTACATGACCAACCCCACACTATTTCTTACCAAGTCTCTGATGCTTCTCCATTTGACCTCGACCATGACAATGATGATCTCTTAGATGATGTTACTTGATTCTTCTCTACATCATATAATTGGGGGCATCATGCTTACTTCCCCCCCTTAGCATCATTAGGTGTATAACATTTATACTCTTACGCTCCATGCCCCATAATTTCTATTTCTAAGCAATATTACATAACTTGATACACTTTGTATCGTCATTACACTATGATGCACTCTAGTCCCAGGGTTCATACTCAACTACCAAGGGTCTAAATCTGAAATGAACCTTACATGACTCACACTTTTCACACTTTATGCTTCATTGATGATATCTTTATAGTGCACACAATATCAACCCATTTACTGATGATGCACTCTTGTTCTATGGTTCATTCTTGATTGTTGAGGGATATTTTATAAATGAGCCTCATCTTATACTCATCCACATTTGCTCGGGGGGCACACTACTCCTATCACATTCACTTTGCATTCAATTCCATTCACAGTCACAACATGTTGCATATCTTGGTTGCTTATACTCACACGTTACACTTTTCTTACTATGTTAGACGGATATCCAGTATGGTATTATAGTTTCTATATACACATGTGCATTCACTTGTTATTTAGTTGTGGATGTAGAATTTCTACATATCTTTACATGCAACAATGATGTTTAGCACTATACCTCTTACTAGTCCCATCGAGGCTCATGGGGGCATCGACATTCCTACTTTTACACATCACACGTGTTATTGTTTCATTTTATACTACTTCCTATTCTTACTAGCACACTATTTTTCCATGGATTTATACACACTTTGACATACTCTTTATCTTTCTAACATGCTAATGAGTGCTTCATGTACAACATTTGTCTTGAGGGAGATATTTTCCGCCATGGTTGTATGATACTTGCTTGCTACTGTTTGTCATTATTTCTCATTATATGCTATTATTTGTGGGCTATGCCCTTTGTCTTGTGTGTACACTGTATGCTTTTGGTCACTTTGGCCTTGATTATCTTGTGACATTGTGAGTGATGTCCTATGTTTGAAACCCTCTTTTCATAGTCTCTCTTTTGTATGCACATTTTTTTGTTACACTATTTTTCTATTACATGATTGCTTCCCTTTTCTACTAACACATGTATTTAGCCAATTTGTTTGAATGTGCCTTGGTTTTCACCATGCACATTCCCTCCCCCTGTAGGATACACAGTTCAGATCAACATTAGGTCCTCTCTTTGGGTGACATTTTCCTAAGTGACGTTGCATACACCCCAAATGGGGGGTATACATTGGGTGAATTAGTCACCCCCTACAACACAGTTCAACATAGGAACATATCAGGATACAATTATAGAAATTGCCTAGATTATGAGTTGGGTCCTCAGTTCAACACAGAAACCAATGCCGAGATACAGACACTAGCGCCTTGACACTACTGACCATTCTTGGGTGCTTATGACTAGGGGAAATTACAGTCACTTTCTCAGATCAACACAGTCTATAACAGTTTCTAGAGCAGTTTTCACTGTACATGCATGGTCCTCCATTAAATAGAATGCACTCTTTCTCCATTTTCTACATGGAAAAATATGGAATAGCTCAAAACTAAACACATATCACACCATCTGTAGTGGTGTATAAATTCAGGAAGTATTCATGGAAGGAGAGTAATACTAGACTTCTCTCCCCAACACTCTTCTACCATGGAGTGAAACTCGCACTTGGCTTGAGATTGCCATAAAACTCGTTCTTAGCATGAGATTTCCCAAAAACATCAATCTTGGCATGAGATCAGTCAAAAAACCCACTCTTCTACAACAATTCAGGGCATTTTATATCCTTTTCACTCTTCATGGATCATGTGCACACTTTCCTTTTACTAATTTTTACACATATTTACATACTTTTACATACTTTTGGCAAACATTTTCATAATACATGTCTTTGACTACTCTTTCACTCTTATTTTGCAGGTCCATCCTTAACACACAACAAGAAGCAACCCTACATCAAGCACAATAATAGGTACAACATGGTACAACACAATACACTTCACCCCTAGGGTCACTTCCTCTTTCTTAGCTTCCATGTTTCATTTTTTATCACTTCACGCTTTCACTTGTCTCTTTGGCACATTATCGCCATCAAGCTCTATAAGAAAAAAGGTATGCATATTCTATCAACTTTATATTATCAATTATTGACTCAACAACATAAAGTGGGGGAAAATATAAACACAAAATTACGTAATTGGGTACATTTCTAGGTCCTAAAAGCATATTTACATTCTTATGATTCCTAAGGGATAAAACTAGTAATTGTCAGCTATCTTTGGCCTTTTTTCCATGTTTTTGGTTTTCTATTTGGTTTTACACACCATATAACCCAGTGTTGAGTAGATAAAAGATAGCTCAAGTATGAAAGCACATAAATATTGGGCGTGCAGACACATGGCATATAAAAGGACGTAAAAATATAGCAGAACAACGTGCGCCTAGGACAAGTGTACACATGACTTAGCCACTTTTGCATATCTAGGCTATTTTTGGAGATGGAATGCTGAGCACGTGATAACATGGAGACTTGTAGGTAATATAAGGCTATTTTGGGAGTTGCAATAGTTTGAGTGTCATGCAAAGTCTTAGTCTAATAATAGGATCTATTCTTAGAGTTAACTAATAGAAGATCTGTTATTAGAAGTTGCATGCTTTTTTACATTGATGTAAGGGCACATGGAAATTATTAGCATGTAGCCTATTTTTGGAAGTTGCATGGGCGGTGAAGGGCAAGTCCCCACCCCTATATATATGTATTGATTTGCACGGTTTAGACAATTCTAATTATTGTAGAGTTATGCTTTGGATTTGTTAGCGCACCTGACTATGGAGACTGAACCTTGATGTATGAAGGTTATGTGCTTTGTAGTATTTAAGATAATGGATCATATTGGATGGATAATGGTGTTAGATGTGATTGAATATGATTATTGCATGGTAAATATCATTATAATAACTTTTAGTCAATCTTTCATATGGTTTAGATCCAGATCTGGCTTATGCATTGTGGATTATTTACTATCTGTTATAAATATGGATATATGCATATGCAATCATGCTAAGATTATGGAAAATCAACTCTAAAGAGGAACCTAGTACCCTTGCATGCTTCGGGTGAGTGCTTAGTTCTGGCTGAGTGATGTGCCAACATGCCTTGGGATTTGTGGGTATATTCTAAGCTACATCATTGGTTTTGTTGTCAGGACCTCTTTCTCAGCTGTTTCTCAGGATGTTGTGTGATGAAGATGTACCGGTTGACCTTGGATAGTATTAAGGAGTGGTCAGTAGATCTGGAAGGAGAGTACACTAAAAAATTCAACACTGGACCTAATTCAAATGCATGCGCGTGGGTTGAGAAGAATCTGTATGACACATTGTATGAGATATTCTTTGCTATCTTTCCTATAGAGATGTACGAGTGGCTGACTGCTTATGCATCTGAAAGGAATTAGAGGTTTTGCATGTCTGTTTGGACCTAGGAAGAATTCTAGGCCTTGTATGATGCAAATGTGATTTGGACGCGCTTTGTGGATTTCTGGTTCTGTGGTATTTTGAACAACTATATTCTTGAGTACACAGTTTCAACTTAATTTTTCCCGGAGGTTACTGAGTTTCAAATTTTGCGTGAACCCAGAGGATTGCATTTGCGTGGTATTCCACTGGCAATCAAGATCCTAATTATAACCCTAGATTTAGAAGAGAAGCCGATAACTAACTAAACCTTACCATGTGTGGGGGCAGGAGCATGTTTGGTAAGGATGGCGGACCTAGTGATAGAAAGACAAAGGGAAGAAAGGTGGATTAAGTTCAATGAGGCATGCGAGAGGGATTTAGAGAAGCAATGTGAAGTTGCAGAACAAATGGAATTGTGGAGAGAGATGGCTCGTGAAGGATTTGTAGCTCACGTAGAAGATATGCAGCCAGAGCATCTAGATCTCCCCCATTTGGGAAAGCATAATAGGGAAACCTCTTCAATATTAGATGAGAGTGCATCAGTAGAGATGACATGGGCCATAGATGCGCATCTGAATCTACCTGGTGACCTAGCCCTTGCACTTGGTTATCTAGTTTCTACGACAATCATTAATTAGTAAGCTAGTGTGAGTAGTAGAGTTGTAGTAGATAGAGTTAATTTATAGCCAAGTTCAGGAGTTAACCAAGGAGATTATTCATCTATTTTGGAATCATCATCTACTTTATTTGGAGGACCAGGTATCTTTTTTGGTGCATCATTGACATAAAACATAGGCATGCATAACCTTGACATAACATCTGGAAGTAGTGCACCTTCGTAGAATTTAGGCATTCAGTTTAGCACAACCGTTAGAACACAGGGAAATGCATCCTATGGTATATTCCTTGCTACAAGAGGTGGATTAGGAGGATTAGGTGGCTCAGGCGCTAAAGGATCTGGATGTGGTGGAAATACAGGCTCTGGATCTGGTGGGAAAGGGTCACACCAACCTCAACAAATTTACATGGAGATGTCTCTTCATCTCCTAGATTAAAAAGGTATTGAAGATACAGTTGAGCACGTGCATATGTGTGAGATACTGTGGCATGCAAAGGGGATTATAGCTCTAGAGCACAATGCAAGTCAGTTTACAACTACATTGTAGGGGTGCGCATACAGCTAGTATGGAAAGTTTGATCTTGATCAGACTTGTGTGGATTATGCAGCGTTACGAGATGCTTTCTTAAAATATTTTTATATCCTTGAGTTCAATAGGAAAAGCATAAGTTCTTTCAAATATATTAAGCAGGGTACTACTAAGAGTGTTCGAGAGTATGATGCTTAGTTTAAGACCCTTTTGTCTAAGCTATCTTATGACATACATACAAGCCAACATGCTCAATGGTTTGTTAGAGGACTGATGACACCATTTAGAAGGGCACTTTCAAATAAGACATATGCAGTTTCATGTGAGGCACTTGAGACAACTTTGCATGCCGAAGTAGTAGGCAGTGTGGAAATAGGGGTAAGTCTATTTTTAGAAGCAAAAATTACATAAATGGCTAAAGAATTGGAGAAATTATCTACTAATTCAGCACACGAGAGGCACAACAAAATTTGCTATAAAGATTGTGAAGTAGAGGGGCATACTAAGGATACTTACCCTTAGAAATATGTGTGCTCCTTATTGCTGGATTGCGAGATATGTCACTTGGACCATGATTCAAGTCCATACCCTTTGTTACAACACGTGATTAGAAAGAATGTATCATGTTACTACAAGATTTGCATGTCCTTGACTCATGATATTGAAGATTTCATGCTAATTGATTAGATCCATGATGCCATTGACATTGGTGTGTGCCAGACATGTGTTGCGAATAACTCTAAGGAGAAAGGTGAACATCAGGAATATGAGCATAATGAAGTGTGCTATGATGGTGGCCGTGGTAGAGGATGGGGATACCATGGAGGATTTAGAGGTCATAGTCATGGGGGAGGAAGGAATGATTTCCTTCATGGGACTTGTTATACGTGCGGATCCCTTGATCATTATAGGGGTGAATGCCCACAAAACATTGTTTGTTATTTTTGTGAAAAGAATCTAAGTATGAAGAGTCTCCAGATTTGTATAAACACTTGAGTACGCAACATAAGTAGGAAAATAAGGGCACGTGAATGATTAGAGTACAACATTCCATGGAAGACCAAGGGATTCCTAAGTTAGCATTGGATCCTGAGTTGGTACCTATAAATATTACTACACGTGATGAGGATGCACGTGTTAGGGAAGCTCTGTAACAAAAGTCTACCATTACTAATGAGGAAGTAT
Source organism: Taxus chinensis (assembly GCA_019776745.2). Classification (NCBI taxonomy): domain Eukaryota; kingdom Viridiplantae; phylum Streptophyta; class Pinopsida; order Cupressales; family Taxaceae; genus Taxus; species Taxus chinensis. The sequence goes on from CM034149.1 coordinate 17,137,983, forward strand.
TTGATGCTAAGTATCCAGACCCCATGCATCAAAAGGAGGTTTATTAAGAAACCATGGAGGTAATTCGGGGTTTACAGGGTGAGATACAATGTTTGAAGGAACAGTCATGGAAGTTGGAACAAAAGAAAGAAATTGATCTCCATCAGACAGATGTTGATGATTTGAAAGAGGTTTACAAGATGTTGTGTCAAGAGAACATTATTCCTTTGTTGGGGAGTTGGTTGAATGGAAAAACTTTGTGCACTGGGACTGAGTATGAGAGATAGCTCTTGCATGCTAATCTTGTTGTTATTGATGGTTGGATTTTGAGTAACATCTTGATTGCCAAAGGCACGGAAGTGAATGTACTTACTTTGGATGTGTGGGTTCAGATGGGAAGAACTCCATTGCAACCATCTTCAAATGTGTTATTCATGAAACATTGGACTAAGGCAATGCCCATTGGATTTTTAAAAGATGTATCCATTACTATATAGGGGGCCAAGTTCACTCGGGAATTTAAGGTCTTAGCGCTTATAGAAGTAGACAATTTTCTTGCATTACTTGGGTGTTCTTGGTGCTATGCAAACAACAATAACTTACGTTTCAACAAGGGGTATATAAAATTTGAGAATAAGGAGGAGGGTGTCATCATACCTATGACATATGGAAAATCTATGCATTATGTAGAGCCCTTAAGTGAAGAAGACTTGAACATAATTTATGTGTACGCCATTCGAGATCTAGAAGTTCTTGAGCCATCAAAAGGTGTTCTCCAATGGGATGATGCATAGTCAATGAGTGATACTACAAGTGTTGCATGTGACAATTGGGTACATGACACTTATGAAGTGGTTAAGCATGAAGTACAAAGTGCAGCTACACACATCATTAAGCCACACAATACCATACATTTGGGCAATAGTCAGGTACCAAAGTACACAGGTGAGGAGCATCCAAAAGTAATCCTTCTTGCTATGGAAGTTCAACGATAATGTCAGTGGAAAGAAGGAACATGTTAGTATATAATCTACGTGGGACATCAATGCACTGGTGGATTGTTCACATGGATAATCTTATGGAGTGGAGAGAAGTAAGGATTGCTTTATCTGCTTGGTTTCTAAGAAGTAATTCACCTACTCAGATTTGTGCCTTTCATGGTAATGATCCCATTTAGCACCATGTTCACTAGTGTGCGAGACTCTGGATAGTGGGGAAAGAAGATTTACCTCCTTCCTTGTGGGTTCATAAGTTTTATTTCACATTGTGAGGTTGCGCGCGCACATGGTATGTCTACACAGAGTCAAATAGGGCGACTAGAAATTGGCAAGAACTTACTGAAGGTATGACTCAAACCTTTGATTACTTTTCTTCTAAACCTATGATGAATGAGGTGTTGTAAGTTATGAAGTGCTTAAATATGGGAGATAGTGAAAAAGCTGAAGAGTTACTACAGGAGTTGTTAGGAGAGTTAGGCCTAGTGGCGCACTTTGAAGAGGACGAATCAGATGTTGAACAACTTGAGCATGCTTGTTTAGAAAGAGAAAAGGGTAAGATAATCTACATGGTTGATGATGAAGAGTTAGATAACCTATACATTGATCATATAGAGGGCACGTGTGAAGTCTTAGACAATGCAGATGAGAAGGTGCACACCATCGCAAGATGGATTCAAAAGCAAGAAAAAGCTAGGAAAAAGGTATGACGTGACAGGAACATCAAGGATAAGAAGCTTGAGGTTGGGAAAATGAAACTTCTGTATGATTCAAAGTTTTTACACCACCCTGGTAAGTTTAAGGTGCATTTTTTTGGACCGTATGTAATCACTTATATACTTGACTCTGACACTTTCCAGTTAGAGGCAGTGGATGGAACACGGTTGCCCAGTTGCTTCAATGTGAGTAGGCTGAAGCCCTACTATAAATAAGTCTTCTTGGTGTTTATAATAAGGCAGTATTGGCACTTATATTAGGTTTCCCTTAATGCATTTCATTTATGTTTGTTTCCTTCATCGTTGCTATGCTTTGTCAATTTATTTTAGTGTTTTGTGTAATAAGCATGCTTGCACACTAAAAGCTGATTATAATTTAAGTATTTTTTATGCGTAGATGACCGCACATACCCTTAGTGTGGGGTGTTTTACATATAGGGTTCATTACCAAAGTAAATATAGTTGATTGTCATCTGAATATGGGTATGCATAAGGAAAATTTTATGCAGGTGATTTTTGGAAGGGTGTAGATAGAAAAAAATTACTCCTAAATGAAGACCACAGATGGAAAAATAGATGCACAATATAACGTGAGGTAGTTTGCAGCAATGGAAACTACTTGGAAGAAGGCGTAGTGGCAAAGTACTTCGGCACATATGGGCATGCAGAAGTAGCCAAGAAGTAGAAGGCACACTAAAAGGTTATGACTGTGGCATGGAAATGAGCAGCGTGAAAACATTGACGGATGATGCATTAATGTTGGGATCAGTGGTAGGCGAAGGAACAATAAATGTGACAACGTTTAAACATCTATATAAGGAGGGGTTGTGAGGTCATTTTTACCTTTGCGATTACGAATTCTCAAGCGAGTTATTTGCAAGCAAGCTAGTTAAGATGGTTGTGAAGAGTAGAGAGCTACGAACTAGTTGGGTTGGTCAGATATGGGCATGAGGAACTATTACGCTCCATTTGTTGAAGTGTTTGAGCAAGGCGAAGGCATGCAAGAAAGGAGATTGACGACTAGGGTTTGAGTTTTAGCTAGGGCACATGGAACTGAGTTGTAGAGATCAAGGGAGGTAAGAGAACACATTTTTTTGATTGAAATGACACCAAAAAGAGCACCAAGGGCAAGGGGAAAGAAAAAAAAGGAAGTTAAGATTGAGATCGAGGATGCCCTTGAAAGTAGGTTTTTTGAAATACAATACCCAGAGGAAGTGATTATGGCCCGTGATTAGGATTCCCATGTCTGTGGAAGAAAAGTTAGTGATTACAACCATAGGATAACCGATAAAAAGGAGGAACCCATTGCCAGGGTTGATAATGCATTTAGTGTGGGGTAATGTTAAGAAGATAAAATATAGGTCAAGTATGAAAGTGCATAAGCATTGGGCACATAGACACATGGCGTATAGAAGGACACATAAATATAGTAGAACAACGCATGCCTAGGACAAGTGTACAAAAAACTTAGCCACTTTTGTAGATCTAGGATATTTTTGGAGATGGAGTGGTGAGCACAAGATAAAAAAGAGACTTGTAGTTCACGCAAGGATACTTTGGGAGCTGCAACAGTTCGAATGCCATACAAAGTCTTAGTCTAATAATAGGATCTATTCTTAGAGTTAATTAATAGAAGATCTATTATTAGCAATTGCATGCTTTTATACATTGATGTAAGGGCACATGGCTATTATTAACATGTAGCCTATTTTTGGAAGGTGCATGAGCGGTGAAGGGAAAGTCCCCACCCCTATATATATGTATTGATTTGCATGGCTTAGACAATTCTGATTATTGTAGAGTTATGCTTTGGATTTGTTAGTGTGCATGACTATGGAGATTGAACCTTGATGTATGAAGCTTTTGTGTTTTGTAATATTTAATATAACGGATGATATTCGTTAGATAATGGTGTTATATGTGACTGAATATGATAATTTCATGGTAAATCTCGTTATAATCATTGTTTAGTCAATCTTTCATATGGTTTAGATCTAGACCTGGCTTATACATTATGAATTATTTACTATTTGTTATAAATATGGATATATACATATGAAATCATGCTAACATCCTGGAAAAGCAAATCTAAAGAGGGACTTGGTATCCTTGTGCGCTTTGGGTGAGCACTCATTTCTGGTTGAGTGATGTGCCAACGCACCTTGGGATTTGTGGATATATTCTAGGCTACATCACCCAGTCTAAACTTTATTGGTTTACCTTTCATGGCTCTGGACACCAACGCCTAGCCAAGATGCCAACACCTAGGCACACTCATCCTTCTAGGCACCCCTAAACTCTTTCTATCTTACTTGCTCTTTTTGGGCCTCTTTTATCTTTTGGGTATCTTATTTTCTTATGGTTCATCCTTCCAGTTGTCAATTGCAAAATGCAACCAAGGGAATCATATAAATACAAAGCTATGTAACCAAAATAAAGGACCAAACTCTAAGAATCTATTATTATCACCTAAGGTTGCATCCAAAGGCATTCTAAGAGCATCAAAGGCATCTATCTAGCAATCACTTAATGGACAAGGGATTGTATTTTCTGCATACACTTCATAGGAAGGGGAAGTTCATTTTTCCTTCCACACAACTACTTACATTGGTACATCTAACTATCACCCGTTATCACGTGCACTTGCACAAGGGCTTCTTAGGGCACAATTCTAACACACATGCATAAGAACTACATGGAGTGTGAGATGTAGTGCAACGCTCCGTCGTAAGTTCACTCAATCAGGTGACCTCTGGGGTCAGTGTGAATCCCCATATTACATCTTTTATTTTTGGGATTTGATGTAATTTGAGGGTTTTGTAGCTCATTATATATTTGCAGGTTACACATGAATTATACAATCATCTAGCGACATACAGATGACCAATAATGACTATAAACAACAACCTTGCGACACCAGAAAAACTAGTTTCCGAGCTCTTGCTCAGACATATGCACCTAGAAGAAGACTCCAGCACCTAGGTTCCCTGACCCAGTCCAGGCACCTTGGTCCAGGTTTATTTGGCAGTTACATATTTTACTGTGCACAGTTATGATAGTATGCCCTTGCTATTTATCAATTTCTTCATTCTGCACAGTCCTAACATCATGCATAAATTACCTAAGTCCTTCACTCTCTCTCTTGCACCTAGGGTTTCAAAATTTGTTAGTTTATTTTCTTGTGTCATCTTGAATATAGCATCTATTTATCATAGTTTACATCTATTACTCTGTAATATTAGGTTTTAACATAATCCTATATTTGTTAAATCACTGGGAGGAAAAATTTATACTTGGAATATAATTTGAAACTGCTAGTATTGATTTGAAAAATAGTAATTGATTGAACTTAATTGTATTTGAAACTTCTTTCAAGGATTTATTTTCCCCCATATTAGGTAATTCAAGGGAATTGTTTTGAGAATCCGTGAAAATGTGGATTCATTGCTGCTTAGAAATTTGCATTTTGGAACATAACCTTCACAGAATTTGAATATTTTACTTTGATTGCTTAGGATGTGGGATACTTGTGTATCATATTTGGAAAAAAAATTTGGATTATCAAAGGAGGGGTGACATGATACCCTAAATATGTAGCCCCCTTTTGGCGAAGAAGGGAGACACCAATTATTGAGCCTCGAGCTGAAAGAAACAGAATAAAATGACTTGGAGAGAAAAGTGGAGTCAATATGGGAGTAATATAGGAATGAGTGTAATATGAGAGTATCACAAAACTAAGCCTAAAGAAGCATTCGAGAGAATATGCAGTATGGAAGATATAAAAAATACAGTTCTAATGTTGTAGATGGTGTGAAAATGGATGAACGATGCTAAAGATATGAAAGAAATAGTAACTAGAAATTAATTTTCATAAATCATATGATAGGGACTATAGTAATAGTAGGTAATAATAATTGACTATAAATAGTAAGGTGGAAAAGTGAAAAGGTACTTCATTTTTAAATTTGAGAATTGTGATTTGTGCTCTAACTGAGAAAAATGCCACATGTATGAGAGGCCATCTTGACTAGGTTTGGGAGGGTGATATAGGTCGTTTATTCATGGACAATGGATGGATTGGTAAGTGATGTATTTTACATATCATATTAGGCATATATAGGTATTTAAAGTTAATTTTCACATTTTTGGAATTTTCATTTTTTTAGGCATTTTTGTCCAAGATGGTGCCAGATGGGCAGGTTTTGTCCTTTGGATAGAACTGTAAAGATCTAGGTGCTAGTGTCCCAATTTTGGATGCTAGTGTCCACTGAGTGTGGAAACTTATATATCAAGTTTTTACTATTTTTTTAGTAATAATGTTGGATTTTTGATTATGCAATGAGATATACACTCGAGGGAGTTTCACGGATGTAGACACTTATCTACATTACTTACATTGGGCTTGGAAAAGGATGAGTGAGATGTTTTGGATCATGTCGAGATATGACACATTGCTAGATTGGGGGATGTACCCCATAATATGCATTTGATGGCAGCATTGTGTGAGAGGCAGTGTGAAGATACGTGCACATTTTTGGTACCCATTGGTGAGATGACAATGACATTAGAGGATGTATATAATATTCTATGGTTTCCAGTTGTGGAAGAGAGTATATGTGATGGTCCCATGAGATACACAGAGCCATCAAAAGGATGCAAGGCAGTATTTTGTAGGGTTACAAGAATGTGCTGAGTCATTGATCATGCTAGATGACCTTGTGAGATCAAGTGTTCCATAATTGCACAAGTTTATTGCAGTGATAATAGTATCTAGTATGGCAGTGGATGACAGTGGGGTGTCTGTTTCATATAGGATGCATAAAATTTTCTAGAGTATTGAGGAGCATGACATGAGGTATGCATGGAGTTGGTGTGTTGGCACACTTATATAGAGATATGTATTGGTTCAAACAGGAGGACCATGGTGGTGGTATAGGAGCTACTACCTTATTGCGTGTGTGGGCATATTAGCATATTGCTATATTGTAACCATTGAGTGGGACGAGGGTGGATTGGGGTTGACTATAGATATTTGTAGCTCAATGGGTGGGATTGAGGAAGCGATGGTCTAATACTACAACATATAGGTCAATGTTGGATAGGATGAGGCCCAACGCCATTATTTTGAGGCCATATAGGAACTATGGAAGGTGAGTAGAGGATGATACATAGTTGCAGTGCATTTGATACACCATGTAGTTAGAGGAGAAATTTCCTAGGGTGAACAATTTATTTATGTGTGAGAGAGTATCTAGATAGTTTGGCCTTGCACAAAATGTGCCCTAGATCCATATGTATGGAAAAGACCTATATAAGTGATGAGGAGAGGAGCTAGGCTAGGGCCTACTGTAGCTCAATTATAGTCACCTAGTGCCAAGGATTGGGATGCATAGATAATAAGGAGTAGAGTTGATGATGTGGTGTGTACCATCATTTATACATAGTGGTGGGCGGATCAACAATGGGTGCAATTATATCTAGTTGTAAATGTGGCCAAAGGGTAGCTAGGTGGACCTATAGGAGGTGGAGAGGTAGCATGAGTGCAAGTAGCTGCCCATGAGGATGATGTTGTAGCGATAATGATTGTATAGTATAAGTAGAATTAATTTGTATTATTTAAGATTATATAGATGTTGATTCTAGTATTTGCAATAATTGGATACTAATGAAAATTATATGATTGTAGGTGATGAGTATTTGTGATTGAATGTAAACACATCAATATGCACATTGACTCGCAACATGCCCTCATATGTGCTTGTAGGGGAGGTATGTTGGAGAGGGTTAATCATATTTTTGGTGAGCATGCCTATTTTTTTGATCTAGTGGCCATAACAATATCTACATGTACTGTGTTGCAATCCAAGCAAGATGAGGTGATGATGGAGTTAACAAAAGTGCGTGAGGTAGTTAGAGGAGATGGCTTCACATAAAGTATGGTTGAGTGATACGTGGATCTCTAGTTCTGATACGCGGAGGCCATGGCTGAGGCAACAAACTTACAAGTGAGATTATAGGAGTAGTGGATGCGAGCTTAGTGTTGGAGGCTAAGTGGTGGTGCATCTAGATTTAGGGTAGATATAACCTCTAATATTGAGGAGGATGTATGATGTATACAGAGGGTTTGGACCCTATTTTTTTGTATTGTAAAACACACACACACACATATGATGGTTTTATTGATGATGTAATCTAGAGTTATATCGAGTTGCTTTGCTTATGTGATGCATTTTGATATTTTGATTAGTGATGAGAATAATATCTTAGATGATAATATGATGTGATGCTAAATAAAAAAATATAGATATGCATGTATGCTGAATATAGATTGAAACTTTGATAAAGATAGGTAATAAGTAATTGATCATGTGCTACTAATCATACTAGTATAGGATAATCATGAAAGTTTATAGTATGTAATGAACATATGGATGCTAGCGAGAGAGAAGGAAACAACTACATACAAGTGACTCGATAGATGTGATATCCAAAGTATAGGTTACATAAGATAAACCTGAAGTGATTGTAACATCACTAGAAGGATGTGAACTTAAGATTGATGAGTGATGCTACTTCAAGACCCATTGTGGGGGTTGAACAAGAAGTGGGGTAGATGGATCATGCATAGTCGTAAAAAGAGACAAGATGACCTAAAGAGGATAAGAGGTAGTCAAAGTCATAGAAGATGGTGTGTGGTGTTGTAACATGGTAGAATAAGATCTATCATCATGGCGTGCATGATATTAAATGAAACCTTGGTCATCAAGCAACTGAAGATGATCACGAAGAGCATAAAAATCTTTATTGTAATGACCATTGATCCTACAAAAATTACATGATGTCTGGTTACGATTGTGTTGTAACTGACGAGGAGGATGATGATCATTAGAAGGTAAATGAATCAACGTATCATCAAGAAAGGTGTGTAAAACATTGTGTGGCCTATCAGAATGTGAAAAATACAATGGCTCACACTTAGGAGGTTGAGTAAAATGAGGTGGAGGCCTACATAAGGATGGAGAACATACATGAGTATATTTAGGAGGAAATGATGATCATGAAGGTGGTGCAATGGGTGTAAGAGAAGAAGTGCTATGTGGGGTAGGAATGGAAGAATTTCTAGGTTTGTTAGGTATAGAAGAACTAGAAGATGTACAATAGTATGATCATCAAGCAATTATTTTTCTAATGTTATAAATTTGAAACAAATAAGAGTAAAATATTCACATGTATCATATAACACATTTTCTTTTAAAGAACGAATTAAGCCATGAAAAAAGATATAGTTTTATTTCAAAGGATAAAGTAAATGATGCATGTAAGACTTAAATGTAAAATAAAATCCTAATTTAGTTCATTCTTTCCTTAATGCAAAGAAGGTAAATTCTCAAATATAACTTTAGGACCATTATTAGAAATAAAGCATCTAAGAAATGCTTCTTCCATATCAATATAAGTACTAATAGATCCACTAGGAAAATGATGGAACCAATGAGAAGTAATATTAGTAAGACTACTCGGAAAATATTTTAGTAATAATTTATCATTAGAGAATGAAGCCATGGCTAGTCCAAAAGCCTTAAGATGTAAATAAGGATTTCCCATCACATCAAAATGTGAAAAATTAGGCATAATAAAATACCTAGAAAAGATTGACTTATGAATCTTCTTAGGAATGGGATTTCCATGAAGGGAACTATTATAAATACTAGCATAATATGCCGTACTTTCATGAGCAATAGTATGGAGATTAGTTTGTGAATCACCAACAATATGCATAAGAGAGAAATTTTTGGGAAGGGATCACATACACATTGAGGGGCTCATCAAGGGATTGGATTTTGCCATTATAAGTAGCCATAGGGACATTATTATGTTGGAAGTCAACTTTAGGATCAATAATAAGATAACTAGTAGTAGGGATGGAATGAGTTTCAATAAGAAGGGAGGTTTACTCACATTTATTAACAAGTTCAATCAAAGGAGGAGAAAAAAAACATGCACATCTTCTTCAAAATCATTATTTAGTACATTATCTTTAGAAACATCAAGAGTAGTAATACATGAATCATGACTAAAAGCATATTGTAACACATTATGAGAAGCAATGAAACATCAAAAATAACAACACAAATAATAGAAGGAGTCATGCATGCAAGAGAATAAGAAATATAGGTCTCTTTAGGTGCAATGATCAATGGAGAATTATAAGGTGGACATGATGGATATGAAATAGGAAGATCAACCTCAACCTGATTAGTCCTAAGGATTTGTGCATATAGAAGGGGAAGAGGAGGATGGTTATGACCATAGAGGATATAATTGACAACATCAAAAGAATCAAAGAAAGATAATCATCATTAACAAGGCCTTCTTCATAAGAAACATTAACTAGGTCCTTAACATATATCTCATTAGTAGCAATAAACACATTATCAGAATCATGAACACTAGTGGGCTATAGGGAGTATCAATACAACATCAAGTATGGAGTTGTAAAGCTTGGTAAACACATGAGGTATGATGGGATTGTAAGTAGGGGTAATATGAGTCTTGTGATAGAAATTGGCTTCATCCTCGACATTGGTGAAATAAGGTTGAATACCAGTCACATGAATGGAGTCATACTTAGGAGAATTAGACTTGGATTGATGGTTTCAAAAAATATTTTGGTAGGCCATGATGAAGAAAAAATAAAGGATCCTAGAGAAATATAGGATTTGATCAATAAACAAGCTCACCAAATTATTTAATAAAATTAAATCTAAGATAAGGACACTACTAAACAAATAAAATAACAATAGCACACAACATATATTTAATAGAAGTACAAACAAGAGTGATAGATATGGTTTATAGGATAAGCCAACTTGCTGTCATAGCTTTGTACTGATTCTGGGATCGTGAATGATCTAAATATGCATATTGTAGGCTGTGTAATCTCTGATTCTGAAACTGGCATGTGACGATCTCAGGGACAGGAGCACCTGAGAGAGGACATAGGTGTATGGGTGATAGAATTTGTTTTGGATGCTAGTGTCTGCAGGAAAACTCAAGATCTGATTCTTTTTGGGTCACTTCTCGTCAAATTTAACTTGTTGTAGGTCACATAAAGTTCATTTTACTTATACTTTATCAAACATGTACCTATAAAAAAACCCTAACTGTTTGCATAAGAGTCAAGCACACATTGGATTGAATGAAAAATGCATATGAAAGATTCATACTGACCCTGACGCTCACCCTGATGTGATATTTTTTCCAAGCGTTGCAGTGCATTTTAGACTTCACGCAGTTATTTTGGTGTATGATTGAAATTATGTCCCTTGAGCTAGGATGCCCTAGTGTCAGTCACATAAAGAATAGTGGGATACAACTACTTTATCCCAATGTAAGAATGTGTGATATGGATTCCGTAATAGCCTCCCCCTATGTAGTGAATAATGAAACCCCTTGCGTTGCTCTTGTGTATGATCCATAAATTGCCTTCTTTTTACAATAAACAAATACTATATTAGTGATAATGAATGAGAGATCACTAGAGTTCTTATTAGAACAATATATTATGCAAGATTGACGCATAACAACACTGAAATGAAGATATAAGAGATAAGGAGATGAGTTCTATCCTAGAGAAACCAAATATGGAGAAAAATCCAGTTGGGTAAGTAATTGCTTCCCTTTAAATATGTAATTCTCTAAATAATACAAGTTCACTACCAATAGATGACCTTCAAGAAGGATTAAAGCTCCTTCTATTTTTATTTCCTTGCTTACAATTCTCAACAAGAAAGAATTTTTTTTTTTATAAACAAAACAAGAACAATTCATACTTTATCCCTTCTCTCACACTTGAATTCACTCAAAACCACTTGTGTAGATGAAGGAAAGTGCTTGAATTTAAAGTTGCTTTATGCAAGGATGGAAGGAAAGATGAAGAAAATTGAATTAGGAATCCTAAACATTTGCTACTGTTGAGTTTCCCCTTTTTTGTGTCAGGTGTAGAAATACCGCTTTTTGCAAGAGACAGTTGTGGAAATGTCATGGTGCTTACGCAACCACCGGTGCATGTACGTGGCAGTTGTATAACCACTATGGTAGTTTTATAATTGTTACTTTATGAAGAACGACGAATCCACAACCATCTTGGTGGTTCAGTAACCATCACATAGAACAAAACAAGAAATGGATTCTTTTGTCATCCGAAGGTGTCCATATCATTGTTAGCTTAACTTAATCATTTTCTAGTAGTATTTATCTGATGAGGGCATGTGTATCCAGGACAAAATGTCTTAATTAATCATGTACTCTTATTCATCCATTCAACTAGGGTATTTAAGGAAATGAGTAGGAGACACACATGTACCGACATACAAGGGGATAACATTAAATGAGATATATTGAGTGCTAGGGTCACATATCTAGAGGGAAGTAACCCTTACACTAGGTAAACCTAGGGTTTCCAAGGCTCATGATCAAGATAGAGAAAGGAACCCTACTGAGATATCGATGGTTAGATGTGGAGAGGTATGGATCAATAATAAATAAAAGAAGCATGTAATAAATGAAATGAAATCAACTAAAGAGATGATATTTTATAAGAGTACTATGCTAACTAGCATTAAACATGGATAATACTAAGCTAACATAGCACAATGAAGAAGAGGAAACAAACTAATCTGTGAAAAATGACAAAGAATGGTTAGAGCACTCACATGTACTTATAGGGTGGTCCTCGATGCATCTATCTCCTTTGAGAAACAATATGCAAAGAGAGAATCAGTATTAGGTGGAGTATGGGAAGAATAAACCTCTTCTAGAATCACTATATGATGACCCAATAGTGCAAGTAATCATCGAAGAAGAGGGGTGTCCAATCCAATCTAAGAAAGATGCAAGATGAATCAAAATTAGAGCAAACAAATGAAAAAATGGTGGAAAAAAGTAAAGAAAGTGACAGTTCAGATGTTTTAGCTTCTTATTCCTTTTTGTAGACACCTAAAATATGCTTACACTTAGCGTTTCCTCTAATTCAACCAATTGACGATACTTCCTTAATTCCCTATTCTTTGTTCCATTATAAGATGCCCATTTACGACACCTTCTTGGTCTTATTCCTCCTATAATCCGCTAATTGGGATAATATCTCTCTTATTAGCCAAACATTCCTTCTTTCGACCATTCAGAACCTCCCTAGTTCTCCTTGAACCACTTCTGCAAGCTTTGTAGGCTATCTATTAGTCAGAAATGATTAACCAGACTTGTCCCAACTCTCAACGAGTATCTAATCACTTTCTAATCAAGTTTAATTAGCCTAAACCTAGCTTAACTAAGCCTAAATCATATTTATCCTAATTTAATCTAAAAGTGATTTTTGGCTTGACTTTAGTCCCACATGCACCCAAAGTTCAAACTCTTCCATTTGAAAACTATAAATACAAGGCTAAGCCTACCTTTTTAACCTTACACCTTATTTACATAAAAAAATATCTCAAGCACTTTCGAAAGGCATTAGATATCATTTGCGATAGCTTTAAGCTATAGAACATTTGGATCTTGGCCATAATCCATTGTTAAGAGCTCATCCATCTTGCATCCATCCACCATTAAAATAACTTCATCTTGCATCCATGACAGGTTAGTAATGGAATATGCTAAACTTGGCCTTGTAGCCATTTAGTAAGATTCATTCACCTTCATGGAGTAAACAATAAAACTGATTGCTAGGATCTTCTAGGTTTATTTAAATTAGCATTCAAAGAGTAGAGAGTAGTATGCATATTAGTTTTTGATTTTTTTGTCAAAGTTATAATGCTTTCATGTTAGTTTCCCTTGTTTATCTCTTATCTCATGGTGCATAGTTGAGTTAGTTAAGCTTTGAGGTTATTTAGCCTCATTCCATAGCTTTACAAATCTTCCTTGTTCACACTTTTGAATGTCAAATGAGGTGAGGGTATATAGGACACTATTTCTCATGAGTGATGATGTCAGCCATGAGAAAATATAACACTGACCAAATCACCCATGGGCGATTGTGTCAGCCAAGGATGTAAAGATGAGGTAATGTGTCATAAAAGGTAAACATAATGTGTCGTAGGTCATAAAATGGGATGAAAAAGGTGTAAAATGGTGGAATGAAAGCAAGAAGTCATGACTATGATATACATGAGACCTAGGAGGACAAGGATAACTAATGAAAGGAAAACTAAGAATTGTACCAAATAACGACACTTTCTTTGTGTATTGTCTGTAACCCATAATGGTTATGTGAATAACTATTCCCCATTCCCACCATGCCCCTTAAGAAACCTGCTCAGGAAATAGATGCATCAGTGACCCTTATCTGTACAAGGAAATTATTAGTAATAGGTACGAAATATGAAAAGTGAAAAATATTAGGTGTATACATATTCCCTAGCCATTGATCATGGCATAACAAAATAACACAACATGGGGTGGTCAACAAAATAAGATAGTCTGTAACGCTTATACTAAAAGACGCTGAAAGGACTAGCTAAAATGAAATATACCCACCAATGTGTACCTGATAGTGTTGTTCATCCTACCATGTGTGGTGGCAATCCATGTTGCAAGAACCCTGGAGAAGAAAAATTGAAAGGAAACACTATAGGATTATCAGTAAAATAATACATAAATAACCTATTTAGGGGCCCATGGGATGGATGACGCGATGTGTTGTGATGTTGAGATGGTATAGTGTCATCAAAATAGGTAAAAATCAAATATTGTAGAAAATAGTCATGTAACAGGTCAAAATAAATGGCATGATATCATGGTCATAACACAATGAAGAACACGAGCTATGAAGATTAAGAGTGAAAATGACAAGAATTTAACGATTGAGGATGATTTGAGATTTATATAGTAATTATTTTTGTTATTTTCTTATTACTATTTCTAGATTTGAGATAATTGAGCTCTGGAACTCCAAATTTGGAAAAATTTGAGATGATAAGGCATGAGTATGAGGTGGTGATGGAGGACAAGGAGGATGAGCATGTGGCTATGCTCGACCATGGGTAATTCATTATATTAAAATTTATTGAGTAAATTAGGTGTATTTTAGTTATTTAGATTTTTTATAGTTTTCAAGGTGTCAAACTTAGTCAAGATTGTGTCATCAAGTAGGTTAGGTGAAAATATGGGTGGGTTTGGGAGGGTTTGAAATTACATGTTGTTGTTTTATCGTACTTAAAAATTCAAAATTGGGAGGTCACGGCCACGATTTGGCTAGACACCATCTCCCCCTACAATAGTAGGGCCAATGGATTTGAGAGGGGAGAAAACAAGGTCAGGGGTTGATAGCATTTTCCAAAGGGATGATGGCACAGGGAAGCCTGCTAGGGGTTGATGGAATCTACCATGGGGGTCGATGACACATGTAACATATAGGAAAAGTGAAAATTTAGATTTTTTAATTGTGGATTTATGATGCAAACATATAATACATATTTATTATGATTTTATGGATGCAGATAGAGTGCATGATCTTCCTATGGTGGAGTCTAGATATATCATGGTCAATGGGATGATTTTAGGATTAACATAGGCAAAGATAACCCAACTGTATGGTTGGGAATTTGGGGGCATCATGTAGATACCCAGGATACCATTGGATATGGATTTACTGTAAATGTTTTTAGTTGCATGGGATACTAGATCCAACACCTTTTGGTGTTGGACATGAAAGGAGATGATGGAGATGGATTTGACATTAGAGGATGTGCATGAGACACTAGGGTTACCGATTGGAGGCACTCGCATGTATTATGATTTGACACTTGGTACCACAAATTTTAGAGCATTATCCATATGGGCTACATGGAGTAGTACATATGATGAATGCATGTTATGTGTTCAACTCAACACAATACAGGAAGTAAGGATTCAAGACATCTGAAAGGTAGTGATGGTTATTGTAGTGACACACATAGTGTGTCAAAAGGATGATGGATCTAACCCAATATTCTTGATAGCATTATACAGGGATGTTGTGGATTAAGGTATACTATTTATCTGGGACACCACCATGTGGGTGCAGTTGGTTCATAATTTGTATAGGGTGCAAAGTAGAGGCTAGATGGTCACGAAACCTATCATTTTGTTGACAACATGTATATATGAGTAGTTCTCGATGCATAGGATGATAATGAGAGCACTTCAAGAATATCAGCCACTAGCTTAGGTGGGTTTAGATGATGTGATATGGTAGCATTACATAGGGAACACCGATCAATGGATTAGCTACCCTAGAGTGGAGTACGTAGAGGCCATGATGGAGGTGATGCCACATTATTTGTATTAGGTGTAGAGACATGCAATAAATAGAGTGCAGAGATAGTTTGGATGGATGACACCAGTAGTGATACTACCATTGCCACTCTACCAAGATTTTCATGCTTGAGAGGCTACAAAAGTAGAGGTCCTAGTTCTAGCATTACGACCTCATAGGGTATGGGAAATGGGGGCACTAAATAATGAAAATGTAGACATGGTGGGGATGCTTAGTTCCCACCACTGATCATAGTGGATAGTAGTTCAAAGGAGTTTTCTAATGGAGGATATGATGATATAGGTTTTTAGGTTAGAGCAAGTCCCAATACCACAAGAGGGGGAGCCATAAATCCAACATTGTGGCTCAGAGAGCACAAGATGTGACATCTTGGTGACGGATTTTTGACATTGTTTATAGTTCAGATGGTTGCGCATCTGAGATAGAGACTCAGACCACATCGGAGAGAGGGGATGATACTAGTGCCTCATAACAGATGGACATAATATATAGGATCTCGACCTCATTATGACGACGAGGCAGAGGAGGTGCTAGGTGGCCGAGGAGATAACTAGACCATCATGTAGAGACTCAGGTAGCCAGGTATGAGTGATATCATATTAATTAGGTGATTTTGATAGACATATGGGTTAATGGTAGTTATGTATATCAATTTTTGGTTTTTGTAGAGTGGACGATGGAGGAGTGGCATTTGCTGATTGAAAGCACCCACCATGAGATCCCTGACTCTATGTTAGATGTCCATGATACTATAATGATGGTGGATCTAGCAGCACCATCGGCTGGGGATTTAGTGTGATCATTTCATTTAGTGAGCGAGGTGTTCAAGACACTGAGGAGATATAGAGATGCACATGCACATGCAGGTACTGGTAGCATAGATGTGATGCTATGGAGTCTACTACATGCACATGTAACTCTGGTATAGGAGGATGCATCTTGCCTAGTAGATACCCATAAAGTCGCGATGTAGATTACATCACTAGGGAGACAACTAGAGAGATAACATGGAAAGGCCTCCAGAGCTTGATCTAGGCTGATGTACCTAGCTCACACATCAAGAACAGATAACATGACCCCATTAGTCAAAATCATCCAAATACCTCCCACAGGGGGCGAGGGTGCTTGAGTCATATTTTTGATGGGCCATTTTGTATGATTTATGGTTGATGTGTAAAACTGATTCAACACATACATACATACATACATACATACATACATACATACATACATGATTTTTATGGTATTTAGTGATGTTTGAATATTTGGCTTATCATTTCCCTTCTTTTCTACATGTATGCATGTGATAATATCATGGTACTTAGGAATAATGATAATGAGATAGATAGGTAAATCTGGTGAGAAAGGAATTGATAAGATATCCCAACTCGTGCGATGTGAAAGAGCCAAGAGGTAGATCAAGGCTAAGAAATTTGATACTAGGATGTCAGGGCATGAATGGTGGTGAATCTAAGTGGAGTGAACAAACCAAGCAAGGGTATGATAAGAGAGTGGAGATTTTGTGATAAACCCAAGGGGGGCTGAGAGCCCAAGAAAATGCATGGGATTAGGAAAAAGAAAGAAAATAAGTACTCAAGGTGTTTATAGGTAACTAGCCATGAGGGAAAAAATATCACAATTTTTCAGTGATAACGTCATCAACTTGATGCTGAATTTGGCTTTAGGAATGGGTCATGAGGTCTTCAATGGTATGTTGTGTAACAATGAATTCTTGATGTACTTCAAGCTGCATGGCAAATAAGGTATCATTGATTTGATCCTCTAATCGAGTGAGAAAATCATGTTGAGTAACATCCATAGTGGGGCAAGGATTGTAGTAAGGTGGAGGTCCATATGTAGGTTGTGGTCTAGGTGAAGGTGGGTGGTTTTAAGAGGACTAAACACTATGCTTCTAAGTGTGTGAATGGGTTTTAAGAACATGATACTTGTTATACATAAATCAACAATCGACATCGATGTGTGCACAATACCCGTGATGAGAGAAAAATAAAAGAGCTAAAGTGGAAGGTTGTGTAGCATTCTTGGTTTGGTTACATTTGACCTCGGATTCAAGCTTCTTCATGTGGCATCTAAAGGCTATACAATCAGAAAAATCATGCCCCATAGCCTCGTGTCATGCGCAATATGGCCCAGTCATAGGAGACAGAGGAACCATAATGGAAAGAGGTAGGGGGAGGTCTCGTATGGTGTAAAGGACTAGTGGGAGTATCTGATGAGGGTAATTATGTGATTGGTGAGGATGACACTGATGGAGCATTATGTCACCCAATCATTAAGGCACAATAAATAGGATTGTCACCCATGAGATCATTGGCCTCATAGTCAAAATTAGAAACTTGATCTTCTGTTAAGGAGAACAGGTCATCTAGGTCAATGTTGTTATGTGATGGTGTGACTAGTGGATCAATTTGAGGATCAAGAACCAGTGGGAAATATTCATCAATTGTATTTAGAGGTTCTTCTTGTACTAAGATAACATTCACATCTTGAGTTATTTTAGTACGTAGGGTTTTTTGGTAGCACTAGACTTCCCTGTCATGAATATGGGCATAAATAGTCAAATGAAGGTCATCTAAGGCATAATCATCATAGTAATATGATATGGAATCATCCACCATGTAGGATTCAACTATGGTCTTGAGTTTAACAATACGCTCCCGTGGGGGGTGTGGTGTTTGTGAGATAACTACACGAACCAAAGTCTCCTTCTTGTAAGGCCAGAAGGAAGGAGGAAACTAAATTATGATGAGTTCAAGAAAGTCATAAGTATTGATTTAAAGTGTGACTTCATTGGGCTTGTCATCATCTAATTTTAAGAGATTGGGAGGTGTGTGCCCGACCAACTCAGGATGATTGACATTGCCACGAAGAGTATCTATAGGGTAGTTAAAGCATTAATATTATTGAAAGAGGATGGGTGAGAGTTCCTCAAGCATGGGGAGCTTGTATGTTCCCTTTGGCTTAAGCGTATCATAATTCCAAGGGTTAATGTACCCTTGAATTTTATAAATGACTCCCTAGTGAGTGAACTTCACACATTGACATGTAAAAGAAGCGATGTCGCGCATATGATGAGTCCAAGGCTGCCCTAGGAGAATGTTATGATATAAGGGAAATTTGAATACCATAAATTTGACACCAAAAATCCTAAGGGGAATGGTGACGGGTAACCAAATACACCCATCAGAGGCATTTGTCGGTGATTATATCCTTAAGAAGTGGTTCACGTGGATTTTAGGTTATCGATGGAATAACGGATAGATTTGATGAAATCTAATGTGGCCACATGTGTGCCTACTCCCTGCTCAATGAGAGCACACTTAACTAAAGTGTGATCGATATGAACTGAAGTAAAGAGTGGTGGATCATCTGCACAAAGCAAGAGCTCATCCAGGATCATACAAATTATGCGAAAGTGAATACAAGAAT
This sequence comes from Taxus chinensis, assembly GCA_019776745.2. Lineage (NCBI taxonomy): Eukaryota > Viridiplantae > Streptophyta > Pinopsida > Cupressales > Taxaceae > Taxus > Taxus chinensis. Next base: position 17,157,437 of record CM034149.1, read on the forward strand.
GAGAATATGTGGCAAGATCATTACAAATGGAGAGTTCCTCACATTGCCAGTGGATACTTTATTCTGAGCCATGCAATGTAGGAATTTTCACTAAAGTTGGAGGGATGGGGGGTATTCATGTCAAACAATGTAATCATGAGACGCTCATGATGGTGAGGCAACATATGCATGAGTTCCAAGAAGGGATATGGACCAGAAATTTGGGCAAGTGCTTTAAGAGGATCCCACTCATCATGGCTGGACTGTGCTGCTAGATTTTAGTACTGGGAATCCTCGGGGACAGATATAGAAGGAGAAGAGGTAGTTATAGAGGCTTCTAAAACTGATTTTTTCTAAGTTCTTAAGCCATCAACCCTACAACTATGATTTTTATAGGGGCCGATGGTGTCTGTAGATAGAGATATAAATCCATACACAATTGGCCTTATAGGAGAACTTCCATTGGGGCTAATGGCGTTTGGAGAAGGTAGGTTTTTGACTTGAGGATTATGATTCTGAAGCACTGAAGGGTATATGACGTTGTGAGTCCTAGGTTGGAGTACTATATGGTATTCGGATTCTACATAAGATATGACACATTTTACACCATTGATTATAGCCATGTTTTTAAGAGGGTAATCTGTGTCAACCACATTAGTTGTAGGTTTTGATTTTTAGTACTTTAAACAATATCATGATTAGGCATAGGCTTAGAGAATATTTTTAGATTTTCATTAGCTTGGTTGATAGTTTCATGATAATAATTTTGTTGAGTTACATCATGATCTTTGACCACTTCGGTCAAACACTCGTGAGTGATGGAATCATAGTCAAAGTTGGGTCCTAATAAAAATTTGATAGCAGCCATACATAGTGCATGAAAATTATCATGTGAGTGACCCCAATTAGTGTGCCACCAAAAAAACTTACTTTCATCATGGTAATGAGGATTAGGTCAAGAAGGATCTAGGATCATGGTAAATGGTTTAGGCAACCGATGCTTCAACGCTTCCTTACTCAGTGGTTGATGATGGTTAGGATATATTTTGTTGTTAGTAGGTTGTTGGTCAATGTTGAAAATATTTCTATTTGAAGAAGCAATAAGAGGAAGAGTATCCAAGACTCCATCATCCATTGCATTATTGTTCTTAGATTATTGAAGGATTTGGAGTCACTTGTTAGTTTGTGTCTTAGGGGGAGCCTTCTAAAATTCACTCATGAGATAGTCCTGCCTTTTGGATTGTTCAAAGACATCTTCTAGGGAAGTAGGAGAAAAGGACCTCACATTGTATTAAAGGAAAGGCTCAAGGGATCATAAGAAAATTCAAAAGAGGTTATCACTAGTAATGTTATGTTTTGCTTGCTTGGATATGGTCTTCCAATGCTTGATAAAGGTTTACATTGATTCATTCTTAGATTGTTGAAAGTTGATGAAAGAATTGATGTTATTCTTGGATAGATCGTGATATTGAAACTCATTCAGTAGGGTTGTCACTAGGGACTCTAGCTCAACTATAGAATTAGGAGGCATGGTGTGATACCAATCTAAAACATATCCTGTAAGGGTCATAGTTAAGAGTTTAGTGGTAGTATATGAGTTAGTTCTGATTCATTATTTGTAAAGAGTTCCGAAGTCCTTGATGTGAAGAGTGGGATTGGTAGAATTGTTGTAAGAGATAGATGGAGCAATGACACCAATGTCCATACTAGAAATATAGGGTGCTAATGGATCCTATTGGACCACTTGCAAGGCTTTGTTTGAATGGGGTTTGAGTGATGGTCACACCATTAGGCCCATTTGGAAAAGGAGGGGGCATGGTGCCCAAGAGCACATTGGAGGGAAGTTGACTAACGAAGCTATATTGGCTTGCATTTGGAGGAGTTAGGTGGTTGTAGAAGATTGTTGTTGGTTAATTTTTTTAATAAGCTAAAGAATGAGATTGGTAAGATAATAATAAAAAGAATTTTTAGATAAGCCTATTTCAATAACTTTCCCCTTTTTTGCCCTATGGTCAAGTTGTTTGGAGATGAAATCAAGAAGACATTTCCTAAGCATCTCTTCTCACTCTCCCTTATATTGAGGAAATTGAGATAGAAAATTATGAATCTCAAGAGGATGATCAAAAGTATCATCATTATGATTTTCTTCCTCCTCATCATCACGTGGGACATTACTGTCGGTAGACAACTTCTTTCTAGGTGCTCCTATGCCACAATGGTCTATACAAAAGGGAAACTCAACTTCAATATGGTATGTTTATGGAAATGATTACGTAACAATGTTAGAGTATCCCAGGCCTAGATACTCCATGCTGGAGTGTTTATCTAGCTGAGAAAAGGTATAAAAATGAAATCTAGAAACAAAATTGGCGCTGTAGAAAATCACTCACAGGGGCCAAAGGCATCTGGATGTCAGGAGATAGGAACAAACAGGCTAGCCTAGGGGCGATGGTGTCTGTGTAGGTATTTTTTAGGGTTTTTGTGGGGTTTTGGGTACTTAAAAGGAGTCAATTTTGAATGTAGGTGATTTTAATGAGTTATTCTCGATTGGGCGATTTGTAAGATTCATTTCGAGTTCACTAGAGAATGTATGTGGGCCAAAAATGTCTTGATAAATCGTGTACTCTTACTCATATGTTCAACTAGGGTATTCAAGGTAACGAGTAAGAGACACACATGTATTGATGTACAAGGGGATATACTTAAAGGGGCTATAATGAGCACTAGGGTCACATGTCTAGAGGGAAGAAACCCTTACACTAGGTCAACCTAGGGTTTCCAAGGCTCGTGATCAAGATAGAGGAAGGAACCCTACAAATATATTAGTGGTTAGGTGTGGAGAGGTATGGATTAATAATAAATGAATGAAACATGCAATAAATGAAATGAAAACAACTAAACATGCAATAAAGATGATATTTGATAAGAGTACTATGATAAATATCATCAAACATAAATAATACTAAGCTAACATACCACATTGAAGAAGAGGAAAAGAACTAATCTATGAAAAAATACTCACCTATACTTGTAGGGTGGTCAGTGATCCATCTATCTCACTTGAGAAGCAGCATGCAGAGAGAGGATCACTATTAGGTGTAGGGGAAGACCATTCATGTCTTATAATCACTATATGATGACCTAATAATACAAAAAATCATTCAAGAAGAGGGGTGTCTAATCAAATATAAGTAAAATACAAGATGAACTAAAAAAAGAGTGAGTATATGTAGATATTACGCAAAAGAGCAGAGCAAGTGGAAGTTCATATGTACTTGAAATGAACTAATCCATGAAAAAGGACTCACCTATACTTGTAGGGTGGTCGATGATGCATCTATCTCACTTGAGAAGAAACACAGAGAGAGAGGACCACTATTAGGTGTAGGGGAAGACCATTCCTATTCTAAAATCACTATATGATGACCCAATAGTACAAACAATCATCCAAGAAGAGGGGTGTCTAATCCAATCTAAGAAAAATACAAGATGAACTAAAAAAAGAATGAGTAGATGTGGATATTGCGCAAAAGAGCAAAGCAAGTGGCAGTTCATATGTCTTATCTTCCTATTCCTTTTGAATTTCAAATGAGCCATCATCCATGGGTAATGGTGTCGGCCATGAGAAAATATAACACTGATATAATTGCCCACAGGTGTGTCGGCCAAGGATGCAAAGATGAAGTATTTTGTCATGAAAGGTAAAAATAATGTGTTGTAGGTCATAAAAGAGGATGGACAAGGAACAAAATGGTGGAATGAAAGCAAGAAGTCATGAATGTGATATTCATGAGACATATGAGGACAATGATAACTAATGTAAGGAAAACTAAGAATGGGACCAAATAGATACACTCTCTCTAAGTACTGTCTCTAACCCATTCCCCATTCCCCATTCCCCATTCTAGGTAGGCCTTGTAAGGTACCTGCTTAGGAAATAGATGCATCATTGACCCTTATCTGTACAAGTAAATTATTAGTAACAGTTATGAAAGATGAAAAGTAAAAATATTAGGTGTATACAGCATGTATTGCAAGTTTTCAAAAAGAGAATAAATAGAGTTGGGTACTTCTAGACTCATTTTTAGATCATACCTCCCCAATTTGAGGCTTTAAGTCCCTAAAAGCTTCAAGGACTGATAGGGTAAAGAAATTTATTCCCCACATATTATTTAGAATACTAGTTGAATTTGGTAGGAAATTGACCTTTCAACCCAATCAACCACCTATCTTTCACTCCTTGTTGTGTTATCCTCTCTTTCTTGTGTAATACCACATCTTCCTCCAATTCCAACTGAATTTCTGGAGAAAGATACTAGTAGATGGTAGAAAAAATCTCTCTTCCTCCTGATCCAACATGGAGAGCTCAAAGAAATGTAAATTCCCAACATTCACAATTGAATATATTTCATATAAGGAGAAAACACCAAGCGAAATGCATTCTTACCAACTTTTTCCAAAATTTCAAATGGGCCATATCGAAGAGGCTTGATTTTCTTATCTTTACCTTGTAGCCTTTCTCTTCTCAATAATAACCATAACTTGTCACCAATAAGGAAATAATTCTCAATTCTATGCTGATCATTCCTTGCTTTATACTTGACCTGTGACTCTTTCAACCTCTCCCATACTTCGAGGTGTATATGCTGAAAATTTTCAATGAATTTTTCAACTTTGTGGACTTCCATATCAAATTTTTTATCATCTTTGCATGGTAATCAAATAACAACATTAAATTCACTCTTTGGAAAATAACCAAAACATGTTTCGAAAGGAGTCTTACTGGTAGAAGAATGAAATGCCCTGTCATACGAATGTTGGATATATACCAAATTCTCACTCTAAGTCCTAGGATGTTTCATGTTCTACTCTCTCAAGAGCTAAACCAAGGTATGGTTTACCACTTCTTCTTACCCATTCATTTGTGGATGAAAAGCGGTGGAACTTTTCAGTTTGGTATCCATATTTTCCCAAAATGTAGACCAAAAGTTTCCTATGAATCGCGAGTCCCTATTTGACATAATAGAATTGGGAAAACCAAAATGAACCCAAATGTTAGCAAAAAAATAACTTGGTTGCATCACTGGCTTTAATGGTCTTCTTGTAAGGAATGAGAATACACATTTTACTTAACCAGTCTACTACCATAAAAATATAATCATACCCTTTCTTGGAGATAAGAAAACTACCCACAAAATCCATGGAGATTCTTTCCCCCGGCGAGAAGGAACTGGTAATGGCATATATAATCCAACCTTCTATTAGTAGGCTTGTTTGTACTTCATAAAACACAACCACTGATAAATTTGGTAACTTCTACTTACATTTTTGGCTAAAAAATATACCTATGTAAATGTGCAATAGTCCTTTTCACACCAAAGTGACCAACCGCCTTAAAAGAGTGTGGTTCCCTCATCAACTGAACTCTTTTCCCCCTTAAGCACATAAAGTTTCTCATTATTTTAGAGACCCCCATATTTGAATTAGTATTCTCCCCTAAGTGTAAAGCAGTCACTTAGAGGTTTCTAATTTCTCCAAAAGATGGATCATACTCATAACCTTTCTGATATGCTTGATATACAAGAGGTTCATGAAGAGTTAAAGTGCCCATATCTTAAAGTAAAGGAGGCCTAGAAAACATATCGATTAACTAGTTAGTCATACCTTTCTTATATTTTATGATTAAATAAAACCGTTTTAAGAAACCCATCCATTTATAGTATCTAGCTTGTTGAAGCTTATTTTGAGCCTGCAAATATTAAAGAGGTTGGTGATCTATGTGTATGATAGTTTCTTTACCCATCAGATAATGTTTCTATTTATTGACTGCTTGCATAAAAGCATACAATTCCTTATCATATGGATAATAATTCAAAAAAATTCCTTAAAATAGTTCATAATGATAACATACATGCCTACCTCCTTGAAGTAGGACAACTTCCATAGTATAGTCACTAGCATCAATTTCTACATTGAAAGGAAGCTACGAGTTAGGTAATGCCAAAACTAGAGCATGACTAATCTTAATTTTTAATTACTCAAAATAATCTTGTTATTTCTAACCTCAATTAAAAAACTTACCACTTTTTGTCACAAAATGTAGCGACGCTGCTATGGAAGAGAAGTTCTTGATGAACTTATTCAAATACTGAACTACACAAATAAAAATCCTAGTCTCGGTTAAACTAGATGGTGTAGGCCAATTCAAAATGGATTCCATATTAGTTGAATCAATCCTCAACTCTCCATCTCCAACCACATGCCCTATAAATACAAGAAATCATTGAGAAAACTCACACTTCTTCTCATTCAACACTAGCCATTTCTCTGGTTAAACTAGATGGTGTAGGCCAATTCAAAATGGCTTCCATATTAGTTGAATCAATCCTCAACTCTCCATCTCTAACCACATGCCCTATAAATATAAGAAATCGTTGAGAAAATTCACACTTCTTCTCATTCAACACTAGCCATTTCTCCTTTAGAACTTGCAAAACTTGATGCAAATGGTTAATATGCTCCTCAAAAGTTTTTCTAAAACTATAATGTCATCCAAGCACACAAAGAAAAAGGAATCAATAAATGGCCTCATTACCTCATTCCTCAACCTCATGAAGGTATCTGGTGCATTGCATAGCCTGAACAGTAAGACCAACCATTCATACAACCGTTGCCTAGTCTTGAACATTGTTTTCTAGATGTTCTCTTCCTTATTTAGAACATTGCGATACCTATATTTTAAATCAAGTTTAGTAAAATATTTAGCATTTTGTAACTGATATAATAAATTATCAATTCAAAGAAGAGGGTACCCATTTTTTATGGTTATTTTATTTCATGCTCTATAATCAACACACATCCTCCATGAACCATCTTTCTTAGGTACTAAAACAATAGTAGAGCCATATGGAGAAGTGATAGGATGGATTATATATTTACTTAAAAAATATTTTAATTGTCATTTTACCTCTTTGGCATCCTTAAATTATTGCATGCACAATCCCAAGTTTGGAAGTGGACTATTAGGTAACAAGCGTATCTCATGCTCAATTGGCTGAATTGGGGGTAGCCCCATAGGCTATTAGAAAACTTCCCTGACGTGCTGAACCAAATATTTCATCTACTTCTTATCTTTGTTAGTAAACATGCTACAAGTAGTTTTAGACGCAACAAATTCCTCTTCTTGTATATCTCTTAAAAGAAGTAATACAAATTTCCCACTATCATTAATAAACTTCTTAGCTTTAGAGGCACTTACCAGAGATATATTTGAGTCTCCTGTAAAGGATAAAATGAGGTAGTTCTTACCATCCTTCACCAAATGGTATTGGTTGGATCTTCTCGTGAATATGTCACACTTGATATACAAGTATGGGATGCCAAACACTACACCACACACATAAAGAGGAACGATATCCAAATTAGTTTCATTAATGAACTTATTATTAATACCAAACATAATTTTGCATTACTTGGTGACCTTGATGTCTATGCCTTTCTTCACCCAACCCAATAAATATAGATTCAAATGATTGTAAGTCTCTAACTTCATCTTATCCATTAAATCCTTACTTATCACATTAGCTTGGGAACAAGTATAAAAAATAACATCCACTTTGGTTTTCTTCACTTGTATTTTTATATGAAAAAGCTTACTAAGTCATTTTCTTGAACAACATTATTAATACCCAAACATACCTCTCTATAGATAAAGTTTCAACACATTGTCTCATCCACCTCTTCACTACAAAATATATCCTCCCCTTGGAGGGTTGTCATAACCTTATTTTTATTCTTCTTATTCTTGAAGGGATGTAATCCCAGGTGGAGCTTCCAAAAAATTTCCTCTGAATGAGTGTCAACATCACAAGGACCACAATGAATTTTAGTATCCTTAGAAACAAAAGTAACATTCTTCTTTCCTTTCCCTTTTACTTTCTCCTTTTTCTTGGTGTCACCTCGTTTGTTTAAAATATGTTGAGAGGTAGATGAAATCTTCTTCTTTTCCATCTCTAAATAGTGTGGATGAGAATAAGCCTAATCTAGATTCACTGGCTTGGCCAAGAGAATGGGTCTCCTCAAGTGGTTATGGAGTCCACAGATGTACTTCATCAAATTTTCCTAGTCCACTACATCTTTTCTCATTTTGAAAAATTTCTTCTGGAACTCGCTGGTGCACTCTTACACATTTTGGCCTTGCTTTTGCCTGAGATATTGCTAACACATGGACCTATCTTCCTCATAGAAAATATGATATAATTTCTTTTTGATCAACCTCTTAAATTAATCCCACTTAGAAATAAGAGGAAGCTTCTTAATAACCAAAGTATGAACATAACTTTCAAATCAAGTTAAAGCATGATTGGTTAATTTTAACCTTGCAAATTAAATCTGTTGACTCTCATCAATTTTATGAAAACTGAAATATACCTCAAGTTGAGCTAGCCAGTGGTATATATTCTTGAAATTCATGTCCCCATCATAAGGCTGAATATCTATCTTCACATCCTATTTGAATGGAGGAGTAAGGTTGGCATGAGGCTACTCTTCCTCGTACTCATAAGTTCCTCCTTTGGAACACCAAGATTCTCCATGAGAAATCCCATAATGGACTCCAAATTTCCCATAGACAAGGAAATATTTCCCACATCGTTTGACAGACTTTCCACATCTACCTCCAAGTTGTAGAAATGTTCTTCTCCAGTCTCACATGAATCTCCACTATGAGCCATGCTTCGGATTCCTTGCTTCCAATTCTTGGTGGAAATATCTACTTCAAAAGGAATGAGGATACCTTCACCGCTTTCACTACCCTTTCGGGTGAGGGGAATCTAACTAAAAATGTCAACAAAGTTAAACCACACAAAAACAATTGATCTAAACTGCTCTAATACCAATCTAATCCATAAACTACCTTCTTTATACTATAAACATGTCTTATCTTAGTGATAATGAATGAGAAATCACTAGAGTTATTATTAGAACAATATATTATATAAGAACCACTCAAAAATATATTGAAATGAAGAGACAAGAGACAAGGAGACAAGAGTTTTATCTTTGAGAAATACAATGTGGGAAAAACTCCAGTTGGGTAAGCAATTACTTCCCTTTCACTATGTAATTCTCTAAACAATATAATTTTGCTTCCAATAGATGGTATTTAGGAAGGATTAAAACTCCTATTTGTATTTCCTTTCTTACAATCCTCAACAAGAAAGAACTTTGTTGTTTGTAAAAAAAACAATAACAATCCAAACTTTCTCCCTTTTCTCACAGTTGGATCCACTTAAAACCACTTTCCTAGATGATTGAAAATGCTTGCATTTATAGGTTTTCTGTCCAAGGATGGAAGGAAATGTGAAGAAAATCAAATTGGGAATCCAAAACATTTTCAATTATTGAGTTTCCCCATTTTAGCGGCGTTAGGTGTAGAACCACCGTGGTGGTTACACAACCACCGGTGCATGCTAGTGGTGGTTGTGCAATCACTACTCTATGAAGAGCAGCGGTTCTAAAAATATTACAGAGGTTCCATAATCATCACACAATCATAAAAAAAAAATAGAATAAGAAATGGCTTCTTTTGTCATCTAAAGGTGTCTAGATCACCATTAGCCTAACTTAACCATTTTCTAGTAGTATTTATCTCATGAGGGTATGCATTGTAAGTTTTCAAAAAGAAAATACATATAATTGGGTACTTCTAGATCCATTTTTGGATCAATGTATGTGGTAGATATAGAAATGATAGCCTCATTTTCCCCTTAGAATATTTAGTAGATTGTGTATATATATGGGTTCTTTGTTTGAATTTTAGCTCATAGTGACGCCAAAATATTACCTAGGTCATGAAAGGAGGATAATAAAAGACCCAAAATCCAAAATAAATCGACAAAGGAGAAAACCAAGCAAGTAGTACATTAGCAACTAGGCGCTACTATTCTATCTAGGTGGTACTATACTGAAATAAGTAAATAGAAACAAAATAAAAGATAGGAATAAGGATCCATGTGACTCGACCAAAAAGATGTAAATGTGAGATAAAATACGTAAGCAAATCCAAACCAAGAAAGAGAAGGAATAAAGACGTCAACGGTGCCTAGTTTGCAAACTTAGAAACCATGCATATAACAACATACTAGAGGCGAAATGTAATAGTAATAAAGTACATATTTTAGTGACTACAATTTTGTTTTTATATAAAAAAATGTTTTGTATACATGAAAGATGACCACTAGGATATTGACCCCATACTGTCAATTTGCTAGGTTTTTATTAACTGTTCTATATGTTTACCCCAAAACGCTGAATGTGCATGGTCTACCTATGCTTGCATAGGAAAAAATAGCAGAGGTAAACCAATTTTGGATTCCAAATGAATTTTTGTAAACAAATTCCACAAATATTTAAATATCTACACTAATAGGACTCTATTTTTTCCATGCAAAAACTACAACATGAAATAAAATGCCATTTTTAGTATAAATAACATGTGAGAAACAAATCCCTACCTTACGTGATGTCATGATTCATTCCTCCATTAAAAAATGATGGCTTTCCAAACTAGTGCCAACATTAATGGCTTTGCAAACAATGGTATGATATCATAAATAAGAGAAAATGTTTCTTAAATACTTATTTTTCATCAAAATCGAATTCCCACATTTCTTGTGTTAGCCTTATAGCCAACCCAAAGTATTCATGTAAATAAGTACAAACACATGTGAACAAATAATAATTATTTTAAAATTAATGCATATCACAATTTACAATGCCAAGAAGAAAATGACAAAAATATGTAGATAACAACTCGAATGTAAATACAGTCACATGATAATGCATAAGACAATATATTTGTGATTGTACTCTCAATGACATTTTGCGACATCACATTTGAATAAATATAATCTAAACCATGTGAAAAAGAGATGAATGCATCAAAATAACTATATATGACATGACAAAGCACAATTTATCAAAGCCAACATTGATACTTTAAATTAATCAAGAGAAAAATAAGGAATAATCATGAATAGTCTACATAAATGTCAACAACTAAAAATATTTGTGGTTTAGTAGCAAGACAACGCAAGACAATCTACATAAGTGTCATCTCCCACGTTGTCTATTAGTAGCAAGACAACACAAATTTTCATAGAATTTAGTGTGCTTCTTCGCATCATTGTGAATTGAAGGCAAGTTAATCTAAGGGTGGGGGATGGTGGATGACCACATCCTAGTGCGGCGAACCATTAGGATCTTCACTCCAAGGACCTCCACGAGATCATCCTAAATAAAATCATATCATTTATGAGAAGTAACATTTTTCAATCAATTCATATGATAATTTGTTGTGTGAAAGTGTCTACTTACTTCAGCCAATGGGGGTGAATGTTTCAAGTCCAAAATGTTCCATATTGCAAAACCTTTACACAATCACTCAAAATGTCTACAAATGGACCATGATAGGGGAGTGAAGCATTAGGCACGAATGCATCAACAAAATTTACTTTTACTTTATGCAATGGGAGTGGAATACCATGACAAAATGATTTTCACCCTACATTGGTGATGATGTCAACCCCCACCATAAGTACATTGGATCATAGATGGAATTTTTCCCAACAAAAAAATCCTACAATTAAATAATTATTAGATTACGCTTACATCCAATGTTTAGTAAAATGATTCTTTAAGACATGAAACATTACTGAAGCAATGTTTTCCACATCCCCCATTTCATTCGAAACTATCTCCTCAATAAGGTGAAGGCCACACTCAGGATATGAAGGTAATTTATCTTCAACAATGGTGACACCATTCCTCTTCTTTTATTTCCTCTCAAGGTTTTTCACCTTAAACAAAAGAAATGAAGTAAAAAAGGATTAATAATTTCAAACATAATCACATTAAAATCCATCAATATAAAAATCTTATCTTTCCCCTTGCACACTCCTTTGTTTTTACTTCATCATGTGTTCCTCTACATTTTTTCTACAATTGGCTCAAGGGAATGTCATTTTCCTACATTGACATATAATTGTGAGAGTCAACATTGATGAATTCAACACTAACTTAACTATATACACCTAATATTACTTAATGTGTCCTTAATTAGAACATTTTCCGCACCATGTGGGTGATAATTATGATGTTATATGCATTCCACATGAATGAAATCAAAACAAACTAAAAGTAAACAATATTAAAAACAATATTTAACTAGGACCATATTCTCAACTTTCCTTCACTCCTTCAATTCCAATTCCCACAACGATTTTTTTTTCTTTCCTCTCTTTACCATTGTATCATAGGATTGCATCTCACATTCTACCTCTTTCTTTCCTCTCCTATTGAGCTCCTCAAATCAGGATTTACCTTCCTTGGGAAAAATTCTAAAAATTACACGTCTTCGTTGTTGATTAACATGCCACTGAATAACATAGTCCATGTTGCTCTCCCTCTTCTCTCTATATGTCCTTAGTCTTTTACGACAAAGAGGTGGTCATTTTACTCTATTCTTGTGGCCCCATTTTTTTGGTAACAAAAAATCAATGTTATAAATGATGGAGAGATGCATATTAAGTTTCAACAGCTCCTAAAACCTAACCCCACCACCCAACACACATTCTCCATGCACAAAAAGTAATGCATGTGACCATCAACCTTTTATATTCTATAATTTGTAGGTGGCCATGGAAAAATTGTTCAAGTACTATATAGTTGATGATCGTAAACCATTAAAATGAGAAATAATTACTAAAAATCTAGAAATTAATTCATCTCTTACATTCATCACCTCATGCATATGTTTTGCATGATCATCACATACAAAAGATGCTACATGCTTACAAGGATTTTTTTCCATCATTCCCTTGATGTGTAGGAGCACCCTTAAAAAACAACACAAAAATAAGGCATAAAACAATAGAAGCAACGATATTAGTATGAATTAAAAAAAGGGATGTTTCTTGAAATCCACACCTCATGCATATTTTTTACACACCCATAAAAATCAACATTCATTTCCTTTAGAAGAGATCGTCCCTAGGAAAAGTATATGAAAAAAGGTGTAAAAAAATGGTGGCCAATAAAATTTTAACTTAACATGTGAACATATTTCAAACCAACCAAGCTTATTGATGATGTTGTATCCTACGTGTGAATATTCCTCCACCTACAACTTCAAGGCACCTTAGACGTCCTGAAAAATTGTTGATAGGAAATGGACAAGAATTGTAATCATATGTGAGGATAATAATGTACATTGTAAACTTATATTACCAGTTAGAGACTTACGTGCAAGACAATACATAGAGGCTATAAGCAATGTGCATGGATACTAAACATAGGTTTCGTTACTTCATCATTATCTATGAGCATCTCCTCTAGTTTTTTTAAAGTGACACATAATGGTTTCACTAAAAAAACTAACATATGATCGCAACATTTGCACAATAAACTTGCAATACAACCAAATGTGACAATTTTAGCAAGTAAAACAAAATTTTAAAAATAAGATCAGTGCTACACATATAAATAACAATAATAAATTTTTCTTCATGTATATGAATTCATTTTAATTCATGCAAAAACAAATAAAAACATATGACATCTATCATACAATCATTAGAATTGATAAAAGGTTTGGATACAATTATAGTACATTTTATAAGTCTAATACCAATTCATAAATACAAACATACACCATATGAAACTATGAATATTACTTGTATGCTTAAATAATGAACCCAACATCAATCAATCAGTAGATGCATGGCTAGACGTATTATAACTGTTACGGCTAGATTGTGGAGCTAACTGATCATCCCAACTACTATCACTAGTTATGTTCTCATCATACCATGAACGACAGGTGTACTATGGCTCATACATCTTCCTCAAATTTTCACATTCCACCCATGGGTCATATTCAATGAATGGTTCTTCCACATCAAAATCAATTCTTTCACAAATTTTCCATTTCGTCCTCCCTAGATAGAAAATCTATGGGATGGTCATCTATTAATTCATTTCATTCTTCAATGGGAATGATAACATCAATTATTGCTACATTCTCCTTGTCATTATTACAAGGAATTCCATATGGGGTGCTAACGCTCTTTTTATTTTTTATTTTCACCTTTATAGTACTCCTATAATGAAACATATTCTTCTTAGGGGCGACCTCAATGGTCACTAAGAATTTACCCTTCCTAAAGTTTTTTCTTGCATTGGAAGTATCTAAACTTTGACGTGGTGAGATCATATTGACTACAAGAAAAAAATGTACCATTTAAATTTTAACCATGTACTGGAAAACAATGGTAAAACAACTAGTTTTGTAGCTAAATAAGATTATTCAAAAGAACACAAATTTTATTGTTAAAAACACAATTTTATTCAATAAGAATATGAAATAAGTCAACAGGGACGAGCATGAACTAATTGCCTTCATAATTGGGATGAGCATGAATGGAGATAAATTTTACAAGAGAAAATATAACAGGGACGAGTAAGAAGCTAAGTTCCTAGATGAAGGAGAGAAGTTGGAAATCATACATGGAGGATTTCTTTACTCATTTTTGCCCAGCCCTTCTGATGAGGTGGCTAAAATCATCATCAAGTACCTAACTCTGGAAGGACACTTTCATCTCATGAATACCGATCATCTAGTTTTCCTAAATCACTTTTGAAGGCATAACTTTGTAATTTTTCCCTTTTACATTCTTATGTCTATTAAATAAGTACAACGGGGAATGAAAATTTACCCCATGTACTAAGTTGTTATCCTCCTCATTCACTTCCATTTCATGAATATTAATCCCGAGCACAACCCTACCCCCATTTCCCTACCCAATACCTCTTTTGTTAGCCCCTAAAGTAACAAAAGATTAGGAAAGGAGATCCATACCACTAGGTTGCTCAAAAGCCATGCCAACATGGACAAGAACATTAAGGGATCTAGCAATGTTGCAGAAAATATTCAACACGTTCTCATGGGGATATGGCTGCTCACTTCCTTCTTTCTCTTGGAAAGAACTTAGACAAAAATATCAAGGATTTTTTTCATAATGAGATGGAGATACAAAAATATGTGATCAAATGGATTATAAAAGACATCAAGGTGATTCGTGGAAGTGTAAAACATATCAAAGCTAGCAAGGTTGACAGGGTCACCTAGAATTGACATGATGTATAGACTAGATTGGAGGTTGTGGAGAACAAAAACAATACCCTTGCTGATGGTTTTATCTTTAAAATGCCATCATTAACTCCATTATTAAGGAGATCAATGCAAAAGGAAGCATTAAAGGGGATGTTAACAGAAAGGTTTAGACACAAAATCATGCACTTGGTTACACTTCTACGTCCTAAAATAATACTTACATTCATATGATTCCTAAGTGAAAAAATTAGTAATTGACTACTGTCTTGATCCTCTTTTATGTCTTTCTTGATTTCTCTTTTGCCTTACACACCTCACAACCCAATTTGAACTCTATTTCTTTATCTTTCATGACTCTGGACACCAGCACCTAGACAAAATTCCAATGCCCAGGCACCCTCATGCTTCCGAGTGCCCTTGACCTCTTTCTACTTTACTCTCTCTTTTTCAGGCATCATTTATCATTTGGGAATCTTATTTTCTTATGGGTCGACATTCTAGTTGTCAATTACAAATTTCAACCAAGGGAAGCATATAAATACAAATCTATGTGACCATAATAAAGGACCAAACACTAAGCATCTATTATCATCACCTAAGGTTGGATCCAAAGGAATTCTAAGAGCATCAAATACATTCATCTAGCACTCACTCAAGGGACAAGGGACTACATTTTATGCATACACGCATAGGAAGGGAAGTTCATTTTTCCATCCACACAACTACTTACATTGTTACATCTAGCTATCACCCATTGTCACGTGTGCTTGCACAAAGGCTTCCTAGGGCACGATTCTACCACACATGCACAAGAACTACATGGATTCTAAGATGTAGTGTAGTGCTCGGTCATAAGTTCACTCTGTTGGGTGACCACCGGGGTCATTCTGACTCCCCATATCGCAACTTTTATTTTTTGGATTTGATGTAGTTTGAGGGTTTTACAGGTCATCTTCTCTTTGAATGTTACAGGTGAATTCAACAAGCATACAACAACATACATGAGACCAAAAGTGAAGGTTAGGGACAATTGTGTGACACAATAAAAAACATTTTCTGAGCTCATGCGTAGTCATGAGCTCCTAGTAGCAAACTCCATCACCTAGAAGCCCTAGTCCGGGCATATCCGACAGTCCCAGATTTTATTGTGCACAGTTGCGATAGTATACTCTTCTTGATTATCAGTTTCTCCAGTATGCACAATTCTAACATTAGGCATAAATCAACTAAGTCCTTTAATCTCTCTCTCTTACACCTAGGGTTTCACATTTATCTAGTTTATTGGTTGTGTCATCTTATATTTAACAATTATTTATCATATTTTACATCTGTTAATCTATAATTAAGGTTTTACAAAAAGTATATATATATTTTAAATTAAAAGGAAGTAGAAAAGAGAGAAAATATTCTTAAGGATCTCATCTATATTTCTACACAAGTGAAGAATAAGAACATTCAGAACTGAGATGGGTCTTTTTCCTATTTCCCTATGGTTGGCTAACTTGTTATTTTCTGGTTATTGTATGGCCGTATTTTGGCTGCGTTCGGGATGCTTTTGGGTTTTTTTTTGCAACAATTTCTTGTTTTACCTTTATCCTATTTTTTTGTACCTCATTGTAATATCTGGATCTCATATGATTTTTTGTAATAGGGTAGGGCCCCTTCCAAAACCCTTCTTTACCCTTTATCTAAAAATATTATGAAAAAATTCAACCACATTCTTGTCACTACTATTGTCAAACTCATACCGATATGTTTTTTCGGTTTGGAATGTTTTTCAAGGTTTTAGATGGGCATACAACCATATTTTTTAATTTACTACATTGATAGAGGTAACTTCTACATAAACTTAATTAGAGCTAGTGCAACTATGTTTTGTATCTAACCTTTCTCTAGTGAATGTTCTATTTTAGAGTTTGTATGCTTTTCAATTTCCTCTCAGGTACATTGCCATATGCTCAGCTTCATTTACAAGTTGTAATTTCTAACAATTATCTTATTTAATATATTACATTGAAGGATAACTATGTTATGTATGTATTTGGAGGGAACACAACTCTATTTTTTATCCAATATTTCTATAGAAAGCATTCAGTTTCAGTGTTTGTGTGCTTTTCAACCTCCACTTAGGTTCACTAGCACCTTCTTAGCTAGCATTTTTTCTATAATTAAAGTCGTAATGTGCTTTGTCATCTTTGCATGTAGTATCAGGAATGCATAAATCATGACAATTACATGAGAAGGTATAAGCCACTATGCATGAAATAAGCCCAAATTACTGTTGAAAAACACACTATGTTTTCAACTACATAAACCTAATTGGAGCAAGTGCAACTCTATTTTGTATCCATCCTTTCTCCAGTGATAATTCTACTTCAGAGTTTTGTGTGTTTTCAACTTCCACTTAGGTTCACTAGCAATTGTATAACCTCATTAACATGTTGTAATTTCAAAAATTATTTATGTTTAATATATAATTACATTTTTTTTATCTCATGGGTTGATTTTATGTTTTTTATCTCTCTTCTCGATCCATGCTTTTCTCAATAAATGTTATGTTGCACATTTCTCTATTTTTTTTGGTTTGGTTTTCACCAGTGAAACCATACTCATCAAATTAATTTTAATTTCTTTAGATGTTAGAGGTGTATTTGAGGAATTTGGTGTATTAAATGCAACATATCTTATGTAATTTGTATGGGTTTTGCTACATTATGTATAGGATATAGCTGACACTGTCTCACCTATTCCTTACTACGAACAATTTGTTGTTGTTTAAGTTTCAAAAGGTCACGAGGATGCCTCAAAGAAAGGAGATATATCAAACCATTTTGGAAAGCCATCTCTATTGGATGGAGGAGGAACAAGTCATGACATTAGGCAAGGTATAGATTTGTATCTCCCATGGTATTTCTACTAAATAAAATAGTAATTTATTTCATGTTGTAGTTTTTACACGTAAAAACCAGAGCCCTACGATGAGTGTATGGTAGATGCCACATGCATGACATATGGCTTACATGCCTCATCAACGTTTAGGGAGAACAATGGTGAGCATAGCTGGAAAATGAAACACAAATCAACTTTGGAAAAACTATAATAAAATTCACATTAGGGACTAAAGCCAACAATCCAAGTTGTCCATGTTTTTGTCAGACTCATGTTAGAACACTTTTCTGACTACTAGATTTCATTTCCTTTTCAATGACCGTGCATGTGTTTCCTATTTAATTTTGACAAGGATCGATGTATTTTGTATAGAGCATATTTGTATCGGTTGTACTCTATACAAAATTCATTTGATAAGAATTATAGAACCCCCATTATATCTACGCATACCCATCATCATGCACACATATTGGCTTATACTTTGTCACGTAACTGTCATGCTTTTTGCATTATCGATACTTGTACATGCCATGATGAAAAATATCTTTAAAACTACAATCATATAAAAAAATCACGAAAAATATGCACTACGCAAGTTGTGAATGAATTTTAATACAAATAATAAAGTGTGGTTATGTTATTGTTGAAAAACACGACAAGTTTTTTCAATAGTAGCCTAACCACATTTTAAAGCCAAACATTTAATGGATTTGGTTCCTATTTTGTCTTCAAATCCACTCATATTGGTTCTTTTTATTTTGTTTGAAATTATTTTGGATGTGGATGGGTGCTTAAAGAATAGGTAATGGCACACAAGAATGTTATCGTAACTCAACTGTTTGAGATGCCTCCTTCAGTTTCATTTTCTACCTAACACAATTTCATTAGGTTTTCTATGGGCATACATGTGTTTGGAATGTGTTTTGGATGGGGATCAGTGCATTTTTAAAGATAATATCAACCACAATAGTCAAGTTTTACTATCTAATGCAATAATTCTTAGTTTCCTCTCCCTTTTATGAGTTTTTTTTATAATTTTTATGTTCTTAACATGTGCCTTGCTAGATCCTCATGGGTTTTCTTGATTAATTTTCTGACTTGTTGTCTCCTGAAAACTACTCTGCATTTTCATAACCAAATTCAAATTTTTTGAGCTCATGCCCTTCGTTAGTGTTTAAGCCAAGTTAGAGATTCAAGAAATTAGCAAAAGTCGTCCCCTAGAGCTGTTTAAACCTCTGTTTTGCTTGTTTTTAGAAATCCCCCATTTCCTGGTCTGTGCACATAATATTCTCTTTGTAACCTCCATTTTTGATTGAAATTGTTCACTTTTTCTATGGCCTGGGTCGTCAAATCATTGTTTTTCCTCTATGCCTCTGGTTCGTGAAGGAAAATTGAAAATTGGAATCAAAACGATGAAGTTTTCTTCCTCTGCGTATTTTCCACAGTCGGGATGACGGGCATCTTTTCCCCATCAAAATTTGACCCCAATGAATGTAGGTACATGGTCAGATCCTATTGGATGGGGAGGGACGGGATTTTTGGTGAACTTAACACTTTTGGTCACTTTTGGTGAAAATGGTAAATTTGCCTCGCAACCCTGATCAAGCTATAAAGGTAAAAGTCAAATTTTGAGCCCATAGAAAAAAGTCAAAGGTGAAGCCTGCTGTTGAAAAGTCAAAGCAGATGAGTGGGCCATTGGGGCACTTTTGGAAATTTAACAAAATTCCCAAAAGTGAAGTAAAAGTTATAGAATGCTTCGCGGCTCTACCAAGGTCTCGGGCCCGCTGTCGAAAAGTCAAAGAGGAGGAGCGGGCCGGTGGAGGAATTTGAGTTTTTGAGTATTTTTCCAAAAAAGGTTAAAATGTTGAGAAAAGGGCCATAACCCCATTTCCAATTAGAGGGTGCCATGTGTCTAAGTTGAAAATTCAAAGCGGGAGAGCAGGCCGGTGGAGGAATTTGAGTTTTTGAGCTTTTTTCCAAAAAAAGGTTAAAATGTTGAGAAAAGGGTACGATCCCATTTCCAATAAGAACGTGCCATGTGTATAAGTTGAAAAGTCAAAGCAGGAGAGAGGGCCAGTGGAGGAATTTGTGTTTTTGAGCCTTTTTCCAAAAAAGGTTAAAATGTTGAGAAAAGGGCTGCGAACCCATTTCCAATCAGAGGGTGCCACGTGTCTAAGTTAAAAAGTCAAAGCGAGAGAGTGGGCCAGCAGAGGAATTTGAATTTTTGAGATTTTTTCCAAAAAAGGTTAAAATGTTGAGAAAAGGGCCATAATCCCATTTCTAATAAGAACGTGCCACATGTTTAAGTTGAAAAGCCAAAACGGGAGAGCAGGCTGGTGGAGGAATTTGAGTTTTTGAGCCTTTTTCCAAAAAAGGTTAAAATGTTGAGAAAAGGGCTGCGACCCCATTTCCAATCAAAGGGTGCCACATGTCTAAGTTGAAAAGTCAAAGCGGGGCTGCAGGCCAATTTGTTCCAAATTGCCA
Source organism: Taxus chinensis (assembly GCA_019776745.2). Lineage (NCBI taxonomy): Eukaryota > Viridiplantae > Streptophyta > Pinopsida > Cupressales > Taxaceae > Taxus > Taxus chinensis. The sequence continues at coordinate 17,177,961 of CM034149.1, forward strand.
AATGTCACGAAAAATCACAAAATGTGAAAGGATTCCCCTATAACCGCTCCAGTCCCTTCTTACCACATGGACGGCTTAATTTTAGACCTAACAGAGCAAATCAAATGGTCTATATTTAAACTGGCAAATCGAATGTAACAGTTGCTTTGCAAGATCTAGTTTTTAACCCTCCATGAGCGTTTTCTTCACGACAAAGGAATTTGAAGAGGCCTAAATTATTTGTAAAGTTGTAACCATTTTGGCAAATGATATAGTGGCTCCTTAGAGCCATTCCAAGGGGCTGGCGATTGATTTCAAAAAGACCAGAGTGCTCTATTTTTGGAAAAGGCAGAAAATGCCATACTTCTTCAATTTTCCCTTCTTCTTAGATTTTTCTCTATTCTCAAAGCTCTATACAAATTTTGCTTTAGCTTCAATAATAAAAGAAGGAATTTTTTCCTCTTTAGCTGAGGGGTTGTTTGGTACCTTGCAACCAATGAATTTCATTCAGTCTTGTAGCTTCTCCTACGGATTTGTTTTTCTGCTAACTATAAATGCATGTAAATGAAATTTCTAATTAATATGTGTCGGCATCTGATATTCTTCTCACAACATTAGTTTTCTCCTACCTCCATTTCCACTCCCCTTCCCCTTTCCAAGACAAAGTTTCTTCTCTAGCGAGACATTGCTAGCTTTGCCACAGGGTCAGTGGAGTGCCTCTGCTGGATCTCTAGTCGAAAGACCACCATTGAAACCCATCTTTCATGCATGCACCTATGGAAGCTGCACCGTTCAAGTAAAGGGACTTAGATTTCCATAGCATTGGCTTGAAACCCACCAATTTGTTCACAAGACGAATTTTCTCGCCAACATGACTTAAGCATTTTTTACTTATTAATAAAATCATTTACAATTTAAAATTAAATAATGTCATGTAACAAATTAAAACACTGCTTGGGATTTATGGTTTTGAAAATTTCAAAATTATCTAATTATTTTTTCTCATGTGCTCGTTATTGGTATACGAAGAATTAAAGTCCAAATTACTCAGAGGGCCTTCTCAAGCGAGCATCAGTTACATTTTGTTTTAGTTACTTCGATTTTCTTCACTGCATCTATTAGAATGGATAAGAACATAAGAAATAATAACTCAAATAAGCCTAAATCCCCATCTCATCTGAAAAAAATAAAATAAAATAAATATTATATTCTCTCTTGAAATGGGTGAAAGCTCAGCCTAAGTATTAGAAATCTTGGATTATAGAACATGGCAAGTTTTTGTACATGATCATAAACTTGAAAAACATTTCAGGAAAAAAAGAGCAACACCTTATAAGATTCCAATACCCAATCATTTATTTCTCTTGGATGGAAGCATGGAGATATATTTGATTATAAATGATGGAGAAAAAAATATTTCTAAGGTTTCTTATGAGTTTACTAAGGATAAGGTTAAGGAAGATGGTTTACCCATTTCAAATATCTTAAAATTTACCAAGATGAATATTGATTATTGACCATTTGAGGCTTAGAGAAAGATTTGTGGATCTTTCAATATGTTCATGAATTTCAATAAATGCATATAAACTATGTCGTTAAGTTATTATTGAAAAACACACTGTGTTTTTCAACAGTAACCTAAGCCGAATTTTAAAGCTAATGACATCTATTCACTTCGATAGTACTATGTTGGATGAAATAAGGAGGTAGCCTGCACTATTTTATTAATATGGAAAATAATCAGATTACACAACACATAGAAGATGCAATATGTATAGCTATTGCACAATCATAATGCAAAAAAACTAATGTTGCATAGTTGAAACAAGTTAACTTCTATGTGCTGTAATAAACAACGATACATGAATAAAACAAATATGAATGGTTATAACAATATAACCATACAAAAAAAATATAAACCACCTATCTACCCAAGTAACAAACTGATGACCACAATAAAGACTAAGTTACCTATGGTAAAAAGTAACTAAGGAAATATACTATTTACAATGCATAATTACCAATAATATGTTTTACCTAACACCCCCCTTAATTTTTCATTGCTTTAAGAGATGAGGAGAGGAACTCTTTGAAAAACTCAAATTTTTCATATGTAAGTGACTTTGTGAAAATATTTTCTCATTGTTCAATTGTTGGGAAAAAATGAAGTTGTATATTGTGTTTCAACACATACTCACGAATGAAATGAACCTGTACCTCAATATGCTTAGTTCTCTCGAGAAACAATGGATTATAAATAAGTTTGAGAACACCCTCATTTCCAACATACAATGTAGTGGATTTATCCTATGGTACTCCAAGACAATTAAGTATGCAACATAACAAAATCATTTCACAAATAACTCCACACACAACACGATATTCAACCTCCATAGAAGAATGAGAAATAAAGTTTTGTTTCTTACTTCCCCATGATATCAATCAAGATCTAAAAAAAAATCTAGAAGTGGATTTCCTATCATCAATGTTACCTATATGATATGAATTCAAATATACATTCAAGAAGAATTGATTATTCTTCTTGTACTCTAGACCAAGATCCATAGTACCCTTTAGATACCTCAAGATCCACCTTGTTGCTTTACAATGACAAACTTTGGGTTCCTACATGAACCAGGAAAGATAACTATCTGTAAAGCTGATATCTAGTTTATTATATGTCAGGTAAATGAGGCTCCCAATAACCTATTGATAGAGAGTTACATTTAATAGAGGAGATGTATATGTACGAGATAAATGAAGTCTCATCTCCATGGGTGTAGAAATGGGTGTGTAATCCATCATCTTGAATTTCTTGAGAATTGTCTTGGTATATTTTAATTGAGAAACAAAAAACATGATTCTCCTTCTACCATACTTCCAATACAAGACAATATTTCATGAGCCCAAGATCGGTCATGTCAAATGATCGATTAAGAACTTTCATTGTAACATCGATCATCTTCATTATGCTTCCAGTGATGACTATATTGTCGACATATACAACAACTATCACAATATCTCCTCCTTTTCTCTTGAGGTAGAGGTTGGGATCATATGGATTTCTCACAAATCCATACTGAATGTACTAATCATGGGGTGCTTGTTTAAGGCCATAAAAATATTTGATGAGTCTACATACCTCTGTTTCTGATCTAGGTATGAAAAAACCCTCAAGTTGAGTCATGTAGACTTCTTCCTGTAGATCTCCATTTAGAAAGTCACTCCTCACATCCATCTGATGCACTTTCCATTAAAACTGTGCATCCACAACAAAGATCATCCTGATCATTTTGATCTTAGTTGTGGGAAAAAATATATCCTCATAGTCTATGCCTTCCTTCAGTGCATACCCCTTTACTACTAGTCTCGATTTATACTTGTCTATAGTCCCATTTGCTTTGTAATTTTTTTTTGAATATCCATATGTAACCAATGAGATTCTTCCCTGGTGGAAGATCGATAAGCTGCTATGTTTTTTTTTCATCACAGGATGATACTCAACATTAATAGAATATTTCCAATATTTTGACTATAGGGCTTCTTGGACAGAATAGGGCTCAACATATTCAAAAAATCTACTCATAAAATCATAATTGACCTCTTTTTGTTATTTATTGCAAGTTCGTGGTTTAGTGGTGGATGTGTTTAGAGGAGCATACAACTTAGCATCTTGAATCATGTTTGTATACTACTTGGGCATACACTGTATTATTCCCATGGGTTGTGGTAGTGTATGATCATCACCATAATCACTGTCATCGTCAGTGGTAACATATACTTCTATTTTCACAATATGTGTGTTATCTACATTAGGCGAGTCTATAGAAGGAGCCTCAACTTCCTTCTTCTCAAAGAAACAAACATATCTATTGGTGTATACTTTATTGGTCTTCAAATCTAACAATCTGTACCCAAGAGCCTCTTCATTGTAGCCAATGAAAATGAGATTCTATGATTTCATGTCTAACTTATTTCTTTTATGCTCGGGTATGTACATGCTATATTTTCACCCAAATACTCTGAGGTGTGCAATAGATGGCTTCTGATTCAGCCATGCCTCATGTGGTATTACTCCATCAAGAGAAATTACATGTAATTATTTTTGTAAATATACTGCAGTCTTCACCGCTTCAGCCCAAAATATCTTCATCATTCTAGAATCATCAATCATACAATGCCCAATCTCCATGATAGTATAATTCCTCCTCTCAACAACACCATTTTGTTGTGTTGTATGTGGAGGAGGCATTTTTCAACTAATCCCATGAGCTCACCCAACTCAACTCAACTAGCTCACTAAAGAGATGATGGTGGATCAATACCTAATGATTTTTTAGCTTGAGTTTTATTGGATTCCTTGAATCTCTTTGAACTCTTTGTTAATTGCACAATGTCCATGACTTTCACCAATTGCACCTCGATATGCCTTGCTTTCTCTTTGACACAATTATGACCAGGATGATGCTTTAGGGTCCACGTAGAGAGCTGATTTAATTGTTTGAGATATGAAACCACCTAACAATCCTATGAGGATGAAAAAAAATCAAGATCAATGAAAATAAAGTCGATAACGTTCTACAATGATGACTGAGACTTTCTATTTTTAGCAAGTCCTAGCCAAGACTACTATTTTTGGAAATTTTTCCCTATTTTCACTCCCTAATGTTTCTTTTCTATCTCAAGGACCATGTACATCAAGAATTAACCTTAATTTACCACTTAATATTTTTAGTCATGCCCCACCATGGACACGCTATTTTTAGTAGGTACACTACACATGTCAAATTACAACGACAACGGTCTTGAAATTCTAGGTTTTATTCCAAGATTCCCCACTCCAAATTTTAGATGATTACTTCACCCAAATGAGAGGTAAAATGAGTTTTTCATTAGAGGGGGAATAATACTGAGAAAAACTTAGTCCTCCATATCTTGAAAATTCAACAACTCCATCATGCGAAAAGTAGTTTAAATGAAACTAGATTTTTCGAAGATCCTTCGCTATGAGTTTTGGATGATTTAGCTTGCTAGTTATTTGGGGAATTGGAAAATTATTTGAGGAGAAAATAATTCTAATGAAAAATACAGTCCTCAATATCCTTAAAAAATAGGGACTTTATGGCACAAAAACTAGCTCACGTGAAACTAGATTATTTGAGGATTGTTTTCTCCAATTTTCAATTGATTATGCCTGTTAGATCCTCGAGAACTGAAAAAGGGAATCACTGTCATTTTTTTAATGTCATAAAAGCAATTAATATAGGCTTTAAGATATAAAATCAATAAAAATTATCCAAGTGGAAACAATGAGCTTGGGAGGAGAGAAATTAGTTCAAACACTTAGTGCAATCAATTTTTTGGTTAGTTGACAATGAGAAAATCTTTGTTTTTTACATTCATGGCTAGTACATAATGAATTTTTAAGCATGGTGGTTGTGATATTAATAATTTTTAGGTTTCATGTCCTCAAAAATGGGTGGAAGGTCGAAATTTTGAGGAGAGATATGTTTTTAAATAAGTTGTCTTGTGTTTTTTAGCTTCCTACCAATTAGTTTTTTTGCATGAATGGGGAAACAAATTCAATACTTGAAATAAGGGTTTCAATGGCTATGGTTAGGGGTGAATATTTTTCCCCTCTATCCCATTGGGAATTGGGAAAATACAGACACAAAACCGTGCCTCAAGGAGATGCTAACAAGTGTCAAGTTGCGATGGAATGAGAGGGAGATGGAGAAAACAAGTGTTAAACACATGGAAGTTGGGTTTGGGTCACATGAGAAACCTTGAGAGGGTTAGAGAGAGGAAATTTTGTGTGTCCCATTTTCCCCCTTAGGAATTGGGACAAGAGGGACATAAAATTCTCTCTCACCAGATGTTTCCCTGTGTGGTTCACATGATACAAGATGGAGGAGGTGAGCTAAGCTAAATAAGCCCTTCGAAGAGATGAACTTGGTCATATGAAGAACCAAATGGAATGGTTTAGGAGGGATGCATTTTTGTGTATAATTTTTTCCCTTATGAATGGGGAAAATAAGGACACCAAATTGATCCCTCACCAGGAGGTGACATGTGTCCCACCTCGAAAATGACTAACTAGGAGAAGCACACATGTAAGAGAGATAATTTGACGAAGTGATTCTTGAAGCTCCATAAGATATTTTAACATGAATTATTCTATTATTTTTAATCCCAAGACCATTTTATGAACAATGGGATTGGTTTTAGACCTCAATTTTGATTGAATATTAAAAAAATTGGCACCTTTGTCTTCGAGACAACAGGGTGTGTTTGTCAAAATTGAGTTTCATGAGAAGCCATCAAGTCTTGTGAAAGATGTTATAATTATACCATGTAGATAATTATTTAATCTTTAAAATTACTATTTTTTAATTTAAAATTCAATACAGAACTCCCAAAATCCTTTGCAGAATTTTAGGTACCGATTTTGACTGCTTATTCCTTGCACCTGAAAAACCCTATGTTGTGCAATTTGTCCCTAAACCTCCAAAATTTTCCTAAAATTTCCTAAATAATTTTAAAAACCTTCATGAATATTCAATACCATCTTAGGATGAGTTTGACTTTCCACTTTCCCATGGGATGCACACCTATCGTGAAACAACCAAAGTTTTCCTTTCTAGGCCTACCAGAAGACTAGCCTTTGGAAGCACTTCACCGTATGAGATGGATGACCCTATCACAACAATTCAAACAATAGGAAAATATTATTCAACACATTATGAAGACATACAAGGTTAGGATGAGTATGGTATATAAGGGAAAATGATTGGGAGAGGGGGTTTGGGAAGACTTAGGAGAAAATTTTCACATTTGGGTCAGTTGTCATGCTTGAAAGTTTGAATTTTTCATGCTACACGTTGTTGTCCTCTCAAAATTCCCTGCTCTGATGAAACTAATTTTTTTTCAAAATTTTGAGTTTAAGTGTTTTCTCTAAAGTACCGAAGTCGTGAAATTGAGAAAATCTGTGTTTTGGGTCATTTTGTATGTATTTCGGGCCTGTCGGACATTTTTGTCCCGCGTGTCCCAAGTTCCGAAGTGCGTTCTGTTCCCCGATCGGCCGAAATCCCCGAAGTTGTTCCATTTTCGGGCCCTTCAGAACTTTTTGTCCCAAATGTCCCAAGTCAAAAAGTGCAAGTTGTTCCATTTTCGGCCGAAACACCCGAACTGCATACTTCGTTCTTTCATGTCCCAAATGTCCCAAGTTCAAACGGACCTTTTGTTCCATTTTCAGCCGAAACACCCGAACCGCATACTTCGCGCGTTGTCATCCCAAATGTCCCAAAATGCATTTGTGCGTCTTCTCCCTGTTTCGCCCGAATTGGTTGAGCCGCGTGTTTCGCACATTCGTGTCTCACATGTCCCAAGTGAACCAAGTGTCATTCGTACCAGTTTTTTCCGCTCTACCCGAATATCCTGCTTATTCAAATTGGTGGGTATGCAGTAAATGCGCATTGATCACCCTTCTCTCTCAGTCAACGAACAACACGTCAGTCCCTCGTGGCAGAGACATAGCTGAGGTGTTAAGGAAATTCAAGCAGCAGATTCTGAAGTTGGTGGGTCCCTCTCAGTGACTGGCCACCTGTCTTCTTCTCCTTGTTCTTTTCTCTTCTTCCCTTTCTTTTTCCGTTTTCTTTGTAAGAAGTTAAGGTATTGCGATTGGCGGTCCTTAACTGTTCTTGGTTAAAGAAGCGGTTACGAAGAGTAACTGATTTGTAAGCTATATAATGGCCTTCTTTACGCCATTCTGAAGGGAGGAAGAATTTGGCATATTTTCTGAAAGTGTAAATAGATCATAAAGAAGTCAATACAGAAGGACTTTCCATTCTTTATCCATCTGATCTCTGTTACTCCTAAGCTTTCATTTATTTTCTTTGTGAAGATCATTTGTCTCAAGTTCATTAGTCTTGCCGATTGCATACTCTTCGACTTTGCAAGCACGGTGATCTTGTATAACCAAGAAGGAACTTTGTGTCCTTGATTAATGAGTCTGTGTTATGTTAAGAAACTTTGTGTTCTAGCAGATGTTATTTATAGAACTTTGTGTCTTTGAATTCCATCTTATTCATACGATGCAAATGATCTTGTTTCAATTCACTGTAACTTCGCATACATAATGAATTACTCTGATTCTCTATAATTCTGCATGTTGCCTTTCTGCTCATTCTCGTCTTCTCATTCCTCTGTCCTTTTGTACTTGAACATCCTCATTGAAAACACTTTCGTAATATCCAATTTTAACCAGAAAATAATGTTTTGTACATTTGTAAATAAGTTCGAATCTGAATAAGGGAACCTCTCCCATTAAAGAGGAGGGACTTCTTGTCCCCTGACTGTTTCTCTTCTTAAAAGTCCTATTTGACGACCAACAGTTTTTGGCGACTTTGCTAGGGAAAATCATATTCCAGTTCTGTAATTTTTCGATCATCCTTTGATCTGGTGACTCCGCGTTTTACTCGAGGGAGAAGGGCCCTCGGTATTGAAGACTCTCAGTTTCGGCTTTTGGAGCAGCAGGTTTTTCCTTTCCCTTCAACAAATAGAAGGAATCGTTCGACAAGCACTCTGCCTGTTCAAGACAGAATTCCCACAGGTGGTTTTTCTTCAGAGCCAGCTAGCCCTAATCTTCAAGCTTTGATTCTTGCTGGTGTTGCAGTTCCTCTCCAAGCCGTTTTTCCAAGAATGGCGGCACCATTGCCCTGGGGTCATCATGTCGGGCCCCTTGCTCTTCCTCAGCCTTTGCATGAGTTACCCAGAGGTAACCGGAAGAACTTTCCTAAGTTCAAAGGTGATGGTAAAGTGCATTCGGATGAACACATCGCGGCCTTCATTGTTGCATGTGGAGTCTTGGGAGTTGAGCATGAAGACGTCTCCGTGAGACTGTTTGTTGAGATGTTACAAGATAATGCTGCTGATTAGTTCTACCACCTTCCGGCTGGCGCTATCACCGACTAGGACACAATGAGAACTCAGTTCGAAAACCGTTTCAAGCCAGCAGAAGATGTGCATGCCTTGCTTGCCCAAATTTCTCAGATAAAGAAAGATTCATCAGAACCCATGAGAGAATTTGTGGCCCGATTCAACAGACTGATCAACAAAATTCCTGTAAATACTCGACCTGTTGATCAAATCTGAAAATGTTTCTTCTTAAATGCCCAATCATCTGAAGTCAGTTATGCGCTGAGAAGGGCTAATCTTGCAACATTGGTGGAGGATCAAACTCTTGCTGTTAGTGTCGAGGATGATCTGATCATGTCAGGGAAGTTGAGGAGAGACCCTTCCAAATCTAAGTCTGTTGCTTCTTCCTCCTCCACTCCTGGACCTAATACTGATCTGTTGGTCCAAAAGCTTGCGAATGATCTCATTGCTATAAAGAAAAAATTGGCTCAGCATGCCCCTTATGCAGATGTTCCAAGGAGAAATTTTCAGCCCAGAAATCATTTTCCTGCTTCTCAAACAAGACTGGCACTTGAAGGACCTCCTGTTAAGGTTCCTGTGAATGCAACCTGTGAAGTTGAAGAGCCAGATGATGATGAGGATGATGAAGCTTGCGAGGAGTTTGTGGAGGAATTTGATGATGAGGCAGAGGAACTTGAGGGATCTCGGGTTAATTTCTTCACCACTGAGGGCATCGATGATGGAGATGATTATGATGAAGTGGTAGCAGACATGAACAACGAATCATTCGCTATCATGACTCGAGAGCAGACAAGTCGGAAGGAGAAAGTGACACAGCCTATCAAGAAATCTAAGGAGCAGTCGACAACTATTCCTGTGATTGCAAAAAGAGGATCTCCGTATCCCCACTTCATCTTCGCCAAAGGTGAGTCCTGTAAATCCTACTCAGCAAAGTTCCTTCTTTTTTCTCCTAAAGCTGATAAACCTAGAATTTCAAGTGATGGTGGCCCGTCCACTTTTGGGGTCTTTTGATATTATCGATCATCTGAAAAAATACTAAGGTGCCAAATTTCAGAGGCTGAGTATTAATCAAACCTCATCCCAAAGCTTTTGCCCAAGATGATTCAATTTGTTAATTCCCATTCCAAGGACCACCTCTAAAGGCATTTTACCTACTCCTTCTTCTGCACCACAGCCTAGTCTGGTAGTTGCTATCACCTCGCCTGGTGACAAAATTAAACCATTTTATGTAACACTTCTTATAGCTGGTCATAGGCTCAGTAATTGTGTTATTGACTCTAGGAGCCTTAGATAACGCGATGCCTGCTAAAGTAGCTCATGCTTTAGGCCTGACCTCTCACACGCACTTATGGATCTTGTTACTCCATGGAGAGTAAAGAAGTGCCCCTGGTCGGGAGAATTAAAGATGCACAAGTGGCTTTTGCTGCCTTGCCTAAAAAGAAAGTGTTGGCTACCATCTTGGTAGCAGATATCCCTCCTTCATACGGGATTTTGCTAAGTAGGAACTTCTGCAAAGATGTGGGTGGGGAAATCCAAATGGGACTGATCACATGCACTCATTACCTGTAAATGGGACAAATGAAGAAATTGATGCCTGAGAAGCAATCTGAGTATATTATGCAAAAAACGGATGATCCTAAGGCACAAATACTCTATGAGGATATGGGTCATGGCAATTACATATGATTTATGTCCCCTAATGAAATCTAACTTCCCAGGAGTGTCTCCTAAAGATCCAAACAGGTATTTGGATTTTACAGTTTGATGGAAGTTGTTCCTCAGCTGGTTCTGGAGCCGGGTGTCCTGCTAGTGTCACCTAAAGGATGCCTTCATCCATTTTCAATTAAGTTGCAGTTTGAAAAACACAAATAATACAGCTGAGTATGAGGCTCTCATTCTTGGACTGCAAGTGGCCAAAGAACAAGGTGTAAAAGAACCTTCTAGCACGTGGTGATGTTAGAATTGATTGTAAAGAAAGTGAGAAGCCTTTTCCAGGTAAAAAAATGGGAGGCTGAAACATTATCAGAATTAAGTTTGGGATTCCATTGAATTTCTTGATGCTTTCTCTATCGAGAGCAGTACCTAGGGAAAAGAACAGCAGGGGCTGATTCACTAGCTGTCTTAGGGGTCGCTACTGATTCCTCATTCCTGATTTCTCTCAAGACAAGTTCACTATAGAAATGGTCCATCAGCCTAGTGTACCTGAACAATACCAATAACTAGCAGGTTTATCAATGATGATCAACATTTGCTTTCCTTCCTGGAACTCAAGGGTAATTTCGAACAACTGTATTTTGAGGGAAGTGACAACCTGCCTCATGAAAGTGTGTCCTTTAACCAAGCAGTCACCCAAGGGGAAAAAATAGATCAAGATGAATGCCTCAATCTCAAAGGAAACAAGATTCCTAAAGGTTTTGGTGAGTTTGGAGGAATTATTTGATAAACATGACAAGTATGTGAAGTCTAGGGCTTCTACCGGGCCTCAACAATCAGGCTGAGTATGATAAAATCAATATTGGGAGTTTCTGCCGATCCTAGGCTAGTGAATATTGGAAAATGATGCATAGCAGAAGAGAAGAAGAAAAGCAATTGATCTTCTAGAGAAGGTAGTAAGGAATGTTCTCACTTACTCTTATGAAGATTTGAAAAGCTTTCAAACCAAAAGATATGCAGCACTCTATTCCTCTTAAGCCTGGAATTAAAGCCTTTCAAGCAGAAACAGAGGCAATACAACCCCCAAAATAGCTGACACCATCTTTCAGGAAATTCATAAGTTGTTTGAAAGCTATAAATCATTTTTCCCATTCACCATTTCAACATGGATTGCAAATATTGTACTTGTAAGGAAGAAAAATGGTGAGATCCGCATATGTGTTGATTTCAGGAACTTGAAATCAGGCGTCTTTAAAAGATGATTATCCTTTGCCTATGATGGATCAGGTTTTGCAAGCAGTTACAGGGTCTGAAATGTTATCCATGCTCGATGGATTCTTTCTGGATACAATCAGGTAGAGGTTGATACTGCAGATCAGCACAAGACAGCTTTCACTTACTTCTTGGGGCACCTTTGCTTACAAGGAGAATGCCTTTTGGGCTTATTAATGCTGGTGCCACTTTCCAGAGAGCTATGGATCTAGCTTTTGGAAGCTTAAAAAGGGAAGTGTACTGTCATATATCTTGATGACCTGAAAGTGGTTTCCAAGACAAAGAGCGGATCATTTTGAGCACCTAGAGGACAGTTCTGCTGAGATGCAAAGAGCATGGGATCTCTCTGAACCCTAAAAAATCTGTCTTTCTGTGTCACTGAGGGAAAGTTATTGGGGCACATCGTTCTCCAAGGATGGGTATTAAGATTGATCCTGAATGAGTACGAGCTATCCAGCAAATTCCTCTCCCAACCAGCTAAAAAGGGTGTACACTCTTTCTTCGGTAAGATCAATTTTTTAAGAAGGTTCATCCCTGATTTTTGCAGAATTAACTTTGAATATTTCTCAGATGATGAAAGGGAAGCAAACATTTGGTTGGTCTTCTAAAGGAAAGGAATCCTTTGAAGGTATCAAGAGAGCTATCGCTAAAACTCCAGTTTTGGCCTGTCTTGATTTCAGCAAAGATTTCATCATCTATTGCTGTGCTATAGATAATACCCTAGCTGCTGTCTTAACTCAAGAAGACTCCAATGAGCATGAACTCCCAGTTGCATTCATGAGCTATATTCTAAAAGATCATGAGTTGAAATACACCATGATGGAGAAGCATGCTTTCGCAGTGGTCAAAGCTGTTAAGCAGTTTCGTTTTTATATCCTCAACTCTCACTCCATGGTGCTGGTTCCAGATACAACTGTTAAGTCAATTCTCACACAACAAGAATTTAGATCCAAGAGAGGAAACTGGGTTGCTAAGGTCCAATAGTATGACATTGACATACAAGTCTACCAAGCTGGTTCGCGGAAAAGGCCTTTGTGAACTCATTGTTGAAGGAGCTAAGCATGAATTATTGGAGAACAAAGTTGGCCTTCCCTACTGTTCTATTCCTTAGTTCAGTTGACGAATGGTATGTTGACATCGCCCATTTTCTCACCTATGGGGGAATCGTCCCTCTCATTTAACTGCCTAAAGAAAAGAAGACTGTTAAATTGAGGTTAGTGCAATATGTATTATGGGAAAATGCTTTGTTCAAGCATGGCTTAGATGGGAGATTTTTGAAGTGTGTGGACAAGGAACAGCAGAGAAAGTTACTCTTATCTTTTCATGATCAGGCATGTGGAGGGCACTATTCATCAACAGTCACTGCTCATAAGATACTCCATGGAGGATACTACTAGCCTTCCTTGTTTAGAGATGCATCCAAGTGGGTTGATAAATGTGAAGCTTGTCAGACCTTCATGGGAAGACCCCAAACTGGCCTCTTTGCCTCTTAAGCCAGTTGTAATTGAAGAGCCATTTCAACAATGGGGTTTGGACTTCATTGGTACACTTAATCCTGTTTCTAGTGCTGGTCAACACTCATGTACTAACTGCCACTGACTATTTCACCAAATGGGTGGAAGCTATTCCAGTCAAGAGTACTTACTTCTGAAGTGGTATGCAGCTTCATCAAAGAGAACATCTTGGTAAGGTATGGTGTACCTAACAAGATTGTAACAGATAATGCCTCGAATTTCTCTTCAGCTGAGATAATGGACTTCTACTATGGGTATGGCATCTCCCTGGCTCATTCTTCAAATTACTAACCCTCAGGGAAATGGGGCAAGCAGGAATCCACTAACAAAAATCTGGTGACTATTATAAGGAAGTTAGTAAATGAGTCTCAACGAAACTGGCACAAGAAGCTCGATGATGCTCTTTGGGGCAGACAGGATTACACCAGAGAGAGCTATTGGAATGTCTCCTTTTCAAGTGGTATATGGAGTAGAAGCTTCAATTTTCCAGTAACATTGGAACTACCGGCCTTGCACCTGATGAAGGCCATTGAAGGATACTAGTTTTTAGTGATGCTCTGGATAAGAGAATTATGTACCTGCACAAACTGAATGAGGACAGATTGATGGTTGCTGATTAAGATATCTGTTCACCAGTAGAAGGTAAAGGTCTTGTTTGACAAGAAAGCCAGGTTCAAAGATTTCCAAGTTGGAGACACTGTGTTGCTATGGGATAAAAAGGCATAAACCTTCGTGGCAGCCATGGAAATTTTGATTCCCTATGGCTCGGATCTTTCAAGATCAAACACTTTTGTTGGTGAGAATTCCTTTTATCTTGATTACATGGATGGTTCTCCTCTCCCCACTTCCTTATAGTGGGCAGTATCTCAAGTTGTTCAAGTCCTAGGTGATTAGGGAGTCCCCTTGTAATATTTTGTACAGCGCTTTTTGCTTCTCCGTCTTGGCGTCTTTCCCTTTCTCCTTTTGTTTTCATGTGTTGCCCCTCTGTATTGGTCTGTTTTTGACTTCGTGGGCCCAATGGATAAGGTACTGGTCTGCTTCACCGAGTTTGTCTAAATTCTTGCCTTGTCTCATTCCTTGAATTTATGCCAAGTCATCCCCAGAAAGAGCCAGCTGTTGTCCACTCAAAATTCCTTGCTCTTATGAAAGTAAAAATTTTCAAAATTTTGAGTTTTAGTGTATTCTCTGTTGTGCTGAAAATGTACCGAAGTTGTGAAATTGAGAAAAGTCTGCAGTTTTGGGTCATTTTGTGTGTGTTTCGGGCCTGTCGGACATTTTTGTCCCAACGTGTCCCCAAGTTCAAAAATGCGCATTCTGTTCCACCGATCGGCCGAAATCCCCCTGAAGTTGTTCCATTTTCGGGCCCGTCGAAACTTTTCGTCCCAAGTGTCCCAAGTTGGAATTGTGCAAGCTCTGTTCCATTTTTCAGCCGAAACACCCGAATTGTGTACTTCGCTCTTCTCATGTCCCAAATGTCCCAAACTTTTCAAAAGTGCGCTCTGTTCCCCGATCGATCGGCCGAACCATCCTCGAAGTCGCGTACTTCGGAACTCTTTCATGTTCCAAGTGTCCCAAGTCTTTCCGTGCGAGCTATTCCATTTTTCACCTGAAACACGGCCGGAGTCACATCCTTCGGCAACTTTTTGTCCCCAAATGTCCCAAAGTTAAAAAAGTGCAGGTTGTTCCATTTTCGGCCGAAACACCTGGTACTTTCGCGCGTTTTTCGTCCCCAACTATCCCAAAAGTCAAAAGTGCAAGTTTGTTCCAATTTCGGCCGAGAAAACACCCTGAAACCGCGTATCTCACGGAACTTTTCGTCCATTCCAAATGTCCCAAACTGTTCTGGAAACATTGTCACCTTTTTGTTCCAATTTCGGCCGAAACACCCCGAATTGCGCACTTCACGCATTCATCGTCCCACATGTCCCAAAATGACATTTGTGCATCTTCTCCCTGTTTCACCCGAATTGGCCGAGCTGCGTGTTTCGCGCATTCACGTCTCTCACATGTCCCAAGTGAACCCAGTGCCATTCATACTTATTTTTTTCCCGCTCTACACCCGAATATGTTGTTTTTTCAAACTAAATATGAATTTAAGTTGCGGCTCTGCATACTATCAATCTGAAGACCAAATTCCAAGGACAGCTGGCAGAAGGATGAAGTTTCCAAGACATTGGTCATCTCTGTTTTCAACGTCCATACACTGTCAGTCCCTCGTAGGATGAGACATAGCTGGGACGTTTAAAAGAATTTCAGGTAGCAGATTCTGAAGTCAGTGGGGTCCCCTCTCAAGTGACTGGCCACTCCTGTCTTGCTTCTCCCCATTTTTTTCTCTTCTTTCCCTTTTCTTTTTCCGTTTTCTTTGTAATAGGTTGAGGTTACTGCGATTTGGCGTTCCTTAACTATTCTTTAGTTAAAAGAAACGGTTATGAAGAGTAAAACTGATTTGTAAGCTATATAATGGCCTTCCTTACGCCATTCTGGATATTCAAGAGGAACAAAAAAAGAAGGAAGAACTTGGCTTATTTTCTGAAAAGTGTAAATAGATTATAAAGAAATCAATATAGAAGGACTTTCCCATTCTTTTTCTATCTGATCTCTGTTATTCCTAAGCTTTCATTTATTTTCTTTGTGAAGATCATTTGTCTCAAGCTCGTTAGTCTTACCGATTGCATACTCTTCAATTTTGCAAGCACGGTGATCTTATATAACCAAGAAGGAACTTTGTGTCCTTGATTAATGAATCTGTGTTATGTTAAGAAACTTTGTGTTCTAGCAGATGTTATTTACAGAACTCTTGTGTCTCTGAATTCCATCTTACTTCATCCAATACAAATGATCTTGTTTCAAATTCACTTTGACTTCGCATACATAAAGAATTACTCTGATTATCTATAATTCTGCATGTTGCCTTTATGCTCTTTTCCCATACGTCTTCTCATTCCTCAGTCCTCTTTTGTAATTGATGATCTTCATAGAAAACACTTTCGTGATATCCAAGTTCAACCAGACAAATCAGTGTTTTGTACATTTGTAAATAAGTTCGTTTCTGAATAAGGGAACCTCTCCCATTAAAGAGGAGGGACTTCTTGTCCCTTGACTGTTGCTCTTCTTAAAAGTCCTATTTGACGACCAACACACGTTTACATGACAACATAAACCATGTGTAGAATTTTATTTTCTAGAACCATGCCACTCGTGTGAGCCCTAAAAATTCCTTCATTAACCTCTTTGATTGATTAAATAGCCTCTTCTAAATTAAGACACCATAACAAGGTCACATCGTATCATCGATAATAAAGAGTGCCCCAAGGAGGGTATAACATGCTCTTCGTTGGATAGGGTTTGTTTCTACATGAGTGGGAAAAGTTAGGAAGGAAGGTATCATCTTGTAAGTAATTATCGATGACCATGTACCAAAGGGAAAATGGACAAAGAACTTCACATACCAAACATGATTCTAACATGGCGTAAGTAGGGACCATTAGATGTTCAACAAGGAAACAAACTTCCTTGTTATCATGTGGTAGGCCTAAGAGTGAACCAATTGTAGATATGGAATATGTAGAATTTTTCTGAACTCTTAGAATTTTTTGAAAAAATATTTGGACAAAGTATTCTTTGATACTATCGACCATGCACTTATATGGGATAAGCTTCTCATATTTTACATTATACTCATCATTAACTTGTTTAATAATGAGTTGAGAATATCCAATGACCTAAACTTGTGTAATGTTCCATTTGATGTATATTTTGAGACCATTAATAAGGGACTCGTGTTCAACATTGTTATTTGTATAAGGGAAACTAATCCTGAAATCTCATGGAATCATGTCACTCGTATGGGGTAATCAGGGTAACACCCATACTTGAACTATGAAAATTAAAAGACCTATAAAATTAGATTTTCCATGTGTTATATAATTTGATGAACAAGACATAAGCATCAGGTAAGTCAAGACTTAGTCGTTATTTTCCTGACAAGGGAGCTTATGTGAGTTTATCAACTATGACTTTCCCCTTGACTATTTTATGATTTACATATTCAATGTCAAGCTCATTGAGTAATATGATCAAGTTGACCATCCTCCTGGTATGAGATATTTTAGATAAAATATATTTAAATGGGTCAAATTTGTATATAATCTTGGTTTTTTTTAGTAAGTGCAGACATAAAATCACGCACTTGGGTACATTTCTATGTCCTAGAAGCATGCTAGCATTTACATGATTCCTAAACAAGAAAACTAGTGATTGACAACTATCTTTGGCTCTTTTCTTTGTCTCTTTATTTCTATTTGGTTTTACACACCCTACAACCCATTCGAAACTTAAATTATTGATCTTTTATGGCTTCAAGCACTAATTACCAGCTAGGACAACAATGCCCAAGAATTATTGTCCCTCTTGGGCACCCCTGACCCTTTCTTACCTTAATTGCTCTTTTTGGGTCTCTTTTATCTTTTGGACATATTTTTCAGTTATGGGTTGTCCCTTGTTAGTCAGTCAAAATATGACACTTAACGAAAAACATACAAAAGGTTCATGTAGAAGAACAAAGCACATTCAAAAGTGTGGGAGGATTGAGAAGGAATCACATGCTGAGGACAGAGACAGATTCAGGACTTAGTCATCTTTGCATGATGATGAGCTATTTTTGGAGATAGTGTGCCGAACACACAAACCGATTAAAAACTTGTGTGACACGCATTAGATATTTTTGGAGGATTGGCTACAAAGCACTTTGCATGGGTACAAGTTGAGAATAGATTTAGTACTGACACTTAACTAGGAGAAGTTTATTGTTAGAAAACTTACATGTGTGGCTATTATTGTAGCAACGTGTGGATAATAATAACATGCAACCTATTTTTGGATTGGATAAGCAATGAAGGGAAAGTCCCCACCCTTATAAATATGTATTGGTCTATGTAGAATAATATATATAGAGATAAATCTAAGTATGAGAGATGTGTAAGGATTGAATTACTGTGAGATTATACCATCAAATCTATTACACACATGAGCATATGATGCTAGTATTATAAGAAGATTTTATGTATTTATCATGTTTAATATAATGGAGTGTATTGGCTGAATCATAGTGCTAATTCTGAGTATAATTAGATCTTGTATACTTGATTTCATCATGGTTATCATTTAAGTCTATTATTCTCTAGATCTAGATCTAAACATGCACTATAGAATGATATATTAGTCATAGATTTGAATACTTTAAGTCTTCATCGTGCTAAAATCCTACAACAACAACCCTAAAGAGGGGCCTGATACCTTTACATGCTTTTTCAGTTGTGATGGTCACAATTTAGTCTAGAATGAGGAGTGATCATGCCTAGTAGAAGAATATGCCTGGAGGTTTGCTTTTACTAGTAAAATCTAGGTTGCATCATTGGTTCTGATTGCCGAGATCCCCCTATTTTTTCATTTGTTTATGCAGGATGGTTGGCCGAAATGGTAATATGTAACGATTCACCCTAGAAAGTGTTGAGGAGAATATACACAACCTAGAAGAAGAATGTCACACAGAGGTTAATTTTGATGTATATGTTCTGGATCTAAGTTTGATGCATGCACATGGGTGGATTAGAATCCCTATGACTATTTATATGAGAGATTCTTTGCTATATTTTCTGATAGAAATGTATGAGTGGCTAGTTGTTTATGCATTTAAATGGAATTGGAGGTATGGTACACTTGTCTAGATGTATGAATAATTTCAGACCCTTTATGATGTTGATCTATTTTGGACTGACATTGTGGATACATGGTTCCATGGAATTTTGAACAACTATATCTTGGAGTACTCAATTTCCACTTATTCATGCCTAGAGGTAACTGAGTTCCAATTTTTATGATATCCTCAGGGGAACTTACCTGCAAGGCATTCCACTGGTGATCAAAATTCTAATGGTAACCATGCACTTGGAGAATAAAACGATGGTGAACTAAACCCCACCACGCATGGGGGAAGGAGTAGGTTTGGTTAAATATGGAAGACCTAGTGACATAAAGGAAAAGAGAGTAAAGACATATTAAGTATACTGAGGCACGTGAGAGGGAGATAGAGAAGTAGTGAGATGTTGCAGAGTGAATGGTGTTGTGGAGAGACATAGTTTGGGAAGGGTTTGAAGTTCACGTAGAAGACATGGAACCTGAGCATCAAGAATTCCCCCATTTAGGAATACATGACATAGAACCCTCCTCAGCCTCACGTAGAAGTGCACCAGTAGAGACGCCCTAGACCACGAGTGTGCATCTGAATCCACCTGAAAACCTTGCCCTTGCACTTGGTTTTTTAGTATCTAGTACAACAAACAGTCAGTAAGATAAGTTAGGAAATGGGAGAGTAGGAGTGATTCATATAAAAATCATAATGATGGTAGGGGAAATGACTTCATTGTTATATGGGAGTACCTTTTTGACACGTGTATCATCTGTATAGAGTTTAGGTGCACATACTTTTAGACTCTCTTCTAGGAGTAGTAATTTTACACAGACTGTCAGGGTATAGTTTAGTACTACTATTGGGACATATGGAAGTACACTTTCTGGTCTGACCTTAGATATAGGTTTAGGATCAGGAGGTATAGGTGGCTCTAGATCTGGTGCTTATTTGAGGTATTGTCTGGTGGTTCTAGAGGTAGAGGAAACATATGAGGTTCTGGATCAGGTGGGTAAGGTCCACACCAACCCCAGAATATTACATGGATATGTCTCTTCATCTCCTTAAAAGGAGTAAATTAGAGTATAGGGGCATTAAAGATGCTACTGAACATGTGTGAAATATTGTGGCACGCAAAAGGAATCATGCCTTCTGAGTGTAGGGAAATTCAATTTTCTACTACGTTATAAGGGCACACACACATTTGGTACATAAATTTTGACCCTAATCAAACTTGCGTAAACTATGTAGCCTTAAAAGATGATTTCATTAAAGAGTTTCACATCCCTGAGTTTGAGTAGAAGAGTATAAGTGTTCTTAAGGATACTAAGCAAGGCACTATTGAGAGTGGAAGAGAGTATGATGCTTGTTTCAAAACATTGTTATCTAAGTTGTCTTATGATATTCATGCAAGCCAGCATGCACAATTGTTTTTTGGAGGTATGATTACACCTTTTAGGAGGGCTCTATCACATAAAACACACATTGATCTGTGTAAATCACTTGAAGCATCCTTACGCATTGAGACAGTTAGAAGTATAGACACTGGGGTGAGCCCATTTTTAGAAGCATAGATCACAGCTATGGTAAATCAGTTAGATAAGCTATCGGTAAATTCAACACATGAGACACACATAGGGATTTGGTGTAAAATTTTTCAAGTGGAAGGTCACACAAAGGATAGTTTTCCCCACAGATCAGTGTGCTTTTTGTTCTTGGATTGTGAGATATTCCATCTAAACCATGATGTTATCTACTACCCATTACTACAATGTGTAATAAGGAAGAACATTTCGTGCTACTATAAAATTTATAGGTCCATGACTCATGACACAGAAGATTTCCGACCGATTGGTCAAATCCATGAGTCTATAGACATCGGTGTATGACAAATAGGAATTTCAGATAACTCTAAAGATAAGAATGAGCATCAGGATTGGGGATCAAAATCAGGTGTCCTATGATTGGAATGAAGTAAATTTTGAAGGAGGTTGTGGTTGAGGTCAAGGGTTTCGAGGAGGATATGACAGCCGAGGCCATGGTGGTGGAAGAGGTGAGTTCCCATGAGGAACATGTTATACATGTGGATCCCCTGACCACCACAGGTGTGAATTTCCTCATAAAATTACATGTTCTTTCTGTGGAAAGAATCATAGTTATGAGGAGTTCCTGGACTTATATGAGAATCTTAGCAAGCAACATAAATATGAAAAAAAGGCATAGGGATGGTTAGGATACAACGTGTTGTGGAAAATCAGTGGACTCCTAATTTGGAACAAGAATCCGAGGCATTATAGGTGAAGATCACAACCCGCGCTGAAGCAGTGCATGTCAAAGAAGCATTGCAGCAAAATCCTACCATCACTAAGGAGGAGGTTCTTCATACACGTTACCCAAACCTTGCCCATCAGAAGGAGGTTTACTAGGAAACCATAGAGGTACTCAGGAATCTTCAGGGCGAGATACAATATTTAAAGGAGTAATCGCTGAGGATGGAGTAGAAGAAAGCATTAGAAAAGGTCTAAACTAATATGGATGATTTGAAATAAATGTGTAAGATGTTGCGTTAGGAGAATATAATTCCACTATTGAGGAATTGGTTAAAAGTAAATACTCCATGTGCAAGTACTGAGATAGGATGGAAGATCTTGCATGCAAATCTTCCCCCTCATAGCCTAGATTATGAAAAGGAAATCGCTCTAAATGTTGTTGTGGATGGGTGGCTATTTAGTAATATACTAATTAATATAGGTGTGTAATTCAATGTTCTTACCTTGGATGCATGGGTACAGATGGGGATACCTCCATTACATCCATCCTCTAATGTATTATTCATGGCTAACTAGAATAAGGCCACTTCTGTTGGAGTTTTAAAAGATGCATCCATTACCATACAAGGATCCAAGTTCACTGGATATTTTGACGTTTTAGCACTGGCAGAGTCAGATAGCTTCCTAGCTCTATTGGTACATCCTTGGCGCTATGCAAATAATGTTGATCTTCATTTCAATAAGGGTGATATCAGTTTTGAAAACAAGGAGGAAAGAGTTATTATCCCTTTAACAGATGGCAAATATTTACACCCTATGTTGAGCCCTTGAGTGAAGAAGACTTGAATAGGATTTATGTACGTGCGCTATCCAGGATACTAGAGGTTCTTGAGCCATGTAAATAAGTAATCCTTCAGTGGGAGGATGCACAGTCTATTAACAATACTACAAGTGTTGCTTGTGATAATTGGGCTCATAGAATTTATGAGTTTGTAGGGCACGTAGTAAATAGAAAATTTCCTAAGGGTAGACAAACCATGTTATATCAGGAGAATATGTAACAACTTGGTACCTTGTTACACTGGAGAAGGAGTTTCTATGATGTTCTTTCTTGTCATGGAAGAACAGTGGATAAACCCACATGAAAGAAGGAATATGCTAGCATATACCCTAAGCAGGACAACAACGTGTTAGTGGGTGGTCCACAGGGATAATCTTATAGGATGGAATGAATTTGGATTGTTCTTTCCACTAGGTTCTTCAAATCTACTTGCACTTATCATGGTAATCAACCTATTCAGCCCCATGTTCAGTAGTGTGAGAGACTCTAGACAGAGGCGTAGAAAGCTTTTCCACCTTCACTTTGGGTGCACAAGTTTTATTCCACTCTACATAATTACGTCGCGTGCTTGGTATGCATATGCATAACTCCATAGAGAGACTAAAAATTGGCAAGATTTAATTGTGGGAATGACTCAGATGATTGACTTCTTCTCTACCAATCCTTGGGTGGGGAAGAAGTATTAAAAGTCATAAAGTTCTTAACTATGGGAGATAGTGCCAAGGTTGAAGAACTCATTCAAGAGTTATTGGATGAAGGAAAATTAGGGGCACATTTTGTGGAAGACACATAGGTCAATGCCACATTACTTCAGCGTGCTTTCGTTGAGAAAGAAAAAGGAAAAATGGTCTAATTAGTGGATGACAAAGAAGTAGACAATCTGGATGTAAACCATTCAACAAGTAGGCATGAGGTGTTGGACAATGTAGATAAGACCATGCACACCTATTATGAACCTATGAAGACAAATAAAGTGAATATCAGTATCAGATACTTAAGCCTAAAGAGACCATAATTAGGGACTATTGGTCAAACTTTGAAGTGGAAAACATCATAGAGTTACTACGATATTATCAGGATTTATTCCCTCGGGGGTACCATGAGCTTAAAGGTGTGCATGAATCATTAGAGGAGATGAGGATAAATCTTAAATATGGTGCACACATAGTTAGAAAGAGACCCTACAGGATGAACCCCAACTTGTGTGAAAAGGTCAAAGAAGAGATTGACAAAATGTTGAAGTCTGGAATCATCAAGCCCCTAGATGAGTCAGAATGGGTTAGTCCAATGGTGATCAATATCAAGAAGGATGGATGGATTTAGGATCTGTGTGGACTACATGGAGATGAATGATGCATGTGTGACTGATACCTTTCCTACGCCATTCACTAAAGAAATACTAGAAGGTGTTGCAGGGCATGAAATCTATTTGTTTACAAATGGGTTCTCTAGGTATCATCAGGTTAGGATTTCCCAGGAGGATCAGGAAAAAACTACTTTTACTATTGAATGGGGTAGTTTCACCTATTCTGTGATGCCTTTTGGTCTGAAAAACGTGCCTATTGTATTTTCATGCATAGTTGTTCAGGCGTTTAAAGAGTTTATTCATAACTTCTTATAAGTTTATTTAGATGATTGGACGGTGTATGGATTAGTTAAAGATAATTGTAACAATTTGCGCTTAATTTTTGAAAGATGTAGATAGTTGAGTATCTCTTTGAACATCAAGAAGTGCATATTTTCTACACCATTTGGAATATTGTTAGGACACATAATCTGTAAGGAAGGTTTGTTGGTTGATCCAGCTAAGGTTGCAGTCATTATAGGCCTAAAAGAGCCTACCAGTCAGAGTGAGGTGCGTGGATTTTTGGGTCATACAGGATATTACAGGAAGTTTATTAAAGGATATGCCAAGGTTTCCACACCTTTGGAGGAGTTACTAAAAGGAAAAGGTACGTTCTACTGGGGAGAACCACATCAATGCACATTTGAGACATTAAAAGAGAAACTTACTGCCACGCCTATTCTGTGTTTTCCTTCATGGGACCAACCATTTCATGTACATGTGGACGCCTCTGGCACGACCATTTCCATGGTATTGGCTTAGCTTAGAGATGGTATTATAGATCATCCTATCTATTTTGCTAGTAAAAAGATGGCTCCTGTAGAGCAAAATTACACAACCATAAAGCGCGAAGCTTTGTCAATGATCTATGTATTGCATAAATTCTGTTAGTACTTGCTCGCTACACCATTTGTCTTTTATACAGATCACATGGCATTGAAATATTTGGTAAACAATCCCATTTTACAGGGGTGCATATGTGGATGGGTACTCTTATTTCAAGAGTTTTATTTCATAGTTATGGTAAAACTAGGGAAAAGTAATTTTGGACTAGACCATTTATCCAGAATATAGTCAGGAGAAGAAGCACATGCCATTGAAGATACCATTCCTGATGCATAGTTATACAGGTTATAACAAGAACCATTGGAATTAGAGGACATTGTTGTCTTTCTACGAATAAGCATGGCACCAAAAGGAATGAAATCTTTAGAGAATAAATAGCTTGCCATACGTGCAGAACCCTATATGTTAATTAGCAGTGACATGTACAAATTAGGTCAGGATGAAGTATTGCATCATTGTGTACTGGAACATGAGCGCAAAAATATCATGGAGGAAGCTCATGGTGGTATTACAGGTGGCCACTATGCAGGTGACGCCACTGCGTGCAAGATTCTACTTGCTGGATTATGGTGGGAGACCCTATATAAAGATTGTAAGGATTATTGCAAGGCTATTGATCACTGTCAGCATCTTGGGAAACTAGGTCAACGAGATGAAATGCCTCTAAGACCTAGTACTAGTGTAGAACCGTTTGAGAAATGGGCTATATATTTTGTGGGTTCTATTTCACTAGCTGCGCGCAGGATTGGATCGCACTATATCATAACTTGCGCATATTATCTGACAAGGTGGGCAGAAGCAACACCTACAAAGGATTGTACAACGGTTACAAAATTCTGGTTTCTATGGGAAAATATTATTACATGATATGGATGCCCTTTAAGTTCGACTCGTGATAGGGGCACACACTTTCTGAATGTGAAAATCAAAATTTTATTGGATGAATTTATGATTGCACACCATAAGACTACACCATATCATCCTCAAGCAAATGGGACTGTTGAGGCTTTCAACAAAATTTAGAGCTAGACATTGACAAAAATATTTGATGTTGGAAGAAAGGATTGGGATGATAAAGTATCTGCATTACTTTGGGCATATCGAACAACATATAAAAGGTTGAACAGAGACACACCATTTCAGTTAGTGTTTGGCAAAGAAGAAGTTCTTCCTATGGAATTCATGTTACCATATTTGTGTATTGTGCACGCTAGAGGTCTAGATAATGAACAAGCATTAAAAGAATGTATTGAAAAGTTAATTAAGCTGAATGAACGATGAGAAAGAGCATGTTGGATTCAAAAAAAAGAAAAGGCGAGGCAGAAAGCATGGCATGATAGGCACATCAGGGATAAAAAGCTTTAGATAGGATAGATGGTGCTCCTTTATGATTCTAAGTTTTTATGCCATCCAAGAAAACTCAAAGTACATTGGTTGGGGCCATATGTTATCACTCACATACTTGCAACATGTGCTTGCCAATTAGAGGCACTTGATGGCACATAGTTACCCAGTTACTTCAATGGGAGTAGGTTGAAGCCCTACTATAAATAAGTCTTCTTGGTGTTTGTAATAAGGCAATGTTTCCATTTAGATTAGGTTTTCAATTATGTATTTTCCTTAATGTATTTCCTTCTTTGTCACTATGCTTTGTCAATTTAGTTGGTATTGTTTTTGTAATAAGTGTGGTTGTGCGCCAGAAGCTAATTACTATTTGAAGAATTTATATGCGTAGAGGACTGTACATACCCTTAGTGTGGGGTGGTTATTGATGTCTAGGTACATGAATGTTGAAAATAAGTACACATGAAAGAAACAAACTGCTACGAGTATTATTCAAAGTTGAATAATTGTTAGAAAATATATTGCCTCTACACAAGATGACCATAGATGGAGATAAATGATGGAACAATATAACTCGAGGTAAGCAGAGGCTGTGAAGACTACTAGTGGAAGGTGCAGTGATGAGGTACTCAAGCACAGGGAAGCACACTGAAGAGAAGTCTACACCCAAAAGGTAGGAAGGTACACTAGAATGTTATAGCTTGGGTGTGAAGATTTACCACACGGAAATAATGAAAATGGTAGATTAATGAGAGGATTGTTGGTAGGTGGAGGAGTAATAAATGCAATAAATTTTTGAAAATATATATAAGGATGAGATGCAAGTTCATTTTTACCGTTGTAATTGAGATAATTTGAAAAGAGTTAAGTGCAAATGAGTTGAGCAATCATGTTGACGTGTGAAGAGTGTGGAACCAGACGTGGAGAGAAGATTTGTGCCCATGAGAAGCTTGCGTTCCCATAGGTGAAGGGTTTGAGCAAAGCAGACGTGTTACAAAAGAGATAGGGCACATGATTTCCACTAGGGCACAAAGCTTTGAACTAGGGTTTCAACTTACTCAATTATAGAGGGTAGAAAAGAGATATTTTTCAAATGGCACCAAAGAAAGCACCCGTAATAGGAGTAAAAGGGAAGAAGAAGGTCAAAGTGGAAGAAGAAATTTCTCCCGAGAGTAATTTCTTAGAAATGCAGTATCCAGAGGGTGTGATTATGGGACAAGAATGGGATTCCCACATCTTTCAATGTAAGATCAACAATTACAACCATCACACATCAGATAATAAGAAGGAACTAGATGTGTTACTGATCACCAAGCGCACAACAGAAGATATGTCAGTGTACGATGACATTGGTGAGAAGTTACTAAAGAAGGTTGGATTCTACCAGTTGTACAAGTTAGCCATACTTTGAAAAGTATGAACCATTGTAACGGTGGTTGATGAGAAAAGTCCATGAGGACTTCTACTTTTTCAGACGAAGGGTTAAAATCACAACTGCCTTGATTTCAATAGTGACAGGACTAAGGGCCTCAGGAGCATATCTGGAGAGTGAATTAACAGATAAAGTAGTGATCTTAGAGAAAAGGAAGGAGCTGGGATATACCAAGGGTCCACATGGCATGGACATCAAAAAATTGAAGAAGTACCCAGTAGTGCAAGCAGTTCCACATCTTGTAACAAAGCTGAATGACAAAGAAAGGTGGTCGCAGGTGAATACTATGTGGCTACACATTGCAAGGAAGATGTCTCAAGGAGTGATCTACAATATCACAGATCACATAATAAATAAAATCATTAAAGAAGCGATGTACATGTGATAGAATTATTTTTGGCACAATTTTATTATCTTTGGTGTTTATGGAGATTGGAGTGCCTGATGGGCCAAAGGAGAAGATTTGGGAGTACCCCATAACACAAATCTCTGGTGGAAATATTTAATAAATACTTATGTGAAGGGACCATGGGTGGGCCATTTAAATAGAGGGTGGAGATGTGGTATGATAGGCTCCATGCGGCATTTGAAGAGGAGTGGCACATACCCAAGGAATTACCTTCGGTGGTGGGTAAGGTAGTATAGTTTGCAGTCTACCAGCATTTTTGCATCACATAATTTGTGATGAAGGATGGAGCTTGGAGCCCTTGGTGTAAACTACCATATGCCTTCACATCACAATATTTCCAGGCATCAGTTCACCAGTTTTTGGATGCACACCGCCTAAGCTTCATCGCAGATAAGGTAGATCATGACTACCACACTCTGAGAAAGACATATGTATATCTAGGATGGATTGCCTACATTGAGAGGCTTATCTCAGATATAATAAGCATGAAGCTAGTAAGCTTGGCCATTAGAGACGTTGGAGCAGTGCTTGTGTACCTTCAACTCAAGCCCAAGCTGGAGAACAATAAGTATGTGGAGAATGATTTTGCACTCCCAGGGCCGCCAAAAGGTAAACATACAATGGAAAATGTTCCAGCACCTAAGCCCACAGAGACAATAGAAGTAGATGATGAAGAGGAGCATGAAGATAGTGGTGGTTTAGAGCACAGAGGTAGGAGGCATCCCACAGATAGGGTAGAACCTGAGTGCGCTATTACTCCACTCTAGCCACAAGAGGGAGATGATGAGGACTTGGATGCATTCCAAGGAAATAGTCATTTCAAAAGGGTGTTTAGGAGAACCAAGACCCAAGGTGATACTCCAAAATTAGTGCACAAATCACCTCAAATCTCTCCACATAAGGAGATAACTGAGAAGAGAAGGAGAAAGTTGAAGCTAGATGTGGAGGTGGAAGAGTCTGAGGAGATTGTGCCTGAATCTCCTACACCTCTAAAGAATGTGGAAGAGTCAAAGGAAGAAGAAATGAAGGATAGAGAAGAAGGAGAAAAGGGGGTAGATGAGATAGTGCATGAGACTACTCTGGGTATAGTAGAACAAGCTCCAAATATTGAAGCTCCAGTTCCTAAGGGTTCAAGATCAAAAAGAACAAGTGGAGAATATGTTGCATCGGTCATGGGCTATGTTGAGGACATAGGTAAAATTGTCTGCACCCATTTTCAAAGCACAGTGACACCAAAGGGGTTGTATGGATGGGAGCTGTTGGATGAAGATATGACAACCATGTGCACAAGGAAGTAGTTGTCATGGTCTATGCACATGCACATGGACGAACAAGACTTTGATGTATGTGAAGAGTCATGTGTATCAAGGAGGTTGAAGAAGACACCTCATGCCAGACACATAATAGTAAAGCCTACTGTTATGTCAGATGAACAAGTGAGAAATGCTTTGGTGAAAGTATCGAAAGAGGTGGCATGATGAAATGTGGATAAGGATGAAACAATTAGGGTGCTAAGAGAAGAACTAAAAACTAAGGATGAAAAAATACACACCTAAAGCAAAAAAAAGACTTGGAATAGAAGAGGAACACTATTTTCATCAACTTGGCAGAGGAAATTGGGGACAATATCATGAAATCAAAGCCACACTTAGAGCCTAAGGTACCCAAAATGTTTCCTTCGGAAATGCATTATGTACAAACCTTGGTGGACTTGGTGCTTGAAGATGAACCTCTGGGCATGCCAGAACCAAATAATCCTCAGTAGGAAGCAGAGTGAGAAAAGGCTTCGGTGATGGGAAATATTTCATCATGTGAGGGATTACTCTTGAGCTTATAGGAGGAAATGAAGAAAGAATATCGAGCACTGAATATTTATACATCCCCAGAAGCCGTTATAAGAAACATGACCATTATAGAGGACAATGAAGTACTAAAATCCATGAAGGATGAGACCTTCGGTCATGCAGAAAGATTAGCGCTTGTCAAGCAAAATCATGAGGCCCTTATAGTCGCACCAGAACCACACAAGGAAAGGCTAGATGAGCTGGGGAAACTCATCATGCAAAAGATGGACTTATTAGAAGGAAGAATGACTGCAATGTCCAACATTCTTTTGGTCTTGAAAAATGAGAAAGAAGAATTTGCAAAAGATGAGCTAGATTCAATTGCAATAGATATCCCAGAAAAGGTAGAGGCCTGCACTCAATGATTGGTAGACTTTAGAGGTGGAAATAAAAGAAGAATATCCATAATTGATTCTTTCGATTGAAGTAGAAGATGCTGCAGGGTAAATTCATTCTTTTATTCATAAAAAATATTTCTATTCTTCTATTCATATTCTTTGATTCATTTTGGAGACAACCATTTCCAGGGCAGCAATGCAGTTAGTGTGTGGTAATGTTGGTCAATTAAAATACGACAATTAGTAAAAATCATATAGAAGGTTCATGCAAAATAACAAAGTGCATTCAAAAGCGCGGGAGGATTAGGAAGGAATCATGCGCTGAGGAAAGAGACAGATTCGAGACTTAGCCATCTTCACGATGATGAGATATTTTAGGAGATAGCGTGCCTAACACACAAACCAATTAAAAACTTGTGTGACACGCATTGGCTATTTTTGGAGGATCGGATACGAAGCACTTTGCATGGGTACAGGCTGAGAATAGATTTACTACTGAAAGTTAACTAGAATAAGTCTATTGTTAGTGCACTTGCATGTGTGGCTATTATTGTAATGGTGCGTGGCTAATAATAACATGCAACCTATTTTGGGATTAGATAAGTGGTGAAGGGAAAGTCCCCACCCTTATAAATATGTATTGGTATGTGTAGAATGATATATAAAGAGATAAATATAAGTATGAGAGATGTGTAAGGACTGAATTACTATGAGATTATACCATCAGATATGTTATGTGCATGAGCATATGATGTTAGTATTGTAAGAAGCTTCTGTGTATTTATCATGTTTAATATAATGGAGTGTATTGACTGAATCAGAGTGTTAATTATGAGTATCTTGCATGCTTGATTTCATCATGGTTATCATTTAAGTCTGTTATTCTCTAGATCTAGATCTGAACATGCACTATAGAATGATATATTAGTCATGGACCTGAATACTTTAAGTCCTCATCATTCTAACATCATGTAACATCAACCCTAAAGAGGGGCCTGGTACATTTGCGCGCTTCGGGTCAGTGCTCATTCTAGGCTGAGTGATGTGCCAGTACACCTGGGATTTTACTGGTAAATTCTAGGCTACATTGGCCCTTTAGTTATCAATTACGAAATTGAAATAAGGGGATAATATAAATACATAGTTATGCTTTCAAAATAAGGGACCAAACACTAAGCATTTAAATCATTGCCTAAGATTTCATTCAAAAGGCACCTAAAGAACTCTGAGGCATTCGTATAACATCAATTCAAGGGAAAAGGGTTTCATCAACTCTACAGACACTACATGAGAAGGGGAAGTTCATTTTATTCCTTCCAAACATTCTACTACATTGCTACATTCTATCTATAGCCCGCCATCAAGTACAACTTACACGAGGGCACCCTAGGTCATAATTTCCACACATACTCACCAAAACTACATGGATTCTAAGATGTAGTGCAGTGGTCATCCGTAAGTTCACTCTCAGGGTGACTACCAATGTCATCCTGACTCCCCATTATAAATTTTTCATTTTTAGGTTGGATGTGGTTTATGGGGTTGTGTAGGTGAACTTATTTGTTACAGGTTACAGGTACCTTCGGTGATCCAGGAGTGACTACCAAGTGATCAATAGAGAATAATTGTGACACCCTTGTGACACAATAGAAATCAGATCTAGAGTTTTTACAAAGTCATGGGCACCTAGATCTAGTCATCAACACCTATGTGACCTTGTCCTGCTGTAGACGCCCTTGTCCAACATTGTCCATGAGCTCTAGAATTTACAGAGATCAATTATGATTTTGTTGGCATCCTATTCATCTCTCTTCTCAGATCAGCTCCAAATTGCGCAAATATCAGCTAAGTCATATTTTCTCTATTTTTTTAGGGTTTCATGTTTTACATCTTAGTTTTCATTACTATATTACAACCTTTTTACATCATTTATTTCAGTTGTTACTTGGCAATTAAATTTAAATTAAATCATTAAGGAGGTAATCGCACAATTTTTAGAAATAAAATACAACAACCAAGCATGCCTTCTCAATTTATGGGTAATTCATATCATAAGATATTAAGGTACAACTAAGATAAAAGATGACTCTCTCTTTATGTTGTGTATCATATTGTGCTATGAGTACACATAAAACAAACTACGTAGCTGAAATGTAAAGCAAAATGGATTCATATGGGGTAGGTGGTATTAAAATAGGTGGATTGGCCAAGTATTTTTTCAATATTACAAAGGCTTGTTGACATTTTGGACCCCAAGAGAAGTCAACATCCTTTTAAGAAGATGGGTGAAAGAATGACACTTAATAGTAAGTTGTGAAATAAATATGAGAATGGCTTGGATAATATCCTACAAGCTACAAAGTTGCTTAAGGTTTATGGGAGGAGGCGTCTCAATGATAGTTGCAACCTTTTCTGGATCCACTTCAATTCCTCTCCTGGAAACAATGAAGCCCAATAATTTTCCCAATATGACACCGAACACAAATTTCTTTGGATTTAACTTGACTTTGTATTCTCAAAGTCATTCGAAAAATGCTGAAGGATTTTCAGGTGTTCTACTCTTGTTTTTTTAATTTTTGAGGATATCATACATGTAATCTTCTACTATATCATGCAAAATATCATGAAATATAACAGGTATGGCCCACTAATATGTCACTCCTGCATTCTTAAGGCCAAAGGGAAAAACCTATAACAAATTTCCCCAAGGAGAGGTAAAATTAATTTTATGTTAGCCATATTAAACTATTTTTATTTGTTTATATCCTGAAAACCCATCCATGAGGGGTAAAATTTCATGGCATACAGTAGAATTGACAATTATGTCAATATTAGGAAGAGGAAAACCATCCTTAGGACATGTCTTATTAATATCTCTTAAATATGTAAAAATCCCGATGCCAACTAGTTTCTTATGAACATGCTTGATATTGGAGATCCAATTGGAATAGTTAATGGGTTTAATAAATCCTACTGTAAAGAATTTCTCAAGATATTCTTTGACTAAGAGAGCTACATGCCGATGCATTTTGCACAGTTTTATTTTCTTGGAAAATACATGAATAACTAGGTTATGCACAACTAATGAAGGATCTAATCCTGGCATGTTTGCATAAGACCAAGCAAACATGTCAGAAAAAACTATGAGGATCATAGTAAATGTCTTCTCTTCATGAGGATTAAGAGAAGTGCCTAGCTTAACAATTTTAGGTTATTCCTTTACATCGATGTTGACATCAATAGTCTCTTCAATCAATAACTTAGAACTATCTTCCATACGCTTAGGATTGGAAGGGAGATTTAGTTATTCTTTTATTGTTGTCTCAATGAGATTTTCACTAATAGAATGATTACTTATTTGATCCAATTTTGATTTTTTTACGTTGTTAGTCAGCAAGTGCCTCTGAGAGGTTTTCACTATGGGGCTTGGATTTTATAAGGATTTTGGGATTTTTTGAAGATCTGTTAGCCTCTTTTTATTTTTTATAATCATAGAACTTATCCTTCTCCTTGAAGTACATGTATGCATAGAGGTTACTGGAGAATCATTTCTTATGATCCCTGACAGGAATGTCATCACATAGCCCCATGAAATCTACGATTGCTTCCTCATTCTGAAATAAATCTATTGGTATGTGTTGTTGTTGATCCCAAATCAATAACAGATGGTTGTATAAGATCCATCTCAGTGGTGGAAGGGGATAGGATTAAAATGGAAATATCAGAAAATAGGTTTATGGAGGAAAGGTCTTAGTAGAGACTATAAAGGGACCCTGGTTCGGTGTCATAAGAAGAAGAGCTATCTTCATGTTCAGAGGAGGTGGCATCAACTTATATAGGTGGTTTCCCATAAGGCTCAATACCAAATCTATATCTATCCATATTTTCATGTGTCAGAATAGGTTCCCACACATGTTGTTCATGTAAACCACACCCATAACCTTGGTATCTCATGGCATATATCATCTTGTTAGGGATAACATATTATAGGGATTGATAATGGGAGGCCATATTCTCATTAGGTCATTGGGATGTGTATTTAATATCCAAAAGTTCATTTGCTAAGAAGCCACTATGGATGATTTTATTAAGACTGTAAGGCTCCTAATTTCTTTTTGGCTGAAAGTTGGGCCTACAACATGTTTTCGGAGATAGGGAAAGATTAGACACAAGGATGGCCTGTTGGAGGTCATACTCTCCACAGATGATGTTAAGGATTTTCAATTTAGATTCCCATTTGGAAAAGGGGGATGTAAAATTTTATTTATCAAGTACGTTAGGATGAAGTGTATTGGGATTGATATAAGAGGCGAAGGCCTATGATTCAAGTTCAACAATAAGTTTTGTATAAGGCTATTCATAATATTATTGGTAGTGGTCAGCCAATGCTCTGTAATTGATGAAGGGTAGGGGATCACCAAAAACTGTGAGCTCTTTTTCGTGATAATACAATTTGATATATTGATGAAATGTAGAGGAAATGGTTTGCATGACATGAATCCATGGGAGACCAAGGAGAATGTTGTAGGGAAGTTCCAAGTCAATGACATGGAATATGGTTTTGGGCATGACATACCCAACTTCCATAGGTAAAGTGCTTTTTCTTGGTGACTGTCACTCCATATTATCATAATCCTTAATGGTGATCACATTAGGATCCATTCTAATGCATGTATGTCCCAGCTTTTTAACAAACTTTAGAGTTCACATGTTTAGGCCAGATCCATTGTTCATAAGCACCATTTTTAATTTTTTACGAGTAATGATCACTTCTATGTATAAGGGTAAATTATGTGTATAACTATCCATTGGAATCTCATTTTGGCTAAAAATAAGTTAGATGGGATAATTTGTGCAATCAAATATTGGAAGCATGAGGCATCAATGTCTGTGGGAACCCTTGGCTCCTGAAGGGTTTTATAGAAGATGCATTTTTGAGCAGTACATATCTTAAGGAGATCTAAGATAGGAATATTGGCATTTCTCTTATCAATATGTTCCAAAATATTGCAATGAATATCCGAAGGAGTAGAAATAGGGAGTCTTAACACAACAATATGAGTGTTTCACATTGTAACAACACACTCTTGAGGTTTGATTTTGAGGGTAGTAACGTGGTTTGTGATAAGATGAATATAGTCAATAAGAGATTCAAATGGATGGGAAGTCTTAGCAACAACATGGTCGGTATTTTTACCCTATAAGGAATGACCTTGATCCAACTTTGATTCCACTTGTTTATGTTTAGGAAACAATTTCCTTGTATATTCCCAACTAATGATTTGAGGATTTATTGGGTTCTTGTGTGTCAAGATCCAAATCTCCTCAATCTAGGAGATATTGAATATAGTTCTTTAATTTCATACAATGATCCCTCCCATGACCTTTGACATGATGATATTCACAATATTCTTGGTCTTCGTACCATGATGGTTTACACGCATCATCCTTAAAAGGTTTTGTGTTAGGAAATTTGACCATATTGGTTGAAACCAGTTATTTTAAAATCAATGATAGGGACCCAAAGAGTGGAGCATACTCCCTATGTTTGATTTTGGGTTTAAGTCATTTGCACATGAGTTTTGAATGTGGGTTGTTTTGGACTACTTGTATGTGTTTGGAATCAATAATTCCATCACCTATGAAATTTTTGTTTTTATAGAAAATTTTAGATTTATCCATACGTTTTGAGACATAATCTCTTTGAAAAGGTTTTAGAACCCCTTTTCAATTTGAACTACTTTTTTGATGAACTCTTCAAAGGTACATACACAATGAATTTTCAAGTTAGCACATAAATTCTCACTAGTTACTTCTTCGGAATTAAACAAGGGAAGTGGTTAGCTAAACCCCTCCACCATTATAGAAAAGCTGTAAAGTTCTAATTATTACGTTGTTTAGCATTACATACTTCTAGTATTGTAATACCTTTTTTCATGTTAAACAAGAAATGGAAAAAAAATATTTTAGATAACTTTGTGAAAGTAGAGATAGGACCTTTTGAGAGATGGAGAAATCATTCAAGTGCCTAACCTACAAGACTCCCTGGAAAAAATAAAATAAGATAGTTATCATTATATGTAACTTCTTGACATGCCATGAAGAAGTATTTTGCGTGATCTCTAGGGTAATCCTTGCCATGATATTTATAAAATTTTGGGCAGTAAAAACTAGGTGGGAAGGGAGTATGCAACATTTCCCAATCAAAGGGGTATGGACACAGTTCTTTAAACCAATATTTCTTATTGTGTCTGATGTAGTTTTTTTATAAGTCAGTAAGTGCATATTTCATTACTAAAATATTTGGCCCCGTGATAGTGTGGAAGATATATGAATATTGTTTGATTTGGAGGTTTCACCTCCTCAATTATCCTCATAGTTTGTTATGTATGTCACTTTAGGTTTGTACGCATGAGTGGGTCTATGTGTGTCCTTGTTGACATGGGAAGCTAAAGTTGTCAATTGGCAAAAGTGCTTAGAATTGTTGCTATATTGTCACATATTCATTGCATGGTGTAGGTTGGGGTTCTTCACCCTCCATTCTGGTTTTACAATTTATTCTGACAAAGGGCATATGGTTTTTAGTTTTGGTTTCAAGTGTCATGGATTAATCATTAGTACCCTCAGATTACGCCAATGTAGAGGCATGTCTTGGGTCTAATATGTATTTAAATTTTTTTGAAATGAGGAGGTTATGTAAGCTATTCCCCTCTAATCACACTAGTGAGAAAGGATGGATCCAAATCAGAGGGTAGTTTAGATTCTAATTTAACCAGATATAGTAGAACTTGATCTTTGTTTTGAAATAGAAAATTGTCCACTTGGGCTAGATTGTGTTCAAATATGTCATTTGGTCTTTCTTATTCACCCCCACTTTGGTCAATAAGTTCTTTGTCCTCATCAGAGGATGGTTCTAGAGGATTCCAAAGGAAAGGATTAGCTTCACGTGTTTTTTATCCTAACTGAATTATAAGTGTCATAATGAATTTGTTAGTAAAATTATAATTTTAGTGTGTATATTGTTTAGATTGTTAATTGTTGAGTTCTTAATACAACTCATTGTAGACACAAAATCATGCACTTTAGACACTATTTAGTCTCGGTCTCATACTACTATTTAGAATTTTTTTGACTAAAGAAAGTACTAATCAACCCCCATCTTTGGCCATCTTACTTTATTTTCTTTTGCCATTCCCAACCTCTATCACCCACATGCCCAGTCATCTTTTATCATTTCAAATTATTTTAGCTTTGACCAGGGCACCTAGACTAGTACTGGGGTGCCCATGGGTGCCCTGGTCCCACCAGGGGCACCCCGATAATTTTTGAACTTTCTCGCCACTTTTTGAGCACTTTCTAGCCGTTTTAGCTTCTTATTTTTTGGAGCTCAGACATTTCGGGCTTAATTACAAAATTAGATCAAGAGAACCCTATACATATAAAGTTAGGAGAGCATGATGAGGGACCAAGCACTAGTCACTACTATCATCCACTAAGTGTTACATTCATCTAAGGAATTTGGAGATCATTTTCATACATTTAGCTTTATCACAAAGGAAAAGGTTGGTTCATCTACATCACACAAGCATAGGAGGGGATTTTATTTTATATCATCCACCATTCTACAACAGTTTTA
This sequence comes from Taxus chinensis, assembly GCA_019776745.2. Lineage (NCBI taxonomy): Eukaryota > Viridiplantae > Streptophyta > Pinopsida > Cupressales > Taxaceae > Taxus > Taxus chinensis. The sequence continues at coordinate 17,215,307 of CM034149.1, forward strand.
CATCTAGTTATTGATCGCTACTTCAAAAATTTTGACTGATACAAGAGCACCTAGGGCACATAATCACACACACACACACACACACACACACACACACACACACAAACACACACACACACACACACACTAGAACTACATTTGGGTCTGGAATGTAGTGCAGCACTCAGTTAGTATGTCCAATGTTGTGGCAGCTGAGGTTAGTCTGACCTATTCATTTGCATTCTTCTTTTTTCAGGGTTTTGATACTTATTGTGGGTTCTTGTAGGTCTTTCTTTCATCTTGGATTATCAGTGACACCTCGTGCATTGTAGAGAATCTAATATGACACTCAACGAGGGTTTCAGACTACTTGGCAGACCTATAAAACTCAGTTTTCGACCTCTTACATAGACCATAATGCTCATATTGCAGACCAGGGTGCCCATAGGAATCTCGGTCCTTCTCTAGGTGCCCTAGTGTAGAGAATCAGTCCAGATATGTCCTTTTTAAGACCTCTAAATAGTTGTTCCTGCTTCCAGATTATTCTATTTATTTTGTGACATAGTCCAACAAGCTCCTATAGTCAGTTGTGTCACTTCCTCACTCTTCTTGCATATTAGGGTTTATATTTCCATTAGCTTAGTCACTTGGGTCATTTTCCATAGTATTTTATCACATTTATTTACTATATTTACATGTTTTTGTAAGTTAGATTAACTATCATATATCCACATTTTTATTTAATCATTTTGGTGAACCCAAATCGATCATTCACGTTTCTAGGTTCTTCATTCATTAATTTTCATCCTATGGTTTGGTCATCATGAGTATCTCAATCAACAATTATTTGCTTGTAAATCCTAATTTGTTGCATCAAGTCCAACATCTTCTTGTTAATAATCGCATTCATGCTGGCATGCACCTAGACACAATTTATCAAACATTTGTCGATGCATTCTCTTTGCACATAGTATTCAAGTCTAGCCTTCTCATTGATGTTCATACTTTTTATAATGACATGCCTCTACATATCATATGTTGTATTCATAATGTACCTATTAAACACACTTTGATTGATAATGGATCTGAACTTAACTTGTGTCCTATGTCATTCCTTGAAGTTTTAGGTCTTCCCTCTCGTGACATTAGTCCATCTAGTATTTCACTACGTGTTTATGATGGTTTTGTCTTTCTATGCCTCTGTCACATTACATTTTCTATCACTTTTGGTCCCAAGACTCTTCACACTGTCTTTTTCATTATTGATTTTCTAGTCTCCTATAATTGTCTACTTGGTAGGCCATGGCATTATGCTATGCAAATTTTCACCTCTAATGTACATAATTGTGTAATATTCTTATAGGAAGGCATTGCGTACACCATTTTTGGTGACCGTGATCCCTTCCACTATCATGATCATACTCCTAATACTAGTATTCCTATTCCACACATAGATATTATAGATGATTCCCAACCTTTGGAAGAAACACCTCACTTGCAACCACTTGATGGTACCATTTGCATGATAGATGTTGTTTTTTCTATGCCACCTACTACTACTATTATGATTCCATATCAGGGGCTCGTCCAATCTATGGACGTCACTCTATAACCTGTACCTATTTCTACACCACCTACATCATCACGCCCACCATTTACTTGCATGTTACTCATGAATGACTCATATTGGGAACACATTCTATTTGATCCTACATGCGATGATACTATATGTACACATGAGGGTTTGGCTCACTTAGGCTTTACTTTTGAGGACCTATATCCCACACCATACACTCCTCATCTTTATTATGGCTTTGTTCGCATTATTGTTGCTTATGGCTTGCATGTCTTTCATCTTACGGTCTTCCTATCATGCAATCCTCACTCTTCTCCACTTACATTAGGTAAATCATGGCTTGACTATATTGGGGGCACTCTAGATCTTGATCATATATACATTTCATTTCCTATGCATTTTGGACGTGTTTTCATCTGTAAAATGTCTTTCCTCAGATACACGCAAAATATCACTTATTGGTATGAAGACAGTTGTCCACTTCCTCTATTCACTAGTGAGGAGTATGCTATGGGCGTGTAATACTTACACCTCAATGGATCATTATGCAATTAACTAGACACTATTGATTATCAAGTCACAAATGTTTACCCATTTGACTATGATCCTGAGAGCGATGATCTCCTAGATAACATTACATGATAGCCTCTTTCATCACACACGCTTTGGGGGCATAGTATTCATATCCCCCTCTCTCATCATCATAGCATCATATTCACATTTCTCATCTTTGCATTATCATTCATCCACATCCTTATGTAGTACTACATCACACTTTGTAGCATTTGCACATACCTTATCTTCGCATCGTTATCCATACCTTTCATAGTCACACACTTTCATCATTGCATACCTTGAATGATGAACCTTTGTCCTTCACTATCATTGGTTATTTCATTTCATTCATGTAAACTTGGGGGCATTACATATCATACATACCCCCCCACACTCAATTTAGCATCTATCATCTTTGCATTCTCATACATCAATCTACTAACATACACATACTCATTCATACTTTAGCGTCATCATTTCCTAATGACACACTCTTGTGATTCTATTCACACTTGATTGTTGAGGGATTACTACACATGAACTCCACACACTATACTATAGGCATTACACATTTCATTTCACCACACATCTTGTGTTATACATCTTACTTCATACATCCTAAATTTAGACTACATCATTTTGATCATTGCGCATTTACATATCATACATACTCTATGCATCATATTAGTCTTTATCATACATATGTCACACTTACATCTAACATTCCACACTAATACTCATGCATAATACTTTTCTACATACATTTCATCTTATACATCGTACATTACATATTCTATTCATCATATGATTGTGTATCATTTCATTACATATGCTACATCTTCTTTCTACGTGATGCACTCACTACCCTATGATGCACTTTATTTCCTAGGTCCATACTCGACTGCCGAGGGTTTACAAATCAAATGGACCTTATCATACTCACACATTTATCATTCAACCTTCCATCAAGCGACATTACTAGGTTAGTGACATACACTATAGGCTAAATGGTCACCAACTCTATCATCTTGTAGTGGTATATTCTTTAGGCTACATCAACACTTCCTATATTCGTCTTGTAGCAATATACAATTTAGGCTACATAATCACTTTTTTTATCATCTTTTCATGACATACCCTTTGGCTATAATTTTCACACACACATAATTACTAGGTCACATTTCATTGATATATACATAATCATCACGATGCATTAGAAACAACACACTATTCAACCATTTCCTACTGATGCACTCTCATTTATAGTTCATTCTTGATTGTTAAGGGGGAAAACTAAATGAACCTCATTGCATACACTCCATTCACTTGGGGGGCATGCGGCTCATATCATTCCATCTTGCATTCCATTTTATCCATCCACAACATATTGCATATTATGTTTTCTTTTACTCTTGAATACTTCTACTTGTTCATGGTCACTTTATTACACATGTTAGTTAGATCTCTTGTATGTGTATTCATGTTTTTTGTCTAGTTGTATTAGCAGATATAGATCTTTTACATGCAACGCGGATGTTCATCTTCTACCCTTCCTACAATGCTTACTAGGGGCATGCACATTCGTCTCTCACAGGTGATATTGTTTCATTTCGTACTTAACACTTTACATTATTTGGTTATACACACTTTTAACATACTAGATATCTTTCTAACATGCTAACAAGTGCTTCATGTGCATAATTTGTTATATAGGGATATTTGTTTCTGTGCTTGTTTGTTCCATTGTTTGTTATTGTTTGTTCTTGTATGCATGTCTCACCCTATGTTTGGCGTGCACACTTGTTTGTTTATATATGGCCTTGATGGCCTTGATTGTCTTGCGACATCGTGAGTGATGTCCCATGTTTGCATCCTGCTTTGTGCAGCTTACTTTGTCTTCTTGTGTGTTTACATTACTACTTAGCTTGGTAGCTTATACAATGTTTGCTTAGATTACACATTCTCTTATACATGCATGCTTGTTTGTACTAACACTTGTCTTTGGCTAGCCTTATTGGTTTTAGACAACTTGGTTTCTACCAAGTGCATTACCTTGCCCCTACAGGGAAGATTTACATATTTCATGCAGTCGGTCCTCTTTTGGGGACAAATTCTCCTATCAGTGATGTCTCATACGCCCCCAAAGAGGGCGGCATCATTTGGGGTTTTACATTCTACACAGTGCTTCTACATCAGTTTATTTCAACGCACTTTTTGCCCTTCGTATTGTGGGTTAGATATAGTGAGTGGGTTTAGACCAGTTAAAAAACCTCATACATAGTAGATTTTACAGGACATAGTTGTCCTTAGCATTTTGGGAAGTAGTTAAAGGTTGAAGGATATAATGGAACTCCTCCCTATACCTCTTTGGCTAGTGGCATTAGATCACCCAAAAAACTAATACATACAGATATCTCCTCACACATGTTCAAGGAAGCAGTTAAAGGTTGGATGATACAATGGAATTCCTCCCTATACTTCTTCGGCCTATGGCGTCGGATAACCCAAAAAACCCAAACAGTACAAGATATCCTTTTACACTCAATTTCTCGATATGGATCAAGTGCACATGTTCCATTTACATTTTTCATTTTTGTAGTTTATATTTACATGCTTTTACATACATATACATGTGTCTTTTACATTGCATTTTTACATACATACATACATATTTGACTATTTGATCATTTTATCCTTTCAGGTTTGGACGTATGAGAAACAAGTAGTTGATTGGGGGCAACAACAACAACATCTTGTGGCAGCACACACCATATTAACCATGTAGGTACATTACACACATTGGCAACTACACACGTGTTTCTGCCCTAGGTTCACTCTCATCACTTTTTTATGCTTTTGCATCTTTAGTTTCCATGATCCATCATCTTTTTTTCATTCCACGATTTTTCTAGTCCTTCAATGTGTTTCTACATCACTCTACATGGATTATCAAGTACACATATCTATCTGTTTTATGTTACTGAGATTTTTGCTCACCAACATAAAGTGGGGGGAAATGTAGACACAAAATCATGCACTTTAGACATTATTTAGTCCCAGTCTCATACTACTATTTAGAAGGTTTTTGAGTGAAGAAAGTACTAATTAACCCTCATCTTTTGGTCATCTTAATTTATTTTCTTTCATCATTCCCAACATCTTACACCTGCATGCCTAATCATTTTTTGTCATTTCACGTTATTTTAGCTTTGATTGGGGCACCCTGGTCACACCAGAGGCACCCCGATAATTTTTGAACTTTCCTGTCACTTTTTTAGCACTTTCTAGCCATTTTAACTTCTTATCTTTTTGGAGGTCAGCCATTTCAGGGTTAATTACAAAATTAGATCAAGAGAACCCTATAAATAGAAATTTATGAGAGCATAAAGAGGTACCAAGCACTAGTCACTACTATCATCCACTTAGGGTTACATTCATCTAAGGCATTTGGAGACCATTTGCATACATTTAGCTCCATCAAAAAGGACAAGGTTGGTTCATCTTCATCACACAAGCATAAGAGGGGATTTTATTCTATTCCATCCACCATTCTACAACATTTTTACGTCTAATTATTGGTCGCTACTTCACAAAGTACGACTAGCACAAGAGCGCCTAACACACATGATCACACACACTAGAACTACATTTGGGTCTGGAATGTAGTGCATCACTCTGTTAATAAGTCCATATTGCTGCAGCTGAGGTCAACACAACCTATTCATTTGCATTCTTATTTTTGTAGGGTTCTAATACTTCTTGTGGTTTCTTGTAGGTATTTCTTTCATCTTGGATTATTAGTGACACCTGACATAGTGTAGTGAATCTAATACGACACACAATGAGGGTTTCAGACTACCTGTCAGACTTGTGAAACTCAGTTTTGGACCTACTACACAGACCAAAGTGCTCATATTGCAAACTAGGGTGCCCATAGGTGCCCTAGTCCTTCTCCAGGTGCCCCAGTCCAGAGAATCACTCAAGATGTTTCCTTTTTAGGATCTCTGCACAGTCGTTCCTACTTCCATATTATTTTGTTTATTTTGCAACATAATCCATTGAGCTTCTATAATCAATTGAGTAATTTCCTCACTCTTCTTGCATATTAGGGTTTCTATTTCCATTAGTTTAGTTGCTTGGGTAATTTTCCATAGTCGTTTATTACATTTACTTACTGTATTTACATGTTGTTCTAAATTAGATTACCTATCATATATCCACATTTTTAGTTGATCACTCATGGATATAATATTGTGAGAACAATATTTTTTCAGTGGTTAAAACAATCCACCTAAGATTATTTCAAGTTATTTTTTAGAGAGAGAATATGACTCCTTGATCTAAGGACAACCTATTCTTATATCTTTGTAAGTGTTCCCATATGAAATTGATTAATAATAAGAATGTTTGTTATGTAAACATGTTGCAGCTTTGTCATTTGGTATCAAAGTGATATGAAATTTTAAAGATTGAGTGGGGAAACTTTAGGGTCAATCATAGTTGCTTGTGAATCATTTTTTTAAATATGAAGAACGAGTTTACTTTATTTTTGTTGAGTGTAAGTTATTCAATTAAAGAATTCTGATTGAGGGAGAAACCTACCAAAGAAAAACCCATTGTTATTTTCCATCAAATATTTGATTTCAACAGAGAATCCTTAACAAGGATCAAACAATACATGCAAAAAAGTTGTAGGAAGGCATGTGACACTTTGAAGGAAAGGAATATCATAAATATATATATATAGAAACTTCTATAGCGTAGTTGGTGGTGGATGCATTCACGCCCTTGCTAGACGAATATTCAGAAATTATAACTAGATGGTTACATTAAAGATGCAAATATTTATCCTTAGAACATTAAGGGAGGATATCCTATCTTTAAATAAGAGCTATTGAAATTTTTATTAAGAGGAATTCTCATTCGCGTATCCAATTTCAAGGATGAGACCAGTGTAATTTCCTAGGACGTATGCATTATTCTTGGAAGATCATCTACACATTCATATAAAAAAATAAACATCTAATTTATCCATGTTTTATTTTGGGCTTATATTCTCTTCCACCACGTGTTTGGATTGATTCTCTAGATATGAGTTATTCTTGTCTATTTTTCATAATGCAAGCTTTATATCCCCATGCATAAAAGACTATTCACATCTTCAAGTTCCATCCTTCCATATTTGCATCATGATAAATATTTATTTCCAACTATCTTCCTTGTATTTCTTTGAATCATTCACATATGTTCAATACTGGTCACCATTCCATTCATTTGACACACGTCTCAAGTCATTTTTAAAAGCTTCTCATTTATTTAAATGTTAATCCTTTGATTCGTAGCTATGTTTTGATGAGTTTGGATTTTCAAAATATTTTTAGACACTTTTGAACTGGAGCTATGAATTGGGGGGTTAGTGGGACCCCACCCATACAAACAGAGAAAAAACTGAATAGAGAAAAACTAGCCAAAATAGACCAACTTCTAAAAAGGAACTGACTACCAGACCTGAAACCAAAAAAAACCACTGTCACTAACCAAAACTGACCCAACTCAATCATCATCAGAAACTACAATCACTTCCTTCTTAACAACAAAAAATGGGGCTATAGGACCCACTAAGATCCTCCACCGAGTAACCATCCTTCGATGGTCACCACCCTCCTTACCATCTTCAATAGAAAATTATACGCCAGTCCCAAATCATCCCTTAGAGTGTGAACCCAAATAGGCATGTGACTAAGTGAATATTTGATTGCAAGAAAATCCAATGGAGGAAGATGGCACGACACAGTAATTTTAGACTCATAAAAATCATGAACCACATGCTTAAAGAAAATTAGAGGGTTGTTCTACTCAGACAACTTCTCCAAAAAACCCTTTTTCACCCAACCCACCTTTATCATAGGGCCTTTGAAAAGAAAAAGAGAAGACATATTACAATTAGCCACCTTCTCCTCTAAACTCACTCTATGAGGTGGCTAAATGAATAAGAAAGCAATCTCTAGGGGTTTAGACTTTTTTTGTTTGATAAGAATCGGGTTTGACATAAAAAATGAAGCTACTTATGAATTAACACTAGTGTGCTTCGAATCAAGAAGATACTCATCTCCAAAAATCATTTCGATTGCATCAAAAATAAAGGAGGAACCCACCTTAAAAGCTTTCCAAAAACAGGACCGAGTGATCAAAGAAAAAAATGTCATCTCCCATTTCTCCCCTCTTAGAAACACTTGTGGTAAAGAAGACACGACCACAGAAGCCGAGCTCAAAAAATACCAAAACACACCTATAGCATAATGAAACCAGGCCTACCAATTAAATCCCTAGCACATATTTTGAAGCAAATAAGATTTCATTCTTCTCCCTTTCATCCATCTCTAACTATGATGGCCCTTAATCCATACCAATATTTCACTTTCAAACAAATAATTTCTCCTTCCCGTGAAACATGTACCTTCATCCGCAAAAACATTGGCCACCTTATTTGCCTCCTATTGAGCATAGAAATGACTAAGTCCTAGAGTAGCAGATGAGCACACATGGGAGATGGTGTAAGAAGAAGGCACGAGAGGTAGAGCACCTAGGAAAAGCTAAGTCACACACAGGAGCATGGAAGGGTTTTGAGACTTATCCGCATTTTGGGGATTATGGTGTTGCATGGAAATACGTGAGGATATGGGTAGGTGTGATAGTGGATAAGGTTAGAACATGGAGACTTACAGCCCAAGGAAGGAATATTCCAGGATATAATCATTGTGTTTAAGAGCTATAAAGTAGAGTTAGTTATGGGTTAGCTGACACTTGTATGTCTATAATACTTGACTATGGTAGGGTATGATGACATTTGGCATGCGGGTTGCTCTTGAGTAATTTTGAGGTGGTAAAGGAGAGATCTCACTCTATTTAAGAGTGTGTTTTGGATCTAAAACAAAGTCTTAAAAGGGATGTGATGAAATGAGGGATGATGTGAGAGGAAGAAGATGTGTGATGCAAGGCAAGGGATATTCATTGGTGCATAGGAGATAATATGGTTAGAACCATTTGAGTAGAGTCATTTTGTAGAGAGAGGATGTTACTTCATGATGTATTTGGTTTGTTATGACCATTTTGATGTAATTTGGCTACTATAAACAATTTTGAATCAATGAATATGATGGATCATCCTGAATATATTTTTTATGGGTTAAAACCATAGTGTTCTTCATATTACTCATGGTTCAGATCTGATTCCCTTGTGATGTTGTAATGTTTACTTTTACACTATGGTGCATATGTGATTGGATCTAGTTTCTTTACTTCTATGCTAGAGTGAATGCATGTATTTCTATTTCTGTAATCATCCCTCCATTAATGGTAAAACATTCTTACAAGGATCACATAAAATAGGGGCTCTCTGCCTTCACGTGCCTTGGGTGAGCACCCAGTTCAGACTGGGTGATATGCCAAACACTTGGGGTTAAAAAGGGAGTAGGTAAAGGTGACTACATATTGGTTCTATTTCTGAAACCTCTTTTGAAGTTGTTGTAAGAATGATGTGTGATGGTAGAGACTTGACTTTGGCCAACTGCATGGAGACTTAGCTTAAGAACACGAAGGATGAGTTTGCATAGAGATTCAATGTTAGACCTAAGTTTGACACACATACATGGGTAGAGAAGCATATATATCATGAGCTCTATGAAACATTCTTTTTTGTTTTCCAAATAGAACTATATGAATGGTTTTTGGTGTATGCATCAAGGAGGAGTTGGTACTATCGACCTCATGTGTGGACCCAAGAATATTATCAGTGGCTTCATGATGTCGATCTGATTTGGACTCATGTTGTTGATCATTGGTGGAGTGGTGTGTTGACTAGCTACATGTTGGAGTACATGGTTTCTACGTATTCTTTCCTAGAGGTTGCTAAGTTTGAGTTCTTGTGAGAACTGAGAGGATCTTTCTTGCGTGTTATACCATTAGCCATCAAGATCCTGATCATCACTCTGAGTTTAGAAGTGTTTCCTATGGCTAGCTAAAATCCCACTAGGCATGGGGTGTGGAAGTGGGTGTGGTGAGAAATGGTGGATCCTATGACAAAAGTGGAGAGAGAAGAGAGGTGGATCAAGTATAATGAAGCTTGAGAGAGGGAATTGGTGAGACAATGTGAGATTATAGGAATGATGGATGTTTGGAGGAAGACGTTGCAGGAAGGATTTGAGGTTCATGTAGAGGACGTGGAACCTGAGTAGTATGTGCTACCCCATCTTGGAAAACATCGGAAGGAGAACCCCCTCATTTTCTGATGAGAGCTCATCAGATGGAGAAAGGAGATAAACCATAGGCATGCATTTGAACCCACCTAGTGACCAAGCCCTTGCGCTTAGTTTTCTAGTTTCTGAGACAAGTATTGCTAGTACGGTTGGCATTGGTAAGAAAGAAACATCAGGTAGATATAATTTTACATTACATCCATCTATGGCCACATACATTTCCTATGTTTGGTGGTATCTTGTCAGGTGTGTCATTTGGACAAGGTGTGGGCTCGCAGAACGTGGGTATCATGTCTGGAAGTAGTTCAACTTCATAGACTATTGGAGCTCAGTTTAGTACAATGGTGGGAATGTAGAGTAGCACTACTTCAGGCCCTGTACCTACTAGAGGAGGAGGATCTAGAGGATCTGGTGGATGTAGAGGGTCAGGGATTAGTGGAACTAGTGGATCTAGTGGTGGAGGCAACATAGGAGGAAATAAAAATTTTTGGATCTGGTGGACAAGGACCACAACCCCATCATCAGGTATTTTATGAGATGTATCTTCATTTGCCTAATTATAAAGGTGTTGAGGATGCTGTAGATCATGTACACAAGTGTGAATTGCTATGATGCTAAGGGGATCACTACCCCAGAGTAGAAGGCAAGATAGTTTGTAACTTTGTTGCAGGGGCGCGCGTATAGCTGGTACCGAAAATATGACCCTCATCAGATGACGGTGGATTATACTTCGTTGCGTGATGCCTTCTTGGTGGAATTTCATATTCCTAAATTTGAGAAAAAGAGCATCAACGTGCTCAAGGAGATTCAATATGGTATGGTAGAGAGTGTGTGGGAGTATGATACACATTTTAAGACTCTTTTTTCAAATTTATCTTATGATATCCATCCCTCTCAGCATGCTCAGTGGTTCATTGGAGGCCTGATAACACCTTTCAGATGAGTGCTCTCACATAAGACTTTCATGGATCCACACAAGGCCTTGGAGGCTAATTTATGTAGTGAGGCCATTGGGAGCATTGATACTAGGGTAAGTCCCTTTTTAGAGGCACAAATTGCTTCCATGGAAAAGTAAATTGAGAAATTTTTTGCAAATTCAACACATAATTCTCACAATAGACTTTGGTGTACAGATTGTGAAGTAGAAGGACACACCAAGGATATTTTCACTTGAGTTTCAGTTCACACTATTTCAATAGACTGTGAAATCTGCCACGAGGATCATGATCCAAGTATATGCCCTTTTTTACAATGCGTACTCCATAAGAATGTGTCTTGTTATTGTAAAATTTGTACATCTACTACTAATGACACTAAGGACTTCTAGTTGATAGACCAGATTCATGATGTAATTGGTACTAGTGTGCGCCAAGCCAGCATTGGGACTAATTCTAAGAACGAGGAGAGTCAACGTGAAGGGAAAGAAGATGGTAGAGGAAGAGGAAGAATATTTCACAGAGGATTCAGAGGTCGTGGTGGTTGTGGTGGAAGGAGTGAATTTCCCTGTGGAACTTTTTTTAATTTTGGATCTACGGATCACTACAAGTGCGAGGGCTTAGATTTACAACAATCCTCATGGTGTGGAAAGAAACATAAGTATGAGGAGTTCCCTAACCTGTATAATCACATGAGCCAGAACCGGAAGAAGGACAAGGGCACATGAATGGTTAGTGTAAAGCGTTTTGAACCTCTGTTCACACCTACGCTAGTGTCTAACCCTAAGTTGGAGCCTATATTAGTAACTACACCCGCTGAAGCTACATGCGTGAGAGAAATACCAAAGTAGAGGCCTCTCATTACAAGAGAAGAAGTATTACATGGGAAGTACCCTAATCCAACTTATCAGAAGGAAGTTTACGAGGAGACTATGGAGGTGATTATAAGTTTACAAGGGGAAATCCAATGCTTGGAAGGGTAGTCACGGAAGTTGGAACATGCGAAGAATGCTAAGATCCCTCAGAAATATGTTGATGATGTTAAAGAGGTATGTAATATGTTGCACCACAAAATATCATCCCCATGTTAGGATAATGGTTAAGCGGAAATGTACCACGCGTTGGATGTGAGTGTGAGAGGTAGATCTTGCATGCTAATTTTCCCCCTTATAGTCTTGATTATGACAAAGAGATAATAATGAATGCAATAGTTAATGGATGGATTTTGAGTAACATACTAATTGACATAGGTTCAAAGGTAAATGTTCTTACTATAGATGCATGGAATTAGATGGGGAGACCACCATTGCAGCCATCTTCAAATGTGTTGTACATGGAAAATAGGACTAAAGTTATGCCCATCAGAGTCTTGAAGGATGCTTCCATAACCACTCAAGGAGCCAAGTTCATTGGTGACTTTGAAGTCTTAGTGCTTGCTGAGGTAGATAATTTCTCAGCTTTACTTGGACGCCCTTGGTGTTACACAAATAATGTTTATTTGTGCTTCAACAAGGGATACATCAACTTTGAGAACAAGAAGGGACACATTATTATTCCACTAACAGATGGTAGGTATGTTCCTTATGTCAATCCTTTTAGGTAAGATGACATTAATAAAATTTATGTGCACACCATCATAGACCCAAAATTTATTGAGCTATCAAGAGAAGGAGTCATTCAGTGGGATGATGCTGAGTCCTTAAGTGATACAACTAGTGTTGCATGTGATAATTTGGTGCATGGAACTTATGAGTTGGTTGGGAGAGAATTAAAGGGAACTGTGACTTATGTTGTCAAGGCACGTTTGGTTAGGAATTTGGGAGGAAGATAGTTATTGCGTTACATAGAAGAAGGGGACCCTATTGTGTTTTTTCACACTATGGAAGTGTAGTGGAATTGTGAATTAGAACAAGGGAATATGCTTGTTTATACCTTGTGCAAGATAGCAACGCATTGGTGGATGAACGATCAAGATAATCTTATAGAGTGGTACGAGGTAAGAATCATGTTCTCTGTTAGATTTCTATGGACCAATTGACCTTCAAAAATATGTAACTATCATGGGAAGGAATCAACCTTGTACCACATTCAAGAATGTGAGAAAGCCTAGATGGAAGCTCCGAAAGCTTTACCCCCTTCACTCTGGGTTCATAATTTCTATTCCACATTATAGGGATGTGCACATTATTGGTATATACATTCGAAGTTATGTCTTCATATGAGGAATTGGCAAGAGTCGACGACAGGTATTATTCAGACTTTTGAGTATCTATTTTCAAAACCATCATTGAAAGAGTTGTTGAAAGTAGTCAAATGCCTTACTTTGGGAGATAGTGCTAAAGATGAGGACCTCATCCTATATTGTCTAGGGGAGCCTGATTTGGAGGCATGCTTTGAGTAAGGATAATAAACAAATGAAGTACAGTTTGAGTGCACCTACCAAGAAAAGGAGAAAGGAAAAATAATATACCTAATTAAAGATGAAGAAATAGAGAAATTAGATTTTGATCATACAGAGGGTACATGTGACATCTTGGATAGTGTGGATGAGAAGGTGCATGCACCTACTATGAGTCATTGAAGAAAAATAAGGTCAACATTACCACAGAAGCAAAAACAAAAGAAGCAATCATTAGAGATTATTGGATAGAGCAAGAGGTCTCAAAGATAATTGAACTACTACGATGACTTCTAGGATTTGATTCCACACATGTGGATACCATGAAGTTGAAATGAGTTTACCACTCGTTGGGTGAGATGTGGATTAAGTTAAAGGAGGGTGTGTGCTTGATTAGTAAGAGGCCTTATAGGATGAATCCTAATTTGTGCGTAAAGGTAAAAGAAGAAATTGATAAGATGCTGGAATCTTGGGTCATTAAAGCTATTGAAGAGTCTGAATAGGTTAGTCCAATGGTAATTAGTATAAAGAAATATGGAAGGATACATATCTTTGTATAATACAAATACTTGAATACTGCATGCGTTATAGATCCTTTTCCAATTCCTTTTACCAAAGAAATTTTGGAAGGTGTGGCATGACGTGAGATCTACTCTTTTACAGATGGATTCTCAGGGTATCACCTGGTAAGGATTACAAAAGAAGACTAGGAGAAGACTAATTTCACCACTAAATGGGGAAGGTTTTCTTATACGGTGATGCCATTTGGGATTAAGAATGCACCTGCTTTAATTTTGCACATTGTGGTACAAGAATTCCAAGACTTTACTCATAAGTTTCTACAAGTCTACATGGATGATTGGAAAATGTATGGATTAATGAAAAACCATTGTGATAACTTGAGATTGATGTTTGATAGATGCATGTAGTTAAGTATCTCTCTAAAAATTAGTAAAAGTGTCTTTTCTACTCTTTTTGGCACATTGATAGGTCATATTATTTGTAAAGAAGGATTATTGGGAGACCCTGCCAAAGTTGTTATTTTAGGTTTGGAGGAACCTACCAATACAAGTGTAGTGCAAAAATTTCTAGGGCATACGGGTTACTACATAAAATTCATCAAAGGTTATGCCATGTTTGCCATGCCCTTAGAAGAACTATTGGAGAAAAAAGGAAGATTTCACTGGGATGAGGCGCAACAAGTGGATTTTGATATGCTGAAGGAGAAGCTCACTATTGTGCCCATTTTACACTTTCTCTCTTGGGATAAGCCCTTTTATGTGCATGTGGATGCATCAGGTATGGAAATTGGAGTAGTGGTAGCACATCCTGGAGAAGGTATTTTTGATCAACCTTTATGTTTTTCAAGTAAAAAGTTAACCCCAGCTAAGAAGAATTATACAACGATAGAGCGCAAAGCATAGTGTATGATTTATGCATTCCATAAGTTTAGGTAGTACTTTTTGGCTACTTTGTTTATGTTTTACACAGATCATATGGTACTTAAGTATTTGGTAAAAAAAATTGCAATGGTGCATATGCCGGTGGATCTTGTTATTTCTGGATTTCAAATTTTCGGTGGTAGTTAAACCAGGAAAGTGCAATTCAGGACTTGACGATATTTCTAGGATTAATTCAGATGAGGATGTGTAGAACATTGAAGACATAATGCTGGATGTACAACTATTCAGATCACAACACGTGCCCACTGACTTGGAGGATATTTTTGTCTTTTTCCTAATAGGTGTGGCACCTAACGGAATGAAGAGTATAGAAAGGAAATAGCTTTCCATTCATGTCGCGCCTTATATGTTGATTGGTGGAGATCTATACAAATTTGTCTTGGATGAGATTTTACATTGATGTGTACTAGAGCATGAGCACGTGGGTATTATGGAGGAAGCTCGTGGAGGGATTTCTGGTGGACATTATGTAGGTTAAACCACCGCACACAACATTTTGATGGTTGGTTTGCGGTGGGAGACATTATACAAGGACTTTCAAGAATATGCTAGGGGTTGCGATCATTGCCAGCGCCTTGGGAAGCCTGGGCATAGAGATAAAATGTCATTAAGGACTATAGTAAGTGTGAAACCTTTTGAAAAATGGGCAATTAATTTCGTGGGACCTATTTCCCCTAACACACATGACAGGGTCATGCTACATCATCACTTGTACAAACTATCTTACACGGTGGGTGGAAGCAGTACCTACAAAGGATTGCATTGTAACTATTGTAACAAGGTTCCTTTAGGAGAATATTATAAGCCTGTATGGATTTCAATTGAGTTTAACAAGTGATAGGGGTACTCATTTCTTGAATGAGACTGTTAGGATATTATTGGCAGAATTTATGGTAGCCCATCATAAGACTATACCTTATCACCCACAAGCTAATAGAATTGTTGAAGCTTTCAACAAGATTTTGAGCCATACATTGAAAAATATCTATGATGTTGGAATGAAGGATTGAGATGATAAATTCTATGTTTTTCTTTAGTCTTATAGAACAACCTAAAAAATGTTGAACAAAGCCACACCCTTTCAGTTGGGTTTGGCATCGAGGTTGTTTTACCAGTTGAATTCATGTTACCATCCCTATGTATTGCGCACATAGGAGGATTGGCTGATGAGCAAGCACTTGAAATGCACATATAAAAATTGATGTAGTTGGATGAGAGGCACATTATAGAATGATGGAGCCAAAAGACATAAAGCAAGATAGAAGACCTGACATGATCAACACATTAAAAATAAGAAGCTAGAGGTTGGAAATTTGGTACTTATGTAAGATTCTAAGTTCTTGTGCCACCCTGGAAAGTTCCAAGTGCATTGGTTGGGACCATATGTTGTGACTTATATACTTGACTCATTCATTTTCCCATTAGACGCTTTAGATAGCACACATTTTCCTAGTTTCTTTAATGGTAGTAGGTTGAAGCCCTACTATAAATAAGTCTTCTTGATGTTTGAATTAAGGCAGTGTTTCCATTTAGCATAGGATTTCCCTTAAAGCATTTTCCTTTATATGTGTTTCCTTTCATCTTTTTTTCTTTGTATTTTATCTTGTGTTGTGTTGTGTGTTTGTGCACCAGTAATCAATTAATTTCTAAAAGGTTTCATGCGTAGAGGACCACACATAGTTTTAGTGTGGTGTAAAGAGCACAATAAGAAGTACACGATAAGAGAAATATTGTTGATGGCCTAAGAAAGAAAACCAAAAGTGCATTGTATTCGAGGAACGCATGTAGCAGAGGTGATAATGTGGAGATAAAATGGTGTCAAGAAATAGTTTTATGAAATCCACGTACAGTGATGAATGCACAGAGCAACATGAGGTAGGTAGCAACATGAAAAACTACTTGGTGTAGGTGGCATAGGTAGATGTAATTTGGCACTAGGAGTGCACGTAAGGGATTCTACAGTCGATGTAGTTTTATCCACTAGAAGGTTGAGGAGCTTATGCGCGAGTAGGCACGTGTATAAAACACGTTGGACAGAATCAGTGACCTCATGTTAATCTCCAACGATGGGGCCACATCAAGGTTTGATAGGAATTTTATTTTAGTGTGCCTTCTTTCAGTTGCAGTGTATCTTTCATTATTCGTATTTAGTTTATAGTGCGTTCCTGTTGTAATAACATGAGAAGATTCCTATGTAATCCCTTAAAGGAGACATTTAGTGGAAAAATTAAAGCACGAGGAAAAAACAACATCATGATACTTGAAGAGGATGAACATGGGTTCATACCTTTGGCAAAGGTCCATATTTGATGAAAAGTGGTTCATATTGGATGAACGGGGGTTCATACCGAGGTTTTTGGTCAGCCTTTAACAACCCATCAGTGAGACAATATCATGAGCATGCAGGGGTGGAAAACTGCATAAGACGTGCAATTGTTTTCTCCTATGTTTGCACTAAGGGGGGATGCTAGGAAAATTATAATATTAGTGTGAACATTATTTTAGATTGTTAATTATTGATTTGTCAAAAAAAATCATGAATATAATATTGTGAGAACAATATTGTTTCGGTGGTTAAAATAGTCTACCTAATATTGGTTTGAGTTGTTTTTGGAGAGAGAATAAGACTCCTTGATTTAAGGACAACATGTTCTTATATATTTGTAAGTGGTACCGTATGAAATTAATCAATAATAAGAATGTTCGTTGTGTAAACATGCTACAATTGTGTCAGACTTGTATTGAATGATGTTTTTTTATTGAATGTGTGTTGTATTTGGATATTTCCTAGGTTAATTTAGATAGTACAATGGCTGCAAACTGAATGTTTTGCCAAGATTTGAATGTTTATGTGAATTTCCAAAAGGAATCTAATAAAAAATGGGTAGTGTATCAACTGTAAAATGGATATTTTCTAAGTTTAATATGTTTAACGAGGGCTTAGCAAGGAAATATAAGAAATTTTAGCTACGTAATGGATGAAAATGTGCATTTTACAATATTTGGATGTTATAAAATTTCCTAAGGAAATTAGGAAAAATCAGACAACATAACAACACAATTCTAACAATCAACCAAGTTTTGAAAACAAGTTTAAATGTTAAGGTCAAAATGGTTGTTCAAATTTTGGTAGAGTTTTAGGTTGTTAACTTTGATAAATGAGGCCAAAATGTGAATGAAAGAATATGGTTTTGATGAAAAACATGCGGTTTAACTTGGACATAGCTTCACCATATCTTATTACTAAAACAAGGTTTTAACTCGAACAAAGTTTCGCTTTGTGAAGTTTTTTGTAAACAAACAAGTTTCAATTTTAGTAAAAGAACAATTTTTTTCTATTTTGATATGTGAGGTCAAAATTATAGACTAATTCCGTGACTTTAGCAAAAACACACTTGGTATAACTCAGAGAAAGCATCACCTTATTTTCTTGTCAAAACAAGCTCCCTAGCTTGGACAAAGTCTTGCCTTATGAGGTTTTGTGAGTCAAAGTTCAATTTACAATAACACTCTTGGTCTAACTCCAAAAGAGTTTCACTTTGTTTTCTTGTAAAAAAAAGGTCTTAACTCAGACATAGTTTCACCTCATGAGTTTTAGTGAACTAATTATTTTGGCCTAAACACTACTTTTTGGTTAAATTCATTTACAACACAAATTTTTGGGAGAAAACAAGAAATCACAACCTACCCCTAAGATTTGGCCATTTAGCAAGGATAAACAAGTTGCTAGGGAATCCTTGATATACCTTTCAGTATGTGAGGCACAAGTCCATGAAATTAGGAAATGTTGTCTAATACATGGTTCAAAAGGCTGAACCCCCACTCCCCTTCACTCCAACCATATCAGTGGAGCTTGGTAAAAAATGACAGTTATTTCTTGTGGGATCTATTCTAGGGCCTGGGTATTGGAGGAAAATGTACCCTCACTACATAGGAGCCATGTAAAAGTGAAACCCTACTTAGCCAAAAATGACTAATCTTCCCACAAATTTATAACCCACTAGCACACGGGATTTGTCTAAATGATTAGGTAATGACGTCCTAACCATTGAACCCTACTAAAATAGAAAAACATCTAAAATATTTCTAATTTCAATGATCACCTTTTAGCGCATAGAAAGAGAATGCACATTTAAGATGAGGTACAATCACAAAGTAAAATATGTCAAAGGGAAACAAACACCCTTGTAAAGTGGTTAAATCAAGGTTAATTTGACACAACATTTTAGAAAGAAGCCTGAATGGTTAAGGAAACAATTAATCTAGTATTTTTAACCTTCATCAAGAAACTTAGGTGTTTAGTGAGATGACCGATCGAAAAATATGATTTCAATCATGAAGAAAAATATGTTTTCACAAGTAAAAACAATAAAAAGCATGAAGTAAGATAAACAAATGATGTGCACACAACTTGGTCTTTTTGTTTAATTGGTTTGTTCGTTTGAGAAATTTTTATTTGACAAGCGAGTATGGAACCTACACACCAAGAATTATTAATTTGAAAACACAATTACCCCAAAAATGAAATATAAGCGACAAAAATGTGAGATAAAGTCAAAAACTAAGCTCCCTGTCACAAGGCCACTGACATGGATAGTGAGGCCATTGAGAGTAAGCACAAGGATGTTAAAACAGGTCAAGGCCCTTGCCAGATAAGGCGGAATCACCAATCTAAGTAAGTTTGTTACTAATAAGTTTCACTGAAAATGTGCAAGGTTGCCAATGAAAAATGCAAGGGCATTGAGCATAATCATGACTTCGCTATTTTAGCGAACTTGCCTCAATTTCATGCTCTAAATACCATTTTTGATGAAATGTTTACTCTTTCTAGCTAGCTAAGAACCACTTCCATCTCACTAAGTGTTTAGTAGTAGTACCTTCAATCTTAAAACACATTATAAGTACCCATAGTTTGATCAAAAAAGTGTATACCAATGTATGTAAGTGAGAATTTTTGACAAACATAAGTGAAATACTTAGATTCAAGATACAAAACAATGATAAAATAAAGAAAAGGAAAAAAAACTACCAAATATCATAAAAATGAAAAATCCTTTTAACAGGGCAAGGTTGTTGGTGAATAGCTCAAGGCCACCGAAATAGGTCAATGACTCTTCCAAGTATATCCAAGTTAATGATGTGAGCAAAATTGTTTCTAATAACCACGAATCTGCTACCATGAGGCAAGGATGTTGATAGATAAATCAAATCCACAAAAACCTGCAAAATAGAGCCAAAAAATTTGCAAGTCAAGGTCGTTAATAGGTGAAGCAAGGTTGTTGGCTACACAAGAAAGGTCATTGAACACCAAGGAGAGGCCACTTAAAGTTTTAAAACTAAAAAACAAGTTTAAAACATGAAAAAACATGAAATTTTCTTTGCAAGATCAACTTTTGGTAACACTTCACCTCTTGACTACTTGCAAACAACACTCAACACTCCCAAATACCAACAAACATCCACAAGAACATATAAATTTTCAAAAAATTGAAATAACTTGAATGAAAGTGGTAAATGAAGCTAAACTAAAAAATATGTGCATGAGACAAAGGGGTGTCCCACCTGGCATGCCATATGGATGCATATTAAAGAATCTAAGCTAATTAGCGAAGGATTTAACACCTAGTAAATACTAACCTAATTATTTAATCAAGTACATCAAGATAAAGCATGAAAATAAGTTAATAAACTTGCACAAAACATTAAAAAACAAATAATGTAAACCTACTTTCAAAATTTGATGTACTTTCGATATGTAGATATTTCCTTATACGTTGAACACGATCTACTCATGATCAAGGATACTTGATAAAAGGAAGAGGTATCCTCAAAATGACACAAAATCCATCTTTGAATCTTCTCTTAATAATTTTAACAAGTAAGGGGTTTTCTCAATTTGGCAATCCTTCCTATAATATAAATGCTCTCTTGAGTAATAGGTATCAAATGGCTTGCAAGCACATGGTGTATAAAGGTGTATATTGGTAAGAAGGTACTACGTTTCTTTTATTGCTTTCTAATTTGGGAGAAGCCTGCATCCTAGTGAATGTGGGATAAAGGAGATTTAGAATTAGGAGAGGATAAACATGTTTATAAGAGATTAATTAGGATTAGTGACCCATGAGAGTTTGGAAAGATTTAATTAATCAAGTGAGATTAATTAATAGGTCATGTTTAGCTTGTAGAATCTATTTAGAGGAGATGTAGAGGGAAATTAGTATAATTAAAGGGTATATTAATTAAATACGATATTTTGATAGGGTAATTAATTAATTAGAAGATGATTTTAACTAACGAATTGAAGTTAATTGGAATC
Organism: Taxus chinensis; assembly: GCA_019776745.2. Classification (NCBI taxonomy): domain Eukaryota; kingdom Viridiplantae; phylum Streptophyta; class Pinopsida; order Cupressales; family Taxaceae; genus Taxus; species Taxus chinensis. Next base: position 17,236,784 of record CM034149.1, read on the forward strand.
CATGGTGAGAAAATACTAGGTATTTAATGAGATATTGTTAATTAATCAAGAGGGTGGTGAATATTATATAATTAGCAAGAGATCACTAATTACATCACAATGACATGAAGAAGACAATTAATTCACTTTTAGTATTAAAATTATGTGGCAAAAATTAGGTATTTACACATTCTATTAAAAAAACCTTAATTTGTCTATAACACGAATATCTCCCAATCTCTAATATCTCTCTCATAGCATGTTCTACATAAGTTGTTTAAACTACCTAAACAGCTTACATAATACATTATAACAAGCCCACATAATATAATTAACTCACGCAAATATATTTTCTCACTAATGTGAGCACTAACTCAAGATATTCTTAACATTCCCCTTTCAGTGCAAACATTGGGAGTAAAACACCACAAGAATTCTAAATAGAAACACATGACCATACATTCTCTAGACTAACATTATGCTAATTGGGATATTTTTGTACGTGATCACCTATATATGGAAGAACATATAATCTCTCTTTTTCTAGTTGTAAATGTTGTGCTTTTCACTAGCCAATCACAAATTTGCAACAATCACCTATGTCACATAGTTGCAACAATCACCTGCGTATGACAATACAATTATTTCTAATTTCACTTATAGTGAGTTCTAAGCTTATCACTAACCAATCCTTGTCGAAGTATATAACAAAAATACACAATAAACTATTTCTCTCTTATTCATCCATTTGTAGTTGTTTTACTTTTCATCACACCATACACAAAAAAAGAAAGATTTAGGACTCATTCCTCATTTTATTGTATGCAATCACTATTGCAAATCACTACCAGTATCATCATGAATTATATGATGATCATCACTTCCACTTGGAGACAAATCTAAACATTATTCAATTTGGTGTAAATGGTTTGCCACTATTTCATTTGTGTTTCCATGTTGATAATAGCTAGAAAGAGGTTGTTGATTGACCTCTAAACTTTTATGCCTCTGACTTCTAGTTTTTTGGCTAGTTAATTAATAGATTTAATTATAAACTTAATTGAATGAAATCACCCCACAAGATACACATCAGATGTTTAGTTTTTCCCAAAAATGCATTCATCGACAGTGATACATTTTTAAAAAAAATATTTACACTTAATTATAAAAATCTAGCTTAGACGACATACACTATTGTGACGATAAACAATGAATTGAAAAGTAATCAAAATTTTGACTTACTATGATCTTATTTCATTTATGTATCATTTTGACAACTCTCACAAAGGATCACTAAACACATAATGTGAAAATACTAATAATTGCTAAAAACTAAAGGCTTATAATTAAGTGAATAATCTATTGGTGAGATTTGTAAGAAGTATCATAGAATTTGAACTTGTAATTAGAAACAATTCATGAAAATGTTGTCAAGATTACATTTTGCATGAGGATATCTTTCAGTCATGTGTATAGGCAACTTATCATCTCCATGTGATACTATATCAAAATACACATAGGGTTGGATATTAAACACTCACAAAAAAATTACATGCGTAACATGTTGAAGCTTGGACACCATCACCTTGGAAGTATTGAATCATCACCCTTTGTATTGTGAGTTTTAATATTCCTAAGAATCCTTTGGCCCACTGCTCCTACAACTCACCTATTAAAATTCTTGAAATATTCTTTGTTTCCTTTGACATCGACACCTTGTTTTTTTTATTTGGTTGTCTACTCAAATATCTATATGCCCTTCATCAAATAACTCGAGTTGTTAAATTATTTAAGGTGTTCCCACTCTCTCAGCCTTGGTAGCTATTCATTTTGAAATTCAAAATTTTCCATCTAGCTTACAAATTATTTTATCTCGACCTCATCTCAATTATCTCTTGAACTTACTCGAAGCATTAATTGCTTCGTTGAACAAGGATTATTGAAGAAGATGCACATATAATTTGACTATCTAACATATGTGATGTCCATTTTGGGTTGAGAATTGATTAATCTCCATGTCAAATAAGATACAATTAGCCTACACAATAAATGTTTGACATGTAGATCATTGATAAAGCATAAGGAATCACTTTGACAAAATGTTAAATTGAACTACTACAATAAACACAAACTCAACGTTATGATTTTCTAAATAAATTTTATAATTGGCATATGAAATAATGACAATTGTCCTTCAAACATCATTACTCTTCCATTGCAATGAACCAACTTTGATACCAATTTTTTTTTTATATATACATAAATTAAACACACAATCAACACTCCATATATTAACATTTCAATTTATTACACTTATGTAAGAATGTAACTCCTATAAATAAGGAGTACATTCTATCCCAAAACCTTATTTTTTCTCTTCCAAAAGTTTATCCTAATCCCTAATATATTTCTTACAACCTATTTTACATAAGTTGTTTAAAATACCTAAACAATTTACATAATATGTTATAACAAGCCCACATAATATAATTAACCCACAGAAATATATTTTCTCATAAATACGAGCATTAACCCCAGATATTCCTAAAAAATCAAGGAATATGAAACCATTGTGCAAGAACATCTTTAATAAGATGGATTTTTTTCAAAAAAAAATCCAAAACCCTCAAAGGGATAACACATGATTGGTACTATCACCTACTTGAAGCTTTCATTCATTCATTGTGATAATCAATAGCTGAATTCGTTAAATTATTTAATGTGAACAATCTTGTGATGACTAGAATTAGAGAATTCCTTCACATCAAATAGAAACCCAACAAGTTTGTCACCCACTTCATTACAAGGTGGAGAAAGTTTAATATTCTTCTGCCGGTGCTTAAAATATGGATCAAAAGGATTTATGTGACCACCTCCTTCACGCTCTTAACACAAAACAAGGGAGGATGTGCAAAATTTCCCCTACATGTCATATGAGGAAGCCATAGAAATCACCTTGAGAATCAATCAAGCTACCATAGAAAATGGTCATAGAACCTATGACTTTAACAAGAAGATTATCATCCCCAACTAGAAAAATTCAATATACTAAAAACATAATTTACAAGCTCACTAAAGAGACTAAGGCTCAAAATTACTAAACTAAAATCATAATGCTACCACATATGGTGTTACAAAATAGTCAATGAGGAGTAATGTTCCCAACAAAACTATATACCAGACCAACTACAACAATAGTAGCAAAAACTTTAATAATGTATGAAATAACAAAAAAAACAATGCATATGTTGTTAACGTTGTCAAATTTAATCGAACACAACACCAAAATCATAATCATAGCCACAATGTAGTGTTAAACCAAAACTAAGGTTGTGATGGTCAAAATCAAAATTACTAACGTGTTTATCCCAACAACTACAAAAATAACTATTGTCAATGTCCCAACCAATAGAACCATCATCCAAATGAGTACGACCCTCGCTAATTCTACCTATTCCATAGAGTTAGGGGGAATAACCTGTAGACACAAAATCGTGCACTTTGGGTAAATATCTAGTCTCGATCACATACTACTATTCATATGGTTCCTAAGCAAGAAAATTAATAATCAACCCATGTCTTTGGCCATATTTTGTTGCTTTCTATTGTTATTTTCAGTCTTGCACCTTTACCGGTCCAGTCCATATTTTAATATATAAGTTTTACCTTTTCTAGACTGGGGCACCCAGCTAGGATGCTAGTGTTAGGCGCCCTCCTCCCCTCTGGGAACCCCCGTCCTCTTTGTACTTTACTCACAATTTTTTGTCCCTTTCTATCCATTTGAGCATCTTATCTTTTTGGTAGTTAGCCTTTTCGGGGATCATTATGAAATTCAAGTGAAAGAATCATAGAAATTAAAGTTATGTGATCATAATAAGGGACCAATCACTAAGCACTACTTATCGCCACCTAAGGTTGCATCCATCAAGGCATCTATAGCTCCATTTGCATCCATATAGCTCCATCAAAAGGGGAAAAGGTTGGTTTTCTGCATCACACTTCATAGGAGGGGAGTTAATTCTATTCCATGCACACACTCTATTTACATGTTATACATCATAGTTATTACTCACTACTTCAAAAAGTGTGACTGAAACAAGAGTAACATAGGGCATGATTTTCACACACACACTTGACATATAGAACTACATTGGGTTTGAGATGTAGTGCAACACTTCAATTAATAAGTTCATCCATTGTGGCAATCTAAGGACAAGTCTGACCCCTTCATACACATTTTTATTTTTAAGGGTTCGATGCTTATATTTGGGGTCTTGTACACTTCATTCCGTCATCTTGAGATATTCAGAACGATATGGCAACGTAGTTCACATGAAATACACACGAAAAGACAGCGAAGGTAGAGTTCCACATCACTCCAATGAACCTCTGCAAAAAATCATTCCCTGGACATTTCTCCTAAACCAAAGTGCCTAGATCACAAACAAGGGCACCCCAGGTTCCTCCTTCCTTCTCCAGGAACCCCAATCTGCTTATATAACTCGGATCTACACTTTTTAGGGCCTCAATATATTAGTTACTTCCCTCCTAAAATGTTTAGCTAGTCATACATTGTGACACACTCTGTGTCAGTCATCCTGTGATATTAGTTGAGGATCCTTTCCTAACTCTTATTTCCTTGCACAATAGGGTTTCACATTTCCATTATTTTATTTTCTTGATAATTAATTTACATACTATTTTAGTGCAGCTATTATCTGGTGTGTTACTATGTCATCCTAGATTAGATTAAACTAAATTTGCACTATCCCATTTTAATTCATTTTAAGTTTAATAATTTTGGTGAACCCGAACTCTCATGCTTCCCCCAAAGAGGGGGGATCCTCATTTGGGGATCTATCACGGGTATGTTAAGTCTCACTTATCTGATTTACTTAAGAAACATCCCAGTTTTCAAGCTATTTTCCATAAGAGCACTGTAGTTATACAACAAGTGGTTTCAGACTAGTCTATATAGCTCTGATACACAACGAATTTTACAGTGATATGCTTCATTTGTCCTTAGCATTTTGGGGAGTAGTTATAGATCTTGACGAACCTCCATCTAACCATACCCATCTTAAACTCCCTAGCAACTACTTACAGCTAGCAAAGTGTATTGATCCCCATGAAAAACAGACAGTATGAGAGATCTCTTCAGATTCTGAAAGTCAACAATCTATAGGATGGAGAATAACAAACCTTTCTCCCTATACATCATCTGTAGCCATCTATGGCATGAGATCACCCATGATCATATCACACTTAGATCTGAAATCCAATAGCTTATAGGATGTCCTTCTCAATCATATCTACCCTCTATGCTCATCTATGGAATCCACAGGTGAACATGTTCCTTTTTCATTTGAAATCCTTTCAGCTTATAGTATTTTTACTATCTCAATCACATCTTTACACATATACATCCGTATTCTGACTACTTGATCCTCTTCAATCTATGTCTAGGTACATTTTTATGGGAAGAAAGCATCCAACACCAACAATGACATCATTCAACATTCCATACCTCATACTATGTTTGCATGTATAATAATATGCCACATTGACATTCTTATTCAACATCCTTCCACCCTCATCAGTTAATCACCTCTCACCACTTACTCATTACTTTTATCATCATCAATTGATCAAAATATCATGATTAACCATAATGCCATTGTCATCGCATCAATGGACATAATGTCTATTCCATCGACATGATAATTATTTACACCACATTCTCCAAAGTATTATCAGCATACAGTTCTTATTTCATTTAATGCACAACATCCTTTATGTTACAAAGGTATTACACGCTCACCAATGGGCTCATAAGTCTAGTTCATCTTCGGAAAATAGTCATGATCCACCAAATAAACCACCACACGGTATCCTCGAGTCAATAAATTAGTTAGTCACCTATGTCTCAAATTATCTCACCCCATATGGTCAACCATGAGTGAAGAAAGTAATAACTAACCCAGCTTCCTTCTGGACATTTCCACGGAATTTCTAGGTAATGTCGTCACTTATAACCTTCCACATGTACATGGTAGAGTATTGATGGTCACTTGTCATTTTGCGTTCATCCTATTTCTGATAGTGGGGCAGACAGCTAGGACTGGGGTGCCCTAGATGCCCTTAGTCCCCTCTGGGACATGATTTTCCTATTTATGATACTTTACTTACATATCTCTACTCAATGAGCACTTTCACTCCACCATTTATCATGCACCTTCTTAAAAAATACAGGTACTACCAAAGATGCCACCATTTCGGGGATTAATATCTCCATCCTAGAACAAGAGAAACATATCCGTATAAAGTCATGAGACTCATATTGAGGGACCAAGAACTAAGTACCCCTCTAGCATCACCTATGGTTACATCTATTACAGGATTCTAAAACTCCATTTACATCCATCTATCTCCATGTTAAGGAAACTACTCCTTAGATGGATCCTATTTTTAGTGCATCACACTTTATAGGAGGGGAGGTAATCCATTATTCCATGCACCATCTTAGGGGCATGAAATCTAACGTCTAGTTATTGCTTACTCCCCCCAAAGTGCGACTAACACAAGAGCACCTAGGTGCATCTATTTCCATCTTTGCACACACCTAGAATTACATTAGGTCTAAGACTGTAGTGCAACACTAAGTGATTAGTCCATTGTATGTTACCTACTGAGGACACTCTTATGCATTCGGTATGCACACTTTCTTTTTGAGGGTTTTGAATCTTACTCTGGGGTTTTACAAGTGTTTCCTTCATCTCTGATTTAGAATGAAATCTATCACATTTCAAAGACATCCAATGCAGTTGCGCACGATCATACACGTGATAACTTTTTTGAAGGTAGATAATCATCTAGTGACATTTACACATTTATACATGTTCCCTGGTGATTTCTACTAGTTTTCCATTATTTCTATCATGTACGCATCTTAGGGTCATCCAGGGTGCCCTATGTACAAACTACATACACTTCTCTAGGAACCCTAGTCCTACATAGATAGCTAAGATCATACACTATGCATCTATAGCCTTGGTGCGGTCATTTATTCCTTGCATACTACACTACGATACGTTATCCATATGGGTCTAGACATAGTCCCAAGACATCTATGAATACATTTTACATAAGGTCACACATCTAACCCTTCTTACACTCATTATACAGGGGTTCACATGTTACACATCATACCTACCTTACATATGGGTACATTCCATTCAACCTATTTAGCTGTTATTTACATACTTTATATAGCATCAGATTAAACTAAATGTACACTACATTGTCTTCTCCATTGCTATTTTACTCACCACACAATGATACATTTTAGTTCATCATTCCAAACTCAACTACTGAGGGTTTACAAAAACACTATGGATGATATTTGCACTGAGATGGGACACCTATGTTATTATCATTATTTCATCATGTGGCATCTCTAGCTTAGGTGGCATATGCTTTAGATCTAACTACCTTCACTTAGTCTCTCATCTTGTAGTGGTATACACCTTAGGTTAATATCACCACTCCTTACTACCTCATCATGTAGTGAAATCATACCTGCCATAGATGATCAAACATCGTTCTCACTTGTACTATGCCATATTTTAGTGATAGGAATTCTCCTATAGATATAAGGATTGCACCCTGAATGAAATTTTTACTTCATCGTGGTACCACCCATTGAACTGTTATACCTGGTGATTGTATGCATGCATCTCCTCCTATGAAGGTTCAGACATTTCAATCCAAGTTATTGACACACAGTGTTCAAAAACACTACTAAGTGAATTACACAATATGAACTTGAGATGGTTTCCCAATCATGGAAACAAGGTCAGAGTCAAAACATGGAGATCATCACAGCGCGCTAGAAAAACAACACATATTAAATCGATCATCTAAGTCGACAAACGCACTCCCATTTTAAATGGTGGAATTCTTGACTACTGAGGGGGTAAAACACCTTCTTTCTCATCTACTCCTACATTGAACATGGGTCTATCTCACTCCAAGGGGAGATGTGGATCTTAATCATTCCATCTTGAAAACCTTTTCATTCTAATCCATCTATTAGACATACCACATTGTCTTGGGGGCATTTATTCTTACTTTCTAGTGTTTTACATGTTTACTTTATTAGCACATCCATAGTTTCATTGACTTCTGAGTGTTTATCTATACTGTTACACACACATTGCACTGTGTCACACCTCTTTCTAGCTGATGATCGTAGATACATGTTTCCAAACATGCATCACACCTTGACTCGCAATGCTACCCTGCAGTATCAAGTAGTCACGTGGGGAATCCACATTACACAAATTGGTTCTATTCTGACCTATTCTTTTCCATTTTGTATGATTAGTACTTCATAGCATACTCCTCTTGGACAAGAGATTTGAGCACATACTAGCTATAAAAATTATTTTGTAGGATTATCACCAAATTCCATGACTACATGAATTGTTTGAGCTATCTACAATTTACCTTTGCTGATTGTTTTCTGGGTGATTCAACCATGAAGTTTGGTGTGGACACTTGTAGTGATTGTTTAGGATGAACCATGATCATCCTTGCATGTCTTGTGACATCACCTTGAGGATGAGGTTCCCATCGAGAGTTTGTGACCCATTTTTGTGGCTTACTTGTCTTCGATGTCTATTTACTACATTGCTTGCCTAGTGTTGGTTTTCAAATAGGACTTTTCAGAAGAGAAACAGTCAGGGACGAGAAGTCCCTCCTCTTTAACGGGAGAGGTTCCCTTATTCTGAAACGAACTTATTTACAAATGTACAGAACATTGTTTTACGGTTAAACTTAGATATTACGGAAAGTGTTTTCCACAAGGATCATCTAGTTACACAAGGACTGAGGAAAGGGGAATGAGGAGATGAGCAGAATAGTAACATTCGGAATTATAGATAACAGAATAACTCTTTATGTATGTGAAGCTCCAAAGGATTCAAGACAAGATCATTTGCTTTACCTGAAAAGGATTAAATTTAAAAGACACAAAGTTCCATAAATAACCTTCTTCGGATTCATTCATCAAGGACACAAAGTTCCTTCTTGGTTATACGAGATCGTTGTATTTGCAAAACTGGATAGTACGCAATCAGAGAGACAAAATGAATCAAGAACAAAATGATCTTCACAATATTAAAGGAAAACACAGAGATGACAAGAATTAGATAGACAAAGAACGAAAAGCCATTTTGTATTGATTTCTTTCAGATCTATTTACACTTTCAGCCAATATCCAAGTTCTTCCTCCCCTTCTAAAATGGCGTGGAAAAGACATTATATAACTTTACAAGTCGGTTACTCTTCGTAACCGTTTCTTTTAACTAAAGAATAGTTAAGTACCGCCAATTGCAATACCTTAACTAATTACAAAGAATATGAAAAGAATGGAAAGAAGAGGAAAGAAAGGAGAAGGAGACAGGTGGCCGGCTACTGGGAGGGACCCACTGTCTTCAGAATTCGTTGCCTGAATTTCTTCAATGACTCAGCTATATCTCTGCCACGAGGGACTGACGTGTTGGTTGCAGACTGAGTCCAAAATCCCAGACATTTCTCCATCTCTTTATCAAACTCGACGTGAGTATGATAATATTTGTTTGCCTCTTCAATGGCAGACTGAAGAGAAAAAATTTCCTTTCATCTTTTCCTTAGAGATGGAGCTCTTCCTTGAAAAGATTATCTTTGACAAAAGCTCTGAACTGAGATTTGATTTCTTGCAAGGACAAGGGAGACGACCAGAGTTTTCATCCTGAAGATGACAATGCATATCTTTGAAAGCAGCAGCTGCCAGCGTCTTGAAAGCTTCTCCCTTCTGCCAGCTGTTCTTCATTTCCCCCACAGCTTCTTCCAGAACTTTGATTTTCCATTCTACGCTGTAGACCCAGGATTTGATGACAGATTATCTTTGGCATCATCAAAAATATTATTCGCCAGTAAGATGTTCTCATCTGTCTGTCCCATGAGGTGAAGGTCTACTATGCAACTGCCCCAGAGTTTAAGCTCCTTATCCGTGACCCCGATGGTAGAGGATAGCTTTTGTTGCAAATTGTCTACCTTTTCATGTAGCTTAAAGGCTTCATCGATGAAGTTTAGCCCAGCAACAAGCATGTCATCCACCATGGCTTCAATAGATCTGCCATAGACAGAATACTTGTGCATATCTTTAATACCTTGCACTTCATCTTGGCCTAGAATTACAGGAGGAGGTAGAGCAGTCAAGGGAGTAGGGTCCAAAACTTTGTCCTTAGACAAAAGTGACTTGATAAAACTTGTGAGAACTTGGGCTTGTTCTTCCAGCTGTTCAATAGTCTGCTGCCCTTTCTCTACCCTTCCAATGACTCTGGTGACTGTCTCCTGGAGGTTGTGAATTTCACCTTCAGGAGTAGATTCTCCCATAGGGATCCTTGAAAGCTCCAAGTCAGATGTCAGCAACTCTGATTTTAATTTTTCTACTGTGGGCTTAGCAATCTCCAATAATTTCTGACCTTGAGCATCTGACACAATCCTAGAAGTAGTTCTGGCTTTCTTGGCACAAGAAGGAGTGGTGCCCAACAAGGCTGCTACAGCATCAAAATTTGGTCCCAATCTTTGAGAGGAGGATTTTCTCTTCCTTTTATCAACCAGAGGCTGCACCCAAGCAAAAGAGGAAGAAGAATCTGCAGGAGAGGCAAGGGGACCAAGAGATAGGGAGGTCATGACACTCAGGGTCTGTGCGGCTGTTAACTCAAGCTGAGATGTGAGTAGAGCACTGGGGGCAATGGTGGTAGAAGAATGAGTAGCACCTAGAAGTTCAGTGCTTTGAACCTCCTTATCCTTTATCTGCTGCATCCTCAGGAACATGTAGCAGGAGTTGGCATCTCACTGTCTTCACTCTCACTGAGAATGATGATGTTCTCTGGCCCTCTAGGCAACTCTGCCTGTTTGCTTGGGGGGTCATTCTCTGCAAGCTCCTTCTTTACCTCCTTGAGTTTCTTATTGTATACCTGGGTAGATGAAGAAGGAGTAGATTCAGTAGGTCCTTGTGTTGATGAGGTAGGAGGAGTTTGCATTAGTGTTTCAGACCTTGGAACTGATGCCTCTCTTACTGGTGTCGAGTCATCCTTGGAGCTGGATTCTCCTGAGTGTCTTTTGAATTCTCGGATCTTCTTACTGAACCAGACTTTAGTCCTAACTAGGACTGGAGCAAGGATCTCGGCCAGATCATCCCTCTCTTTCCTGTTCCAGTCTAGGTCCTCCAGAGGAGTGTGCTTAATCACATTTTCATACTCATAAGAGTATAGCTCAGAATTATCATCTTGGAGACCTTCAGGAACTTGGTACAGACTGAGTTCTTGGATCAATTGCAGGGAGAACCTGCCACAATGCCTTCTTCTGGCTTCAAAATCATCTACACAGTCAGCCCAGTAGTCTTCTGTATCTGCCCTATGATGATATATTATCTTGAGGTTCTGTTCAATGAACTTCTTCAAGTCAAAACAGGTTCTAGGCTTGAAGAAATGAACAGTGATAGGGACCAGGGCTCTTTCTATGTTCTGAGCATCCAGAGCTGTTTGCATGTATAGTTTCCCAGAGAGATGGGAAAGTGCAAGCCAGAAATCTTCTTGTCTCTGCAAGTTCTGTGCAACTTGTCTAGTTGCCTGCATATTTCAATCAGGGCCATTTTGTCATTGCAGAACATGGGGAGCCGCAGAGGGGTGCTCTCATAGCCAGCCAGCCTGATATAGGAGAATTTCCTGAATTGAATGAAATAGGCTCCATATTGCGATATCAAGTTCATGGCTTCATCTGAAAACCTTCTAGCAGTATCACCTTCGAGCAATCTGACCACGTACATGGTGAAAGCGTCATTGACCCTTCTGAAATTGCGGTTGCTGGTCTCCAAGGTGAACTGCGGGCAATAGGTATACACTGGATCATCTTTGTGTGCATCTACATAGGAGAAACCAAACCACTGCCTGGATGCTGCTAGGGTATACATCAGATATGAAGTCATGTAGAACTTCTTTGTCTGATGAACGTTAGATAGCTGCTCAGCCAAATTCATACTGATGATCTCTGCCCAGTTGATATTTTGTGTTCCCTCGCACACCATGCTAATGAGCGGGCACATCTAGAAATGAAATTCATTAGTGGAGGGAAAACCCATAACCCGAGCTAGGAGGATTATGAAGTCTGACAGTTCTTCGTTGAAATCTGCCCGGAAGAGGGTTTTGGTCAGACGAGAAGGACCTTTCTTAGGGTTCTTCAACCAAGACTTCGCCACTCGAGCTTTATATTTATCACTGTCTTGGTCGAACATGGCCTGTGCTTGATCCCGAGAGACGACTATAGCATTGTCCATCTCCGAAATCCTCAGAGCAGCTCCAATGGCGGCAGCGTCTAGCTTGGCAATGAGCTCCCCGTGTATGTTTGTCAATTCACTCGTAGCGGGGTCGAAGTGAGCTCCGCATGAAAGTACAGTATCAGCACACTGCACTGAGATAGGGAATCCTCCGGCGAAGGCTAAACCGCTATCATTAATCATCTGTGCCATTGGCGTAGGGTTTGCATCTGTCATTCTTGACCAAAAATCGCCGAAGTCGAGATGACGAGCTTCACTGTCTCCGATATTGCTAACGGCAGACTCAAGTGGAGAAATTTGCTCCTGCCCCTGAAACTTGATCTTCATATTGATAGACTGGGAGCTGCAACTTAGAATTCTGGAAGGAATTTGCAAATGGAGGGGGAATTGCGCAGGTTTTCGAATTGCAAGGGTTTGAGTGAAAGATAGCATGGAAGCAATGCGAAAAATGCAAAGGGGAATGCTCGTTATATAGCCGTTTGGAGAGAGAAATGACTTTAATACGCATTGAATACACCACCACCAATTTGAAAAATATCATACTTGGAGCGAGCGGGAAAAAACTAAGTGTGAATAACACTAGGTACGCTTGGGACATGTGAGACGCGAATGCGTGAAACACGCGGCTCAGCCGGTTCGGGCGAAACAGGGAGAGGACGCACAAATGCATTTGGGACAAATGGGACGAAAATGTGCGAAGTATGCGATTCGGGTGTTTCGGCCGAAATTGGAACAGCGGGCCTGTTTGGACTTGGGACATTCGGGACAAAAAGTTCTGAAGTACGCGACTTGACCGGCTCGGCCGAAAATGGGAAAGCTCGCACTTTTTAACTTTGGGACATTTGGGACAGGAAAGTGTGAAGTACGCGGGAAGGATGATTCGGCCGAAATTGGAACAACACGCAAAATAAGTTTTGGGACACTTGGGAAAAAATTTTCCGACGGGCCCAAAAATGGGACAGCTTCGGGGATTTCGGCCGATCGGGAATAGAGTGCACTTTCGTACTTGGGACAGTTGGGACAAAAATTTCCAACAGGCCCGAGAATCACACAAAATGACCCAAAACACAGAATTTTTTAATTTCACGACTTAGGCACTTCAGAGAAGAACTCTTCAACTCAAAATTTTGAAAATTTTACTCTTATCAGAGCAGGAAATTTTGAGTGAACAACAATGTCTAGTGAACAAAAGGATATCAAACAATTATTGCATGAATTCTCTAGTATTTTTGCATGGAACTATAATGAAATGCCAAGTATTGACCCATATGTCGCAATGCATAACATTGTCCTTAACCCTGACACTAATATTGTCCAGTAGAAAATCTAGAATATGTATCCCAAAGTAGCACTCTTAGTCAAAGAAGAAATCCAAAAATTACTTGATGTTAGTTTTATCCGTGCTATCGACTATCCCGAATAGGTATATAATATTGTCCCTATTATGAATCTCGATGGTTGTGTCCATTTTTACACCAATTTTTGTGACTTAAATAAATCTTTCCCAAAGGATAGTTTCTCCTTGCCTCATATTGATGCCATTGTTGATTCTATAGCTGGATATGAGATCTTATCTTTGATGGATGGCTTCACGGGATACAATCAAATCAAAATCAACCCTGTTGATCGAGAGAAAAACTTATTTTAGCACACCATGTGGAACGGTTTGTTACACAATCATGCCCTTTAGACTTATAAACACCAACACAATCTATCAGCGGGCAATGACACACATATTTCATGATTATATTCAAAAAATATTAGAAGATTATGTTGATGGCATCTTGGCTAAATCTAGACACCATTCCACTCACACTAAGGACCTCATAACTCTATTTGAATGTTTATGCCAATAACAAGTGCGCTTAAATCCCAAGAAATGTGTTTTTTGGCTCACAACAAGTAAACTTCTTGGATAAATTATTTTGCAATGTGGCATCAAAATCGATCCTAACAAGATCAGACCCATCATTGTCATGCCTCCTCCAAAAAATTAACACCAATTACAATCCTTACAAGGAAAGATACAAGCTATTTAGGGGTTCATTGCAAAACTTGTTGATAATATGTAATATCCCTCTTATAGAATGTATGGGAAATGGCAATCAATAAATAATATGTCACTCAAAACAGATTATAATACTGCTGCAATTAATTAAACCCATCTTGTGCATTCAATTAGATGGCTCAATAAACCTAAGGAAGGGTTTTAATGGCCTCAAATGAATAACACAAATTAGCAACTCTTGGTTGAGGAAAATAAACTCAAATATCTTCACAAATCATATTCAAACTCGTATAAAATCGAACCATAATTTATCAATATAACCCATTGTTATTGAGCTATTCAAACAAGCATGACTCAGCCATAATGAAACATGTAGAACCTCCAAAACACATGCCAAGCCCAATCAATTCACTTCAGCAGTGCTCATAATTGTATAATGGATGTATTGTCATGAAGAAGAGATAGATATTACTCTTGAAACTCAAATCCACACCTCCTAAAATTTGTTCTCTCACACACACACACACACACACACACACACACACACACACACACACACACACACACACACACACACACACACACACACAATTTGATCTTAACCTTTAGATATACAACACTATAATTTACTTTATCAAGAATGAAAATCACTTACTGGTTATGCCAAACACTCTCAGTCCAGATTGTTGTCAAAAAGGGATATAAATATTGTAGATCACACACCAACTCGAGTAACCATAGATTAGATCATAAAGAGTCATGTGAATCTCTATTAAAGAGATTTCAAACCAACATAATTATGCAAAATAATTGCACCATAATTATGAGATAAGGTTTTTGTTCATAATACTCGAAATATCACTACAAATATGCCCAGAACTTCCCAAATTAGATCGGTGTTTTATCACCTCAGTTAAGAATGGGTTTTGTTGCAAGGAAAACTAAGTGGTTTATCCGAACAACCTTCTACAGGTTGCTGCTATACTTGACTCTAAAACTCTTTCAAACCATGCCAAATACTAATCGATCTATACAAAAAACACTTTAACAAGACACCAATCAATATGCAGATTTATGGAAGGTTACTCAATGACATATTGACTTGAAATGAGTTTCTAAAACTAATGAATAAGAACTAAATAGTTCGTTGGTAATCTATGGCTTCAAACACACATCACAACATTTAATATTCACCCCTAAATGAATTCATTGTTTAATAAAGTAAAATCATATTTACATCATTCAAAAACCAAACCATTTACTCATCAAAACTATCATCAACTTTCCCCAAATGGTATCGGTACTAAAGGGGATTTAAACACTAGCAAATATGGTATTTTCCCTCCTCAAAACAGTTGCTATAGTAGTTACTACAGTAATGGCTGCCAAGAGAAATATTCATTCATGCACAACAAAGATAATAAACTTTGCAAAAGATATCTTCAATTAATTCTTCAACAACAAGAGAGGGATACTTCAAAAACAAGAGAGAGAGAGAGAGAGAGAGAGAGAGAACATCAATGGGAATGCATCCCAACTCCAAGCTTGGAGTATCAAAATAACTTCATCATAGCATAAGTCTAACAATGATCCTAGCACTCCTTTTATAAGCAAGGAGACACAAAATTCAAAATCCCTAGGAGAGGGAAATTATTAAATAAATGCATTTTATCTTTCCTAGGTGTGGCATCCTGTTTTCTAAGGGTTATTTTATCAATAAAATCCACCTAAATGTTTATTTAATTAATTCCACATTTAATTTTATATTTTGGGAAATAAATTAAATAGTCTTCATTATTAAAGAATTAAATAATTATTGATTTCTAATGTCAAATGATAATAATCACTCTCCAAGCAATAATATGTAATTATTTAATAAAATTTTCCCCTTGCAACATCCCAAAGCCTATGGGGAAAGATAGGCTAAGGGTCTTCAAAAATGGGGACATTACAGTGATCCCTTCCCAAGATTGCTTGCCCTCAAGCAATAACAAGCTCATGCATCTGTGTCTGAAAGTGAAGCACTCCAAAAATTGAGCTCCCATGCCACTCAAATGGTGTAGTATCTGTAATAAATTAGGATTCTTATTTCTCCTAAAATTTAGGAGTTTCTTCTGCTATAATGTTTCTTTCAAATATGCACAGGAAGAAAACAAATTATAAAAATAAGGGTTGAAGAACAACCTTTCAAGGTGCTTCCATGGTGTGCAAATCTCCTCTATATACGGGTTTCCCGCAAACTATGTCATGTGGCCCAAAATACTATTGTATTCTTTGAAAATCAGAATTGGAGTGGTTGATTTCCACCCCCAAATCATCACTCATGAGTCAACATCAAGTACCATCACTCATGTCATCAAATGCATGTGAAAAAACTAAATTATGGAGGTGATATCATCCATAGGAATTAGAGGACAACAGCTATCATGTTTCCAAATTATTTTTCCCACATCAATGAGCAACCATCTAGAGAATGCAATAGGTCCCCATGCAACTAAAAGTTCACTCCCCATAATAAAAATCTAAAAATCATCCATATGCACAGCCAAAAATGAAACTCTTACCTTGTCATGTGAAGCCCATGTGATCCATTCTTCATCCTTCAACCCAAGTGTGAGAGTATCAATTGAGAGGTGTCCCTTATTTCCATGTTTGATGGCCCTTTCCCTTTACTACCCCCAATGTGAAAGAAGTGTCGAATGGCCTAAAAATGAGCGTGTAACATGCACCAATGATGCTTTAAACTGAAAATCAGCATGCCATGTGACTACCTTCCTATGTAAACATGCTAGTATGTCTTCAAACAATCCAAAAACCTGCATTACAGCAGTGTGAATGTTAAGTATGCACATATTCCTATTGGATGCAAACTCAAACATGAATAGATGATGCTCATACCTTCCTCTTATGACCTCAACAATCAAAAACTGAATTTTATCAAGGTATGAGAACAATAGAGTGTCCATCGTAATCATCTCATGGGCACTAATAAATACAAAAAACTCGTTACTTACTTCTCCATACCATGTATAGGTATGACATATCACTATTTTTATTACACCATGCATATAAGAAAAAGATAAACCATAACTCATGTATCCATAAACCATAGCATCATAAACCCAAGGAACTTCAAACCTTTTACTGTGCCCATGTACCTTCTTTATGGATAAAGAAAATACATCTAAAACATCATGTTTGGGGCTGCTCATTACATTTTTGTACCATAAAACACCACTTCTCACCTTGTAATTATGTACCTTTACTTGACATGTGCATGGAGATTCCTTGTAACT